>CM053028.1:27260789-27338289 GCA_028564925.1 Lithobates sylvaticus | reverse complement strand
GAGCTCCAACTTTCCAGATCAACTAACAGGCGATTGGTTGCTAGGATGCCAGGGGGGCATGTGAAAGGGGAGAAGGGTGGCAAGTGCTGGTGGAGAGAAGAGATTAACATGAAGGGGAGCCAAGATGTAAAAGGGGGGGGGGGAGGAAAAGAGGAGCAGTGCTGGTGGGGGGGGGGGGGGGGGTTATGTTAAGCAGGAATGTGGTATAAAAAAAAAAAGGGGGGTGTGATATATAGGGGAGAAGTGCTGTGGGGAGGGGGTGATGTGAAAGGGAAGCAATGCTGTGGGGGGAGGGTAATGTGAAAGGGGAGCGGTGCTGTGGGGGGGGGGGGGGGGGGGTAATGTGAATGGAGGCAAGTGCTGGGGGGTGTAAAGAGGAGCAATGAGGCAGAGATGTGGTTAAAAAAGGGGGGGGCGGGGGACAGTAATGTGAAAGCAGGGCAGTGCTGGGGGGGGGGGGGGGGGTGTAAAGAGGAGCAGTAGGGCAGAGATGTGGTAAAAAAAAATGGAGGGGTGGGCAGGGGGTGTAAAGAGGAGTAGTGGGGCAGAGATGTGGTAAAAAAGAAAAAAAAAAAGGGAGGGATGTGAGGGAGATGATGTGAAAGCAGGGCAGTGCTGTGGGGGGGGGGGGGGGGGTAGAAGTGAAAGAGGAGTGGTGCTGTGGGGGAGGGTGATGTGAAACGGGAGGCAAGTGCTGGGGGGGGGGGGGGTTGTAAAGAGGAGCAGAGCTGTGTGTGGGAGGGATGCAGTGCTGTGGGGGAGGGGGGTGTAAAGGGGAGCAGTGGGGCAGAGAGATGTGGTAAAAAAAAAAGGGGGGGGAGAGCAGGGGGGCAGTGGAAACTAATGCGAAGGGGAAACTTATGTGAAGTGGGGGACTGTGATGGGCGGGCGACAGGAAACACTGATGTAAGAACGGGATTGTGATATAAATGTGGGAGGGCTGTGATGGGAAGTATCGGCGACTTCATACATACATGCGATTTGGACCTCTCCTGGAAGAAAGTTTTTTGAAGACCTCCATGAATTTTAATTCAATAGCCCATTCTAGAGTAGGAGGCACATGCAGACGCTTCCGAGGCCTTAGAGGAAACAATATAAAACTGGATACTTTTTTCCCCTTCACCCAAATCATTAATTTCCCCCAAGATCGTGTGTGGTGTAATTGCGAGGGTGGTGTAATTGCGAGGGTGGTGTAATTGCGAGGGTGGTGTAATTTTATGTCTCTGGCCAATTCTAGGCAAAAGGGGGGAAAAAAAACTGGAAACTACAGCAAAGATATTTCACCGTTGAAAGCCAAAGTAATTCAGAGGTGAGTGGGAGAGGAAGTCCATCGTTGTGGGAGGACTGACTTACCTGTAGGGCGATACTACAATACTTACCTGTAGAAATAATGTGACATCACCCATTACATGAATAAGGACAACAAGTGCACAACCACATTACCACAACACTCCACAGCAACTTGATCACTTGCCAGAGAACGTTTCCTGGTGAAAAAGGCGATTAGCCATGAACACTCAAGATGCCTAGAAGTCTCATGGAAATTTGGGATACCACAATACAAGGCTCTCCGCATGCATGTGAAAGCACATGCATTGTTAATTAAAGAGATGCAAAAACTATCATAAACCATAATACACATGAAGCTTTAGGTTAAAAAAAACACAAAAAAAAAAAAACGATGTACGCATTTCAATTTTCTTTGTGGAAACTTTTTTTTTTTTGGGGGGGGGGGGGGGGGGGGATACTCTTCCTCTTTAAAACCCAATGCAGCATGTACAGTGCCTTGACATTTTCCACTGTTTGTCATGTTACAACCATAAATGTATTTTATTGGGATTTTATGTGATAGACCAACACAAAGCGGCTCATAATTGTGAAGTGGAAGGAAAATGATAAATGGCTTTCATTTTTTTTAACAAATAAATATGTGAAAAAAATGGGGGGTACATTTGTCTAGCGCCCCCCTGAGTCAATACTTTGTAGAACCGCCTTTCACTGCTGCAACTTTGAAGCCGACATCCCAGCACAACTTCGGCGCGACTTTCATACGACTTCTTTAAACAGAATGCAAGTCATGCCGAAGTCGGATCAAAAGTAGTACAGGAATCTTTTTCTAAGTCGAAGCGACTCAAGTTGCTCCTATTAGATTGGTTACATTGCACTTCATCGGATGCGACATGCTCTCAAAGTCAGAACGCATGTCGCACCAGTGTGGACCGGGCCTCAATATTTGAAAAAAATTAAAATAAAAAATATGGACGCTGTCCACCGCTTAGGCCCCTTTCACACAAAGGGTTCGATCAGGTCTGCCTGTCAGTTTTTCTGGCGGACCTAATCAGACGGTTTCCATTCACCCCTATGGACCAGCAGGTGTAAAACGGACCTGTGTCCGTGTACACCCGCCTACCTTCAATCCGATTTGGCCCATTAACCTTTTGGCGCCGATGACACACAAAAATGCCGCCTCTCGGCGGTGGGCTATGGTGCTGAGCGCTCACATATTTGCGTACCAGATTGCAAACAGCTGTGCCGAGAGCGTGCACCCCCGACACAGTAACTGGCGGCTAACCGAAAGCTCAGATCACACGACTGCTGTGCCAGCCAATCACAGTGGTCATATGATCATAAATCCCGCCCTGCCTACCAGCATATGAAAATCTGATCCATCCCCATCCAGCTAGGCTGATCAGATCGGAGGCCCGTCGGGTGTAAACGGACAGCGGAGTCAGTTTATAACCACCAGTTCTTAGAGCAGAGTGGGCTCGGTCCATGTCCGCTCTGCAGAAACCGACTGGACACAGACCCGTCACCCACACACTCTGCTCGGATCAGCAAGGGATGTGCGGACAGATTCATTACTGTGGTTTCTATGCCTGCACCTGTCTGGGAGGCCGTGCCAGTAGTTTTTGTTTTTTACATTAAAAAAGTCTCCAAGAAGTTTAAAGCAGAACTCCGGACAAATTTTTTTTCCCATGTCCTTGTTGCCGATTTCCTATCTTCACCAACTTTGCCACCCATGTTCTTCTGAGCTCTGTAGTTCCTCTAATAGGCTGCTGAACATGCTGAAAAAACGTTATTGTCTGCAGTCATCCTGTTTGCAAGGCCGCTGGCTGGTATCCCTCTCCCGAGCTCAGACAGCGGTCTGACACCCCCCCCCCCCTTGTAGTCCTCTGAAAACGAGCAGGAAAGAAGCAGAGATGTTGTGGGCAGAGGGGGTCTCCCAGCCTGTGGTCTGTGCCACCCATGGAGGAGGGTTCCTCCTTCTCTTCTCTCCTCCTTCCTGCCAGCAATCTGCCCCCTCCCCCCCCCCCCCGCTATCTCTTTGCAGTGCGGGGGTTATTATTAGAAATCAGTTGTATGTATATGTATAGTATATCAAAACACTGATCGCCGATGTCCGCCTCCCTCCGGTATTGGCACAGTGTGCTGTCAATCACAATACCGGGAGGCGGGACATCAGCGCTTGGTGTTCTCATATACAATACCTGACACCGCGAAAGATCCCCGCTGTGTCATACAAGCGATTTCTAATAACCCCCGGTCGGCTCTGCTGGACGCTGACACTTGGAACTGCTGGACGCTGACACTTGGAACTGCTGGACGCTGACACTTGGAACTGCTGGACGCTGACACTTGGAACTGGTGGACGCTGACACTTGGAACTGCTGGTCGCTGACACTTGGAACTGCTGGACGCTGACACTTGGAACTGGTGGACGCTGACACTTGGAACTGGTGGACGCTGACACTTGGAACTGCTGGACGCTGACACTTGGAACTGGTGGACGCTGACACTTGGAACTGGTGGACGCTGACACTTGGAACTGGTGGACGCTGACACTTGGAACTGCTGGACGCTGACACTTGGAACTGGTGGACGCTGACACTTGGAACTGCTGGACGCTGACACTTGGAACTGGTGGACGCTGACACGTTTCACTGGTCTGCATTTATATTAAAATGCTTTGTAGAATCCGAGACCGACTGGACGTACACAACTTGGTCTGGGAGCTGTGGCACCATCGGGGGGGGGGGGGGGGGGGTGGGACAACATAATCTGGAGCCTGCCTTAACTTGACGACAACCTAACCCTTCCTTCCTTTCTTTCCCTCCATCCCTTTTTTCTTTCTCTTCTTCTCTTTTCTCTCCCTTTCTCCCTCTCTTACTAAGAGTTCTCTTGAGACTCGTGTTTCTAATTTACTAAGCGAGTTACAATGTTTGTTTGATATTGTCTGGTGTGTATTAGTCAATCTAACCTGATATGGTCAGGCGAGTACACGGTGAATAGTAGAACAGGAACTATGTGAAAGAGAAGTAATATAGCCGTGTAAGACGAGAAAGAATGCCAAAGTTATAATATAATGACTATGCAATGCACATAAACTATTTGACAATACTTTGAATAAAACTTATTGAAAAAAAATAAAATAAATGCTTTGTATTTATTAGGCTGTAACCCATCATACTGTGTGTTATGTATGGCTTGCTGGTTGCAGAATGAGGGGTGTGATTTATGGTAAAGTGGGCGAGTTCACATTTACATGTACAAGCCTAGTGTACCTCCCACATTCACTCCCAAAGATTCATGGGAAAGCAGGCTGATTACAGTTAGAGAGGAGGATATGATGCAATCACTGTTCTAAGAGATCCTCCCTGCCAGAAAAGATGATGCATTTTTTGAATCACAGAGCTGACTTCCTGAAAATTCAATCACACACATCTCTTAAACGGTAAGAAATTTCACAAATGTAATAAATGTTTAGCGTTGTGTATGTGTGTGTGCGTGTGTATTTTTTTGAAAATCCCGGAGTTCTGCTTTAAGCCAGCAAGTGGATGAGCGTGTCCATACCCACGCAAAACTGAAATATCAGTGATAATCAGAACATTTATTAACTGCAAAAACTTGTTGAAAATAGTTTCATTTAAACATGTAATTTATTAGTGGTAACCTTCATGATCTGTGCCCAATACAAGCGTCAATGCAGTTATATGCAAAATATTCAAAGTTTAACTGGGTCAATGCAATTCAGCATTCTCACAAAGGGTCACCTATAAAGGCTTCAACAAAATGGTGGCCATCTGCACACAGACACCAGCTCCTTGTTGCATAAATGTGAATAAGATGGGTTAAAAAAAATAAAAATAAATAAATGATATGATAGCTTCAGCTCCTGTCCTCCACCTGTAGGGAACTCTTCAGATGCATTTGGCCCCTTTTCATAGAGCCTCTACAATTAAGCCCCAAAAAGGACGAAACGTACCAAGCCTTCAGGCATTTGTTTCCTGGACTGGGCAATGGGAGGAGAGCAGGTCAAGAAAAGGTGCAATGAGTTATTCAGGTAAAAAAAACGTGTAGTAAGGTAAAAATTGGCAGGCGCTCCGATTGAGCGTTGTAAAAAAACACCTGAAAATGCTTACGTAGGAAAAAAAAGAAGAAAAGAAAAAAAGAAAATGTGCTCATGTACTTTTATTTTGAGCATGGGGGGGGGGGGGGGGGGGGCACTGAGCACCCAAGTGTGAACAGGGATGATTAGAAAGAATTTGACTGGCAACATGACTTGTAGGATTCATCTACACTTGTGGTTGGGGGAACACACAGTTAAGCCACATTTCTACCACCCTCAGCCACTACCCCCTTAGGCTGTGGACAGGGTTGTACAAATGCTGCAGACATGAGAGAGATGCTCTCGTACACATCGCTGGATCGAGATGGGGCTCAGGTAAGTACTTGGGGGGGGGGGGGCTTGAGGGGAGCTGCATGTGGAAGTTTTTTTTTACCTTAATGCATAGAATAGATTAAAGTGATTGTAAAAGTTGGATTTGCACAGAGCAGCCTGGATCCTCCTCTTCTCTGGTCTCTCTTCTGTGCTCCTGGCCCCTCCTCCCATCAACTGCCCCTTACTATAGGGGGAACCTGAGCCGAGTCAGAGCTCCGTATGTCCAGGCATGGAGCCCCGCCCGCCCCTCTCTTTCCTGATTGGCTGACTGATTGACAGCTGTGGGAGCCAATGGCGCCGCTGCTGTTTCTCAGCCAAATCGGGAGGAGTGTCCTGGACAGCTGAGGGGATTGTGGACATCGCTGGAGATAGAAAGGGTTCAGAGTAAGTATTAGGGGGAGGCTGCTACACACAGATGGTTTAACTTAATGCATAGAATGCATTAAGATAAAAAACCTTCTGCATTTACAACCCTTTAAGGCTCCATTCACACTTGTGCGACTTGGACATCAAAGCTGCATAACAAGTCATTCCCCATGTTTTCGAATAACAACAATTCATATGTGCGACTTAAAGTTGCAGCAATTTCAAAGTAGTTCATGCACTACTTTGGTCTGACTTTCATGTAACTTGAGGGCCATAGACTTGAAGGTTACCATCAATAGTTGCATGAAAGTCATACCTGAATGTTATACAATGCAACAGTTGCCCATTATCACAGGTCAAAGTCGTAACCAAGTTGCAAAGTCAAAGTCAAAGTTGCACTCTAAAGTCACCTTTGGAGTCGTACAAGAGTGAATGGAGCCTGAAACCACTTCAAATCAGACAGCTTTCGTACACTACACTGACTTTGGTTTGTGATGTTATGGTTCCCCCCCCCCTCGCCTTCTCTCCCTAAGGCCCCTTTCACACTTGTGCGACTTGTCCTGCGACTCGGGACTGCAAAGTTTACACAGGCATTCTCTGAAATCACGTCACAGTTGCGGTAGTGTGAAAGGAGGCCATACCTTTTTCCTTGGAGGGGGGCGGGATGTTAACCTCCCTCACCTCCCTTGACTTCACCCTTACTGGTTTTCCACTATGCCCCCTTATCCTTTTTTACCTCTCCCCTCTGTTACTCCGCCACCTTACACGCCCCCCCCCCCCTCCTCAATACCTCCTATGCTTGATGGGTTACCCGGGTTTTTCCTTTTCTGGTCAAAAGGGGGCATTTTCCCTCCCTGTTTACATTACCCTGATGATGTCTGTTGACTACTTTCTATAGTTTTTTTGGGAAGGTCTATATTATTTTCCTCCTTTTGCTACAAATGTAAAAATAAAAAAAAATAAAAAAATAAAAACAGACAGCTTTCCTCCAGAAATTATGTGAATACAATTAACCCATATCTATCCTTCAGCCAAGTAATGAATTAAAGAATTTCGTAAAATAAAAGTACCAACAAAAAAAACCAAACAAACAAACATTTAACCACTTTATGACCAGCGCACGACGATGTACGTCCCTTTTTTTGAAGAGGGATATCTCAGTAACGGCAGCAGCTGCTGCGACAACCGAGATATCCATCTCTTCAGGCGCCGGTCGTAATTACAATAATGGTGGTCTCCGTGGCGGATTCGCCACGAGATCACCGTTATCGGCGGCGGGAGAGTTGCCCCCACCGGAGGTGATCGGGTTCTGTCACTTCCTTGGTATGGAGACGAGTGAGGCCAAGATGGCCCCCACCGGTCTCCATACCATAGCAGGGCAGAAGCGACGTCAAAACGTCACTTCCGCCCATACCTCTTAAAAAGGAAAATTTTTTAAATTTAATTTTTTTTTTAAATTACTTTTTTTTTTTTTTTTTTTTTTGCATTTAAGTCTAAGTATGAGATCTGAGCACATTTTGACCCCAGATCTCATATTTAAGAGGACCTGTCATGCTTTTTTTCTATTACAATTTTTTTTTTTAAAAACGTGTAAAAATGTGGGATAACCCAGGCCTCAAGGAGCTTCAAACCATTCCCGACCGCCATCTCTGGATTACTAAGGGAGTTAACATACTGTCCGACATGTACTCGGGGACCTTTCTCAAATCCTTCCAACAGCTGAAGGAAGACTTCAACCTGCCCAACTCCATGCACTACCGATTTCTCCAACTCCGCCATGCGTTACAGGCCCAATTCCGAGACAACCCCCCCAATCTAGAACGACTGGACGTCTTAGAAATAATATTGGGGCAAGATCCCTCAAAACTTATATCCATCTTCTATACCTGCCTTCTCCGCCCCTCTGCGGTACTAATAGCGTATGGACTGAAGGATAAATGGGTGGGTGACGTAGGAGAAATTGAAGATGATGAGTGGGAAGATGCTCTAGAAGCTCACAAGAAAGTCTCCACCAAACTCTCAGACCGCCTCACACAAATTTATATCTTGCATAAGTCTTACCTCACCCCCCTTCGACTGGCCAAATACAAACCCGACCAAAACCCACTCTGCCCCAGATGCGACAGCCCCTCTAGCACCTTTTTCCACTTGATATGGTCATGCCCAGTTATACAAGACTACTGGACTCACGTTGTGAAATTTATTCACGATAAAATGGGATCTCCTCTGACCCTCTGCCCCAAACAATGTTTGCTAGGCATATTCCCTGACCCGGACTCAGATAAGTACCATAAAATATTCCTACAGGAATCGCTGTTCCTGGCCAGACTACTCGTAGCAAGGAGATGGTTGGGGGCCTCACCGCCAACAATTCAGGAATGGATAACAACGGTTAACAATGTTCTACCGCTTAAGAAAGAGATATATGCCCACAGGGGCTGCCCTGCAAAATATGGGAAAATATGGGACTCATGGTTGGGAAATGCAGACACTTGCAGCGAAATCCCTGATTGATTGATCTCCTCAATGATACCACAATACATGACAGGATGGGTGGACCTCCACCCTCCGGTGATATGTAACTTGAAATATACCCCATTCGTGAACAACCAAACGCTATCTATATGTAAGTGGGTAATGCAAAAGATCGTAAACTGCACACCTATATTCCGGAACATGCATTTTAATGTGTTTGACATAGGGTATGAAAACAATGTTATTATCCCTCACAGTTGTACCAATGCCGATGATAATGTCTTTATATCTACTGTACTTGTTTACTCTTCGAATAAAGTTGTGTTTCTTTGTAAAAAAAAAAAAAAAACGTGTAAAAATAAATAAAATCAAGTAAAATAAATATATATATTTTTTCTTTTAAAAGCATACGTGAGTAGCGCCCGCATATGAAAACAGTGATCAAACCACACATGTGAGGTATCGCTGCGAATCGGTAGAGCGAGAGCAATAATTCTCTCCTCTGTAACGCAAAACATGCAACCTGTAGAATTTTTTTAAATGTCGCCTATGGAGATTTTTGAGGGTAAAAGTTTGACGCCATTCCACGAGCGGGCGCAATTTTGAAGCGTGACATGTTGGGTAATAATTTACTCAGCGTAACATTATCTTTCACGATATATATAAAAAAATTGGACTAACTTTACTGTTGTCTTGTCTTATTTTTTTGATTCAAAAAAGTGTTTTTTTTTCCAAAAAAAGTGCGCTTGTAAGACTGTTGCGCAAATACGGTGTGAAAAAGAAATATTGCAATGACTGCAATTTTATTCTCTATGGTGTTAGAAAAAAAAACAATATATAATGTTTGGGGGTTCTAAGTAATTTTCTAGCAAAAAAAAAAAAAAAAACTGTTTTAAACATGGTTAAAAAGGACAAGTATAGAAATCGTCTCTTCTATTGTTATCAGCATATACATTAAAATCCTAGAAAGGAAGAGTCTTAAAAAAAATAAAAAAAGGTTCCATAAAAATCTATAAATGCAACCAACTATTGTATATAAAAATATTTGTGGACTTTAGTTTTGCAGCAGGGATCATATATAGATAGAGAGATATATATTATAATATATATATATATATATATATATATATATATATATATATATATATATATATATATATATATATATATATATATAAAATTTTATGGTTTATTTTTTTTCCACATTACAAATGCATGCACCACAGCAATCACAAATTATAAAAGTATAAAAGATGATTTTACTTACTGTGAAACCCAAAATCTCCATCATCTATGCAAGTTTCATCATCTGCAGAGATTATATAAGAGCAAAGAAAAACAAAATTAACACATTGAAAAAAAATAAGGGCCATAAAGCTCCAGCAATACCTTGGAGGTTACCCATCCGCGTCCCCATCCCCCCCCCCCCCCCATACTGGTGTCTCCAAGGTTTGGGCAGACTAATATAGCCTATATCAGTCAGTACATTATCGCTCAAGGGGTCCCCAGAGAGTATTTGAAAACTGTTGATAATATGGAAAACCCATTTGTTGTGCTACACAAAAGGGGAAGATGAAGCAAAGCGGTTATTATTTGGAAAATGTTTATTTAAAGCTGATGTTGAATCTGCTTATATTTTGCCTTCCCCGTTTCCTTTTTCCTCCTCAACAACATGCTAATGACATTTTAAACAAAGAAATTCCATTTTCATTACATACGTTTTTGAAGACCCAGTGACATGACTGGGTCCCTGTGCTTTACAAATGCAGGCAGTTCTTGGCTGGCAGGAGGGGCCAACAGAGTGCTGTACATAGATTCCTGAAAACATCACAGCACCACGTCTCAGTACTGCTGTCAGGAGCCCTCGGCCCTGATGAAAGCAGTGGGCTGTCTCTTATGCAAATACCAAAAATGCCTTTATGGGTGGATGTCATTCTGGAGAAGTGGGTGTTCCAGGGTAGGCTACATTTGCTTGCTACAACCTACAGTGGGTATAGAAAAGAATCACCCCCTTTAAATAATCACATTTTGTTGCTTTGTTGCCTGAAATGAAAAATGGAAACTGACACAGTTTTTGTTTTATGCAGCTGTATTTACTCTGTGCAACTTATTACATCCAAGTGAAAGATATAAAACACAAACATGTAAAAAAAAAATTCTAATTCAAAAACAGGAGTTGGAAAAAGGATCACCCCCCTCCTAAAAACGATTTGTAAACTCAATCAGGTGTAAGCCAATCACCTTCTCAATGGCACACAAAGCCATTTGACTTTGATCAGCTGTAGTCATTTTGATTAGCTCAGCATGAAGAGAGCTTTCCTGGAGCATTCCTGGTAGTGCAACTGAAGCAAACAATCAACTATGAGTGACAAGGCACTGTCAAAAGATCTCCGGGATAAAGTTGTGGGACAGGCACAAGTCAGGAGATGGATACAAAAATATGGCAAAGGCTTCATCAATGCCTAGAAGCACAGTGAAGTCTATTAGTAAGAAGTGGAAAGTATTTGGTAGATCACAGACCCTCCCTGGATCAGGACGTCGCACCAAACTGGATGAAAGAGCCAGGAGGAAACTGGTCAGAGAGGAGACCAAGAGGCCTACAGCAACTCTGAAGTAGTTGTAGGAATTGATCACAAAAGAGAGCGGTCATTGTGTGGGTGTGACAACAATATCACAATTCTCCACAAATGTGGCTTGTATGGGAGGAGCTTTGCCAAAAACGCAACTTGAAGATTCCGAGGCCACATGGAGAAAGACGTTGTGGTCAGATGAGACTAAAATTAATTATTTGGCCTCAACACCAAACGAAAGGTCTGATGGAAATCCAATACATCTCACCATCCAAATAACACCATTCCTACAATAAAGCATGGAGAGGGCAATATTCTGTTCTGTTATGGGGGGGGGGGGGGTTATATCCTGTGTGGTACCCCACCAGTGTATTGGTCCAGGATTCTCAACCAGGCAGGTTTAGGGGCTCCAGGGTATTTGGCTTTTCAGTTTCCTCATTATTTTAGTAAAGTCCGCTTTGGGACCTGGAGCCTGGGGATTTCTTAGAGATCCGGGTGGGGTGAAATCCCCAGTCCTGGGTCCGGGATTTGAGACTCACTGGCACACTGATTGTTCAGGTGAGTGTGGGCCTGATAGTAGAGTCAGGACCCATGGTTCTGGGCTCCACCCAGAGAGAGACAGGAGGTCTCCAGGAGTCCAGAGAGAGTGCAGGTGTGCACTAGTGAAAGCCAGAGACCCAAGTCTGAGGATCAGAGCAGTGAGGGGCTGATTTCTAGATAGACGCTGTGTGCGTTGAAGCTGTGGGCGTCTAAGAAGACAGATGAGAGCCTGAAGTGGAAGGCCTGAGCAGCAAGGAAGCTGAAAAGAGGTACAGAAGGTGTACGGGAACCCTGTTATATGGCCAAGAGGGCTGAAGCGTAAAGCCTAAGTGGCAGTACTGCTGAAGAGAGGCCAGGTGGATTGGCATTTTTCATTTGTTATCGTTTTTGGGAGAAGAACCCCTGTGTGGGCATCCAAGTGCATGCATGAACTTTCCTTTATTTTGTTCCTTTTAATAAAACGTGGGCTACCATGCCCTTAAACTAAAGTTCCTGTTCGCTGTGAACTTACTGAAAAGGCATCTACCACTGAGCTAGACACCCCCCAATGTCTCGCCTGTTATGGGGCAGAGGGGGGCGTTATATTCCCGTTATGGGGCAGAGGGGGGGCGTTATATTCCCGTTATGGGGCAGAGGGGGGGCTTTATATTCCCGTTATGGGGCAGAGGGGGGCGTTATATTCCCGTTATGGGGCAGAGGGGGGGCTTTATATTCCCGTTATGGGGCAGAGGGGGGGCGTTATATTCCCGTTATGGGGCAGAGGGGGGGCGTTATATTCCCGTTATGGGGCAGAGGGGGGCGTTATATTCCCGTTATGGGGCAGAGGGGGGCGTTATATCCCGTTATGGGGCAGAGGGGGGCGTTATATCCCGTTATGGGGATGTTTCTCTGCAGCAGGGACTGGAGCACTTGTCAGGATAGAAGGGAAAAAAATGGATCTGCTGCCCTCTGCCAGAAAGTTGTCAATGGGAAGAAGGTTCACCTTCCAACTTGACAATGACCCAAAGCACACAGCAACAATGAGCACACAGTGGTCGAAGGAGAAACAAGTGAATGTCCTTACATGGCCTAGTCAGAGCCCAGACTTAATCCCCTTTGAAAATCTGTGAAATGACTTGAAGACTGCAAGTCCACAAACGGCCACCATCAAATGTAACTGAACTTGAGCAGTTCTGCAAAGAAGAGCGGGCAAATATTGCAAAGTCTAGATGTGTAAAGTTATGCCATGTACACACGACCAGTTTTGCCGTCGGAATGAAGTCCGAAGGTTTTTTCCAACAGAATTTCCGACGGAATTCAGCTCAAGCTGTCTTGCATACACACGGTCACACCAAATTCCGACGGTCAATAACGTGGCGAGGTACAACATGTACGATGGCACTATAAAAAGGAAGTTTAACGTTTCCGACCATGCGACAAATTGTTTCCTAGCATGCGTCAGAATTGCATACACACGAATGGAATTTCCGATGGACACTTTTTCCGTCTGAAAAATTGAATTTTCCGATGAAAAGCTCTCATCTGTCTTTTGCTGGCCGAAATTCCGATCGTGTGTACGCAGCATTAGAGACAAATCCCAACAGACTAAAGGCTGGAATTAAAGCAAAATGTGGTTCAACAAAATACTGACACAAGGGGGGTGATCCTTTTTCCAACTCAGCGATTCTGTCTTTGATTTTTTTTTTTTCTCTGACATGTTGGTGTTATATCTTTCACTTGGATGTAAAAAGTTGCACCGAGTGCATACACCTGGATAAAAAAAAAAAAAAAAAAACTGTCTTTATTTCAGGCTGCAAAACAACAAAGTGCGATTATTTTAAAGTGGGCGATTCTTTTCTATACCCATTGTAAATGTGAAGCTGTGCCTCCATGATCGAAAGAACTGAAATGCAAGGAATGAACGGAGTGGGCCAGGTACAATCAGGCTGGGGAGGAAAGTGCCAGATGATGCTGGATGTCCTACAGCCAGGAAATGAAGTCTGACTTGCAGCAGCTTCTAATGCACACTGTGAGATACAGTGAAATTAGAGTAAGCACTTTCAAGAGGTATTGAACCCAAAACCAAAAATGTAACATATTGCAGCTTACCAATCATTAGATGTGGTGGCTGCATTCGTTTTCTTATTTTTAGGCTTTTTTTTTTATTTTTTTTAAAGGAGCAGAGGCGGCACATTAGAACAGCAGCCTTGTCAGTCTGGGACAGGCTTTCTCAACCTTTTAACCCTAGAGGAACCCCAAAAATAAATTTTCAGGTCTCGAGGAACCCTTACTAAAACCAATTCATCAGGTTTCAATAGAACAATGCCCCTTATACTGGTGGTCAATAGGAAGAATGTTCCCCTTAAAAATGGTGCTCAGAATGCCACCCTTAGAGACAGATAAAAATAGATTTGGTGTCATGCTGATGGCTTTGCCAAGTGATGCTGAACCTTGAACTCTGTAGGCACCATCAAAAAGGTGGTTCATCAGCCAAAGATCAAGGAACCCCTAGCAAGCTCTGGAGGCACCCCTAGCAACCTCTGGAGGCACCCCTAGCAACCTCTGGAGGCACCCCTAGCAACCTCTGGAGGCACCCCTAGCAACCTCTGGAGGCACCCCTAGCAACCTCTAGAGGCACCCTGGTTGAGAATGGCTGGTCTGGGGGCTGAAAATGTGAGCTGGAGTTTGGTTTCAATTTGTTAGTGTATCTAAATCTGCTAATACATTTAAAGTGATTGTAAAGACTTTTTTCTTTTGTTAAAAATAACAAACATGTTATACTTACCTGCACTGTGCAGTGTATTTGCACAGAGCAGCCTGGATCCTCCTCTTCTCGGGTCGCTGTTCGGCTCTCCTGGCCCCTCCCTCCTGACGAGTGCCCCCACAACAAGCAGCTTGCTATGGGGGGGGGGGGCACCCGAGCCGCAGATCTGTGTATCCATTCAGACAGAGCTGCGGCCTGCCCCCCTTTCTCTCCCCATTGTCTGACTGGCTTTGACTGACAGCGGCGTGAGCCAATGGCACCGCACGCTGCAGTCTCAGCCAATGAAGAAAGAGAATCCCAGGCAGCTGAGACAATCCTACAACATCACTGGATAGAGAGGGAGCTTAAGTATTAGGGGGCTACTGCACACAGAAAGCTTATCTTAATGCATAAAAATGCATTCAAATAAAAAACCTTCTGACTTTACAACCACTTTAACCACTTGCCGACCAGCCGCCATCATTATACAGCGGCAGGTCGGCACGATCCCGCGAGCCGTCGTAGCTTTACGTCGGCTCCTTTAAGCGGAGTAGCAGGCTCGTGGCCGACGGTCGCGATGCACGAGAGGCAGAACAGGGACGTGTGTGTGTAAACAAATCCCTGTTCTGTGAGGAGAAACAGGATCGCGAGTTCCTAATAGCTGGGAACCACGAGCTGTCATTTCCTCTAGGTCCGCCCCCTCCCCCTACAGTTAGAAACACACCTAGGGAACACAATTAACCCCTTGATCATCGTCCCCTAGTGTTTACCCCTTCCCTGCCAGTGACATTTTTACAGTAATCAGTGCATTGTTATAACACTGATCGCTGTATCATCGCCAATGGTCCCAAAAATTTGTCAAAAGTGTCCGCCATAATGTCGCAGTCACGGAAAAAAAAAATAAAAAAAAAAAAAAAAAAAACGCAGATCGCCGCCATTACTATTAAAACAAAAGCTATAAATCTATCCCCTATTTTGTAGACGCTATAACTTTTGGTTTGCACAATATACGCTCATTGCGATTTTTTTTTTTTACCAAAGATATATAGAAGAATACATAGCGGCCTAAACTGAGAAAAAAATTGTTCAAAAAAAAAAAAAAAATGGGGATATTTATTAATTATAGCAAAAAGTACAAAAAAACTTTAGTTTTTTTTCAAAATTGTTTTTGTTTATAGCGCAAAAAAAAAAAATACGCAGAAATGATCAAATACCACCAAAAAAAAGTTCTATTTGTGGGGGAAAAAAAAAAAAAAAAAAGGACATCAATTTTGTTTAGGTGCCACGTCACACGTCCGCGCAATTGTCAGTTAAATCGACGCAGTGCGGAATCACAAAAAAATAGCCCGGTCATTCAGCAGCCAAATCTTCCAGGGCTGAAGTGGTTAACACTCCCCTCACCCCAGACTGACAATGCTGCTGTTCTGCTGTGCCTCCTGTTCTCATTCCTCCAGCGTGGACTCATAATATAGGGTGGTGTGTTACTTGCCTCATCACCAGGTGAAAATAGAGGTGGGGGGAAAAAAAAGCCATAGATAAGAAAACAAAGGCAGCCACATCTAATGATTTGTAAGCTGCAATACATTACATTTTTGCTTTTGGGTTTAGTAGCGCTTTAATAAAGGCAAATAGATTGTTGAATTTCCAAGGGATTATAGAGAACGCGTTGACTTCCATCATCCAACCATTTACAAATCGAAAATGCATTTATTTTCCCTGCATGGTATGGGTATTCTTTGCAAAGAAAAAAAGTTCAGTCTATTTGCCTTTAGTAAATCAACCCCTTGCAGTTCAACAGCCTCTCCGTCCCCCAGTCTGGTTCAGGGGGGGGGGGGGGGTCACAGATCATCACCACAGATTAAAGAGAACCTGTCAGATGTAAACAAAATCCTCATGTACGTTGGACATTCAGCCCGGGTGCATGAGGTTTCCGGTGTTTAGCTGTGGCTGGAGGGCACCGTCGCCCAACCCGCCCCCCCCCCCCCCCGTCCTGGCAGCCTGTCAAACTAGGAGAGTGACAGCTGCTGCAGCTGGACAGGGCTGGGCGGTACAGTACGTTGTGACTGCCGATCTGCATAAAAACAGCAGTTTTAACTCTTCTATTCCTTGTCTCTGCACAAGCCTGACGGCTCAAGTGTTCATTCACCGGACACGTCATTTCTCATGAAGTCAAGCTCGGTTTTCCCCATTTAATGCGATTTCAGATTTTATTCAGAAGAATAAAATTAGGGTCCGCACGATCGGTGCAGGTGATTGGTGTAGGAAGTCTTTATTGATACATGAAAATTCTTCTCATCTAAAACAGAGGATATCTAGTTCCCCCCCAGCTTTGGATCATTACTTTAATATGACAAAATCAAATACTCGCTGTAAATAAAATGTCACCGTAAAGCAATGTGCGCACAAAGATTTACAATGGGATCGATTTACTAAAAAACAGAGAGTGCAAAATCTGGTGCAGCTCTGCATAGAAACCAATCAGCTTGCAGGTTTTTTTTTTTTTTTGTCAAAGCTGAAACTCATTGGCTACTATGCACAGCTGCACCAGATTTTGCACTCTCCAATTTTAGTAAATCTCTCCCATTGTGTCCTATCAGGCTTATTTTATAAGACATTGAAAAGTACAATCACTATGGGAGAGAGCGTTACTAAAACTGGAGCACACAGAATCAGGAGCAGCTGTGCTTGGTAACCAATCAGCTTCCAGGCTTTATTGTCAAAGCTTAAGGCCCCTTTCACACTGAAGCGTTTTACAGGCGTTTTTTGCATTAGAAATAGCGCCTGTAAACTGCATCTTCTGCAGCCCCAGAGTGAAAGTCTGAGAGCTTTCACACTGGGGCGGTGCGCTTGCAGGACAGGAAAAAAAAAAAGTCCTGCTAGCAGCATCTTTGGGGCGGTGGGGGAGCCGTTACTCCACCGCCCCTGCCCATTGAAATGAATGGGCTCCGCTTTGAAAGCAGTGCCAAGTGGGCGCTTTTAACACCTTCTGGGGGGGGGGGGGGGGGGGTTAAAAGCGCCCGCTATAACAGTGGTAAAGCGCCGCTAAAACTAGCAGCGTTTTACGGCTAACGGACCTGCCGCTTCAGTGTGAAAATGACCCAAGGCCCCTTTCACACTGAAGCATTTTTTCAGGCGCTACAGCGCCAAAAGTAGCGCCTGTAAAAAGCAGGTCCTTTCTGCTGGAGGGCTTTCACACTGGATCGGTGTGCTAGCAGGACGGTAAAAAAAGTCCTGCCAGCAGCATCTTTGGAGCGGTGAAAGAGCCGTGTATTCACCGCTCCTACCCATTGAAATCAATGCGGCGCTTTGCGGGGGGGGGGGGGGGGGGTTTTATCCCTTTTGGCCGCTAGCGGGGGTTAAAACTGCCCCGCTATCGGCCGAATACCGCTGCTAAAACGACGGTAAAGCCGCGCTAAATATAGCGCTGCTTAACCGCCAACGCCCGCACCGCCCCAGTATGAAAGGGGCCTTACTGAACAAGATGAAGTTAGAAGCCAATTGGCTACCATGCAGAGCTGCTTCAGATTCTGTGTGCACCAGTTTTAGTAAATCTCCCCCAATGACAGGAGCCACACACCTTTTACATATTAATTTATTTCAAGCATTAAAAAATAAAAATAAAAAAGTAAAAAAAAAAACAAACTTGTTGGGATTTTTAAGGCATAAACTTACACAATACTCTAGTACTGGGAAAAAAAAAATAGAAAAAAAAATTTGGAAATTACTAAATTGTAAAACAAATTTAAAAGACTACCCCCATTTGACATATCCAATTCATCAGCGTGGTTCAGATAGTTAACAATTAGTGAACCAAACCACTCCAACTATATGTTCCCCGATCTCCCCAACACATTTTTATGGCTCAATGAGTTTCTGGAATATCCCTCCACTTCCTCGGGAGCAGGTGATAGGGTGATAAGGAACAGATACGCTAAACACCATAAAAAAAGGCATGTCTGCCTTCCGCCTCGTGTTTTGGTGGCGGTAGGGTCGTTTTCTGCTCTCTCATGCGGTGTTGGCGAGAACGGTTGGCATGCTTGAATCCGGAGAATGCCCAACTCTGGCGCCCAAAAATCACAAGATGGCTGCCGGTAAATCGGGCACGCATGCACCCAAATGCCAGGAACCACCAAATTTGTCATCTTGGACACCGTAGGGGGGGGGGGGGGTAGGTTGAGGGTTTATATCCCTGTAAAATTAAAGTTAATTAGGAGTGTCTTATATGAAAGACTCTAGATAGGAGACTCTGGTTCCTCCTTCCAATGGGGAAGGCAATGTGTTTATGTATATTGGATGGGGGTCAGGCAGGTACCCTATCTTAAGGACTTTTAGGTTTGTTTAAATAGAGGACATGCTTTGAAAAAAAAAAAAAAAAATAGATTTTATAGCTAGAGAAAGAAAGAGAAAAAGAGAAAGAGAAAGAGAAAGAGAAAAAGAAAAGAAAGAGAAAAAGAAAACAAGAGAAAAAAAAGAGAACAAGAGAAAAAGGGAGAAAAAAAGAGAAAAGAGAAAAAAAGAAAAAAGAAAGAGAAAAAGAAAACAAGAGAAAAAGAAAGAGAACAAGAGAAAAAGGGAGAAAAAAAAAGAGAAAAAAAAGAGAAAAAAAGAAAGAGAAAAAGAAAGAGAAAAAAAGAGAAAAAGAAAGAGAAAAAGAGAAAAAAAAAGAAAGAGAAAAAGAGAAAAAGAGAAAAAAAGAGAAAAAGAGAAAAAAAGCAAAAAAAGAAAAAGCAAAAAAAGAAAGAAAGCAAAAAAAGAAAGAAAGCAAAAAAAGAAAGAAACATCACTGGATCGAGAGAGGAGATAATTATTTTTTTATTATTATTTTTTTTTGCAAGCATATAAAATTGATTTATATTTTATTAAAGGGAATAAAGGTTTAAAATGGTTGTAAACACAGTTTTATTTTATTTTTTACCTTACTGCAGTTAATCAGAGCCTGTGACGAGGGAGCTGGGGCGGGGTTGAGCTTGTCTTATGGACACGCAGAGCAGGGCTTGGGAGCGAGCACGCACAAGTGCCCCCCAGAGCAAGCGGCTTGCTAAGCGGGCACTCATTGGGGAGGTGGGTGAAGCCCAGAGCACCAGTGGGGGACCGCAGAAGGAGGAGGCTCAGGGCTGCTCTGCAATAGCACAGAGCAGGTGCTCCTCGTTTCAAGTTTGCAATCACTGTTCTATTTTTTTCCCCTTAGCTTACATCAATATTTGAGGTAGTGACAAAAGGATATGCTTACCTCCGATGTCATACTTGGGGGGGGGGGGGTCACATTAGCTGCATCTATTTTTGGCTCCCCTTCTTGGATCATTTGAGTCCCACATATAACATCTACCCTGAGGAATTTCAGTTACTCTCGGTCAACACATGGGTCTTGCATTATATGACAATTTTGTATTGAGGAATTTGATGCTGCATGTGGTTTTCTATTGTGTTTAGGAGTATCAAATTTTGTATCTTTATCACCCCCCCCCCTCGCCTGCTCCTGAAGAAGAGATTATCCAAGAAATGCGTTGAGCAATAAAACAGCGGTGCTTTTCGGCCAATAGGGGGAGCTTTTAACCCCTGCTAGCGGCTGAATAAAGGGTTAAAATCGCCCGTGTTGTGGCGCTTCGGCCATTCATTTCAGTGGGCAGGGGTGGTGGAGGAGCATTATACAGCGCTCCACCACCACCCCAAAGATGCACCTTGCAGGACTTTTTTTTTTTTTCCCCCCGTCCTGCAAGCGCACCGCCCCAATGTGCAAGCACTCAGGCTTCCACACTGGGGTGGCTAAAGAGGCGCTTTACAGGCGCTATTTTTAGCGCTAAACACGCCTGAAGAGAGTCTCAGTGTGAAAGGTGATGATGATGATGATGATGATGATGATGATGATGATGATGATGATGATATTGATGATTGTTGGACGATTGATGATGATGATAAATAGGGGTAGTCATGGAAATTTTTAAGGGCCAGCTCCCACCACATTCAGTCCAGTGCGTTTTTTTTTATGCATCAAAAACACATGGTAAGTAGGTTATATGGTTTTTAATGGCATAGTTCACACAAGTGCTTGCAGTTCCAGAAAGAAAAAAAAAGAAGAACATGCTGCATTTTTCCTGCACTGGAACGCTGCAAAACGCATCAAAAAAAGGCACTGCAACACACGTCCTTATTTAAGGTTAAGAAAAAAAAAAAAAAGAGAGGAAAAAATGCACCGGAGCGCATCAAAAACATGCATGCAGAAAAGCATCTGGAACTGCGTTTCTATGGTGTGAACTGGCCCTAAAAATGCGTGTTACAAATTTGTAATAAAATTCCCGATTTTATATACTGAAGTATTGTGTAAATTGTGCCTTAAAATAATCCCACCACAAGTTTTTTTTTTTTTAAGTTTAAAAAAAATAAATAAAAATTTGCTTTACAATTTATTGTGACCTGATGATGAAAAAAAAAAGATGATTACGGGTTACTGCATTTTGCCCCACCTTATTAAATAAGCCTTTATGTATTTTTACTCATTCGCCATGCTGTGTGTAGGAAATCTGATACAAGATCCCTTGCAGTAAATGGCCATACCTAAAGGATTTATCGATCGTGGCTGTAGATGGGTCTCCCACTTTTGAACTATGACTTGGCATGGACCGCCGGTGTTCTGCAAGTTAAAAAGTTAATGAACTGCATTCACGAATAGCATTACACCACTTTACCCCCCTCCAAAATGTACCCTATCAAGATTGCCGTGAGAACTGCCACCAAGACCCCCCAGTTACATTCATTCACCAAGAAGAAGAATTGTCATTGTCAGGGATACAATGCATGTAACCATAAAATTAATGAGAAAATATTTTTCTATACCTGAAGAAAAGGACAGAGCGATCTCAGACAAAAAGGTTTAAATTAAAAGCCGAATTTTAATAAATTTTTGCACATTTACATTGGTCCAGCATGAACCAATGTAAGGAAGAATGTGCCGTACCAGAGGGATCCCCGTGGAAGTTGGAAATCACTGTAGTAGGCACAACCAAAAAGCTAAACAAGCACACATGTACAAAGCTGTAGCATGAAAGTAAGACACAAAGAAACCAAAACACATTTTGCACAATATAATTAAAGTAGAAATATAGGCATTTTTTTTTGTTCATTTGGATAAAGCAAGGGAGGGTTAGAACCCCCGTCAGAATAAAAATTTTTTTTTGCCATCTGTGTCCCATTGGGGAAACTTACCTTCACTTCCTGTCCCATAGCCAAACAGGAAGTCAGAGTAATTCACTGTAAATTATCCATTTCCGCTCCGGAAGATTTACATCCCTTCCTGACCAGGCCATTTCTTTGCGATACGGCACTGCGTTCATTTAAGGCGCCTTTCACACTTATACGACTTGTCCCACGATTTGGGACTGCAAAGTAGCATGACAAGTCGTTCCCTATGATTTTTATATTAGTACGACTTCAAAGTAGTCCCTGCACTACTTTGGTCCGATTTTGATGCCACTTACACAGGCATTCCTTGAAATCGCGGCAAAAATCTTAAAATAAAAATGCGCAACTTTGAAGTCGCACAAGTGTGAAAGAGGCCTAACTGACAATTGCCCGGGCGTCCGACGCTGTACACAAATAAATGGTTTGTCCTTTATAAAAGAGCTTTCTTTTGGTGGTATTCGATCACCTTTGCATTTTTTATTTTTGCTCTATAAACAAAAACAATGAAAAAAAAAAAAAAAAAAAAACGCACATCAAAAATTTCTTTATTAACCACTTCAGCCCCGGACCAATTGGCAGCCAAAAGGACCAGGCCCCTTTTTTCGATTCGGCACTGCGTCGCTTTAACTGACAATTGCGCGGTCGTGCGACGTGGCTCCAAAACAAAATTGGCGTCCTTTTTTCCCCACAAATAGAGATTTCTTTTGGTGGTATTTGATCGCCCCTGCGGTTTTTATTTTCTGCGCTATAAACAAAAATAGAGCGACAATTTTGAAAACAATGCAATATTTTTTTGCTTTTTGCTATAATAAATATCCCCAAAAAATATATAAAAAAACATTTTTTTCCTCAGTAAAAAAAAAAAAAAAAATAAAAAAAAAAAAAAAAAAAAAAAAATCGCAATTAGCGATTATTGATTGGTTTGCGCAAAAGTTATATCGTTTACAAAACAGGGGATAGTTTTATAGCATTTTTATTAATATTTTTTTTTTTTTTTTTTACTAGTAATGGCGGCGATCAGCGATTTTTATTGTGACTGCGACATTATGGCAGACACATCGGACATTTCTGACACATTTTTGGGACCATTGTCATTTATACAGCAATCAATGCTATTTAAATGCATTTATTCCTGTATAAATGACAGTTGTAGTGAAAGAGTTAACCACTAGGGGGGAGGGGAGGGGTTATGGACTGTGACATGTGTGTTTTTTTACATTAGGGGGCGGGGCTGACGTCATTGATCGGCTTTCCCGATGACCGGGAACAGCCAATCAATGACAGGCAGAGTAGGAAGCGCGGGGAGAGGTTTGTTTACACAGACCTCTCCCCGTTCTTCAGCTCCGTGTCCCGATCACGGGACACCAGCGGCGATCGGGTCCGCTGGTCCCGCGGCCGGGGTCACGGAGCTCCCGACCGGGCCGCGAGCGCGCCACTGGCGGCACGCGCGCGACCCACAGGCAGGCAATTGCAAAATCACGTTTATATACGGGATTTTGCCTGCCCGTGCCATTCTGCCGCAGTATATCTGCGTGAGGAGGTCGGGAAGCGGTTAAAGAGGAGTTTCCACCAAAAAAAAAAAAAAAATGAAGTCAGCAGCTACAAATACTGCAGCTGCTGACTTTTAATAATCGGTCACTTACCTGTCCCAGGGTCCAGCGATGCGGGGAATCGAAGCCGCCGGAATCGTCTCCCCCTCCGCTCGGCAGCGCCGGCATTTTAACTGTGTGCGCCCGACTGTTGCTTTCACAGCCGGGCACCCACTGCGCATGCGTGAGCCACCCGCTGTGACTGGCCACGCAATCATCTGGGACCCGTCACGTGTCCCAGATGATTGCCTAGAGGGAGGGAGGAGAGGCGATCTCCCCTTTCTGTGCCAAGAGAAGAGACGTCAGGAGCCCAGGCACTGAAGGAGGTAGACTACAAGGGACCCCCTAGCAACAGGAATTTAGAGGTGAGTAAAAAAAAAAAAAAAAATAATAATCATCATTTTCTCCAAATGTTTTATTTATTATTTTTTTTTGGAGGGTGGAACTCCACTTTAATTTAGGCCAATCTGTATTCTGCTGTGTAAATTTTGTTTAAAAAAATCCCAATAAGTGTAAATTGATTGGTTTGCGCAAAACTTATAGCGTCCACAAACTATGGGCTATATTTATGGCATTTTTATTTCTTTTTTACTAGTAATGGCAGTGATCAGCGACTTATAGCAGGACTCCGATATTGCGGTGGACATACATATATTGATTGGTTTGCGCAAAAGTTAAAGCGTCTACAAACTATGGGACATTTTTATTTATTTACATTTTTATTTTTTTAGCGATCAGCGACTTGTGGACACTAACACTTTTTTGGGGACCAGTGACACCAATACAGTGATCAGTGCTAAAAATATGCACTGTTACTGTACCAATGACACTGGCTGAGAAGGGGTTAACATCAGGGTCGATCAAAGTATTAAAGTGGAAGTAAACCCCCCTATCGTTTTCAGCCAAGGAAGCTGCCATATTTGCCTCTGTTTAATCTTCAACTGCCACAGTGCTGCACATGTGATCCGTTAGGACACCAGCCATTGGATGGTTTGACTGTTTGGTTGAGAGCACAGCCAATGTGCAGTTAGCATTCCCAGCATGCCTTTTTTTTTTAACTGTTAAATCGATGGGTTTACTTCCGCTTTAACTGTGTGCCTAGCTGATGTTTTCTTACTGTGGGAGGTGCTTGTACTAGGGGAAGGCAAGGATCCATGTCCTTGCTTTGCAGGAACACAGGATCAATGCCTTCCTTACTGGGAGCGGTGATCTACCTTGTTTACATAGGCAGATTGCCGTTCTGCCTGTGTCCTGAACGACCAGCGGATGCCGGCGGACATCGGGTCTGTGGGACCCGCTGGTCAGCCTCTGGCGGCGCCCACTCGTGCCAGAGACCCGGAAATTCAGGAACACGTACATATATGTGATCCTGCGCAGCGTGGCCGCCCTGTAGTAGGAAAATTGCTATAGGGCGGTCGGCAAGGTCACCCATGGGACATTGGAAGAGTTCCCCTCCTTACTTTTCTGGGGACAACCCACTTTCAATGATAACGGTAAACCAGACACAGAGAGGGTGAATCTCCCCAACAGGGGGCACAGACAGCACTAAAAACTGAGGGGTTCTAATCCATCTCCCCTCTATCCAAAAATAAAAAACAAAGTTTTGCCTTTAGTTATACTTGAATCTTGAACAAGAAATGTTAATGAATAGGTTACCCCAACACTTCATATTTCTGATATGTGCACCATGTACTAGTGTTAAAAAAGGTATCCTATTCTCTTTGTATTGCTTCCTTTTTTGTGTGAAATCCCTGGCGATTCTGCCAGTCCCTCTGCTTTCCTATTTCAAACTGACCACGCTAGGCATAAGAGAACATTCATCCCAATGTGGTCAGTTTTTCTGGCTGTGCTGGGAGAACAGCCTTGCCTGTCCTCCAATGGCCAAGGCCTGTGCTGACACGTCCCCCCCTGCAGAACCATTCGCTGGGAAGTTCAGTGTACTGCCGTTTCTCCACCGCCAGCTCTCTATGTCCCTATTCAGCTCAGAACAGAGGTCATGTGGTCACTTAGAAGAAAAAAAAAAAAAAAGAAGAAGAAGGAGGGGGGAAAAAAAGTATTTACAATGAGATATACACACGCACACATAAAATGTTCTACCCTGCATCTCTATTTTAAACTGTACGGGGTGTTCTACAAAGGGAGGGTTCACATGTTACATCCACATTCATTCAGTGACAGATGATTTGTAGACTTTAAGAAAATGTTATGCTGTCTAGACACCCAGGACCAGTAGTTTTATAATTATGTTTTATTGAAGTAAACCATATACCGTATATACTCGGGTATAAGCCGAGGCACCTAATTTTACCACAAAAAAAACTGGGAAAACCGTATTGACTCGAGTATAAGCCTAGGGTGAGAAATGCGCAGCTACTCCAAGTGGAAAAGAGGGTCAACAATCCCCATTTGCAGCCTCACTGTGCCCATTTGCAGCCATAGGTCCCCCGAACAGCAAACTTGGTAGTTAAGGGTTCCTAGATGCCCCCTAGCTGCAGCCAAAATTTGGGGTCTCTGGACCCAAAGGGTCCCGAAATGACATTGCTGCAGATGGACACAGTTGACAGACTTTGGGGCCCCGTATCTTGGGGGCAATTGGTGCTAGGAACCCCATCTTTGGATATGTTGTGGTTCCACTGGGTTTGCATACCAATTTTGGGGTTCCTAGCATAAAGTGGCCCCCGAGATATGGGGCCCCAAAGTCGGATCGGAAAATGTCAAGCACTTTTCTGCAGCAGAGAATGACATTTTCCGACCCGACTTCGGGGCCCCATATATCGGGGCCACTTGGTGCTAGGAACCCCATCTTTGGATATGCTGTAGTGCTAAAAGTCGGGTCGGAAAATGTCATTCTCTGCTGCAGAAAAATGCTTGACTCGAGTTTAAGCCGAGGGGGGCATTTTCAGCACAAAAAAAAAAATGTGCCGAAAAACTCGGCTTATACTCGAGTACATACGGAAGTTGCACACTAATAAAAAAAGTAGATCATTTGCTAGCACAGATTAAAGACAACCTGTAGTATCAGCTGACTGCTGTTAAAAAATAAAATAAAAAATAAAAGTATTTTTAAATGCAGAATTCTTCCAAATTTAAAGCAGATCTCAAGATTTAGTTTCAGTTTAACCACGTGCCTACCAGGCCAATTCTGAAACCTCTCATATGTAAAAATCAGTGGGGAAAAATCCAATTGAATGAATAAAATCATAATTATATATATATATATATATATATATATATATATATATATATATATATATATATATATATATATATATTATGATTTTATTCATTCAATTGGATTTTTCCCCACTGATTTTTACATATGAGAGGTTATATATATATATATATATATATATATATATATATATATATATATATATATATATATATATATATATATATATATATATATATATATATATAGCCCAATTTTTTTGTAAAATATGAAGAATGATGTAACGCGGAGTAAATAGATACCCAACATAAAAAATAAAAAAAAATTGTGCATGCTCGATGAATGGCGCCAAACTACGGTACTTAAAAATCTTCACAGGCACCGCTTTACATTTTTCTACAGGTTACCAGTTTAGAGATACAGAGGAGATCTAGTAAAACATGCCTTGTGAAAGAAATAAGGATGACAGGTTTTCTTTATAGAGGGATGTGGGGTTAATGAGACCCCCACATCTCTCCTCTACCATGTAAAGCATTAGATCAAAAAAAATAAAAATAAAATAACCCTCCCGCAGTTTTTAGCCATTTTGCTGGCCAAAGACCAGAGCACTTGTTGCGATTCGGCACTGCGCCGCTTTAACTGAAAATTGCGCGGTCGTGCGACGTGGCTCCCAAACAAAAATTGACATCCTTTTTCCCACAAATAGAGCTTTCTTTTGGTGGTATTTGATCACCTCTGCGGTTTTTATTTTTTGCGCTATAAACCAAAAAAATAAAAAAGGAGCGACAATTTTGGAAAAAAATTAAAAATTAAAAATTTTGCTATAATAAATACCCCCCAAAAATATATAAAAAAAGTTTTTTCCTCCATTTAGGCCGATACTTATTCTTTTACATATTTTTGGTTAAAAAAAATAAAATAAAAAAGAAATCGTAATAAGCGTTTATTGATTGGTTTGTGCAAAAGTTATAGCGTTTACATAATAGGGGATAGTTTAATAGGGGATGGCATTTTTATTAATATTTTTTTTTTTTTTACTAGTAATGGCGGCGATCAGTGATTTTTATCGTGACTGCGACATTATGGCGGACACATCGGACATTTTTGGGACAATTGTCATTTATACAGCAATCAGTGCTATACAAATGCACTGATTCCTGTGTAAATGACACTGGCAGTGAAGGGGTTAACCCCTAGGTGGCAGTGTAGGGGTTAAGTATGTCCTGGGGTGTGATTCTAACTGTGGGGGGGCGTGGCTGTGTGTGACACGTCACTGATCTCTGCTCCCGCTCACAGGGAGCAGAGATCAGTGACACTGTCACTAGGCAGAACGGGGCGGGGGGGGGTGAAGCTTGTTTACATTAGCATCTCCCCATTCTTCCTCTCCGTGAGACAATTGTGGGTATTGCCGACCCGACTCACGGAGCTTGCCACGGGCGCCCACAGGCCGCCTCTTAAAGGGCAACGTACAGGTACGTGATTCTGCCTGTACGTGCCATTCTGCCGCAGTATATCTGCGTCAGGCGGTCGGCAAGCGGTTAAAAGTGATCCAGTGGCGAATCCGCCACTCTGACTTAAATCGGTTAGAGAATCACTTGCTTTAAAATAAATAAATACTGGGGTTATTGTATATTGCTGCAGCTATAACCCCCATAATCCACCTCCTACGTCTTTTGATTGGTTGGTTAAATAGATCGTTTGGGCCAGAGTGCAACGTTATGACATCACATCCGGGCCGGCGGATGTAAACAAAGCAGAGGACGCGCCTGGAAAGGCGGAGAGGGTTTTTATTTTTATTTTTTATTAGCCTTTCCGGCCTGGAGGAGAGACGTGGGGTCATCTCTCCATAAAGGAGGACCTGTCACGCCCCATTATTATTACAAGGGATTTTTACATTTATTGCAATAGGAATAAAAGTGATCAAAATTTTTTTAAAGTAAAAAAAATAAAACCGACCCCCGTCACGCACAGAAGCGAACACATATGTAAACAGCATGCATTAGAGCGATAACAACAATTCTAGCCCAAGACCTCCTCTAACTCTAAACATGTAACCTGTAAAAAAATGTTAACGTGTCGCCTATGGAGATTTTTAAGTACCGATGTTTGGCGCCATTCCACAAGCGTGCGCAAGTTTAAAATGTGACATGTTTGTTATCCATTTACTTGGCGCAACATCATCTTTCACATTATACAAAAGAATTGGTGTGCTAATTTAATTAAATGAAACTGTTTTTTCCTCCCAAAACAAAATGCGCAAATACCGTGCAACATAAAAAGTTGCAACAACTGCCATTTTATTCCCTAGGATCTCTGCTGAAAAAAATAAATAAAAAAAAACATTTATAATGTTTGGGGGTTCTGAGTCATTTTCTAGAAAAAAAAAAAATGATGATTTTAAAGAGGAAGTAAAGCCTCAGTGGGAAAAAAAGAAAAAAAGGAACCTGCAAGGCAAAGGCATAATGAGCTAGTATGAAGAGAACGAAGCGACCCTCGTCCACGTCCTTCACCACCGCCATCACTCCCAGAGTGACTTCCGGGTTTCGCTGCTCCAGCGCTGTCATTCGCTGGAGTCGTGATGACGTCTCCCACTCATGCGCACGAGAGCGGCATATCACCGCGATCTCCGGCATGCTCAGTGCGCCTGCGCGCCGCTGTCTACGGCGCATGCGCCGTAGACAGCGGTGCCTTTTCTATTCTAAATATCTCCTAAACCATGAAGGTTTAGGAGATATTTATTGGACCTACAGGTAATCCTTAATCTAGGCTTACCTGTAGGTCAAAGTGGTCCCAGAGGGTTTACAACCACTTTAACATGTAGGAGCGAAGTGCCAGAATTGGCCCGGATGGGGAGTGGTTAATGTAAATAACAGAATGAGAGGTAAAGTGTGAATAAGTATATGCAGCTGAATGAAAGGAGGTCACTGGAGAAGCTTTTTGTAAATATTTTATTCTATCTTTTCATGTGACAACACTGAAGAAATGACACTTTGCTACAATGTAAAGTAGTGAGTGTACAGCTTGTATAAGGCCCCTTTCACACGAGGCGGATCCGCTTCCTCGGAGTCCGCCTCTGTCCGTCGGCTCAGTGGGAGATCTCTCCGTTGATCTCCGCTGAGCCGGCGGATGACAAGTCCCCTCTCTGCTCACTGAGTGGGGAGGGGCTTGCGAGCGCCGCTGGTCTCTATGGAGAGATCGGATGAAAACGGACAGTGTGTCCGTTTTCATTAGATCTCACCCGATCATCTGCCAGCGACGGATCTGGACGTAGAGCCATACGTCTGCTTTTGGCGGATCGGACCGGGTCGGACATGTCTCCGCTGACATCCGACGCTCCATAGACTAACATGGAGCGCCCCGTTCAGATCCGCCGTCAAAACTGACAGGCGGATCTGAACGGTCCGTCCATGTGAAAGGGGCCTTACAGTGTAAATAACTCAACACACAGCCATTAATGTCTAAACCGCTGGCAACAAAAGAGCTCAAGGAGAGCTCTGACAGCTGATTGGAGGGGCTGAGACTGTCAATCTGCTGGAGCTCCCTCCCCCGTCACCTTTTTTCTCTTTGTGTCAGGAAAAACTTGTCAGAAGTGATTCATGTGGATAGCAGAGGAAGGAAGCAGCAGAAAGAAATGACATGTTGTGCTCTGGATTTAGACAAGTACACACTATAGAGGAATAGGCCTTCTTCATATTTAAAAGAAGAACTCAATCTTTCAACACTTTTTAAAATAGTTGGTTTGGGCCCAGATGGCCCAGCCCCACTATGGGGTTGATTTACCTAAAGGCAAATCCACTGTGCAACACAAGTGTACTGCAAATGCACTTGAAAGTGCAGTCACTGTAGATCTGATGGGGAAGGGGAGAGATTGAAATGAGGGGGGGGGAGAGAGAGAGAGAGAGAGAGAGAGAGAGAGAGAGAGAGAGAGAGAGAGAGAGAGAGAGAGAGAGAGAGAGAGAGAGAGAGAGAGAGAGAGAGAGAGAGAGAGAGAGAGCGAGAGAGAGAGAGAGGAGAGAGAGAGAGAGAAGGGGGGGGGGAGGGAGATTGAGGGGGGGGGGGTGGGGGGAGAGAGAGAGGGGGGGGGGGGGGGGGAAGAGATTGAAATGAGGAGGGGGGGGGGGGGGGGGAAGAGATTGAAATGAGGGGGGGGGGAAGAGATTGAAATGAGGGGGGGGGGGGGGAAGAGATTGAAATGAGGGGGGGGGAGATTGAAATGAGGGAGGGGGAGATTGAAATGAGGGAGGGGGAGATTGAAATGAGGGAGGGGGAGATTGAAATGAGGGAGGGGGGGAGATTGAAATGAGGGAGGGGGAGATTGAAATGAGGGAGGGGGAGATTGAAATGAGGGAGGGGGAGATTGAAATGAGGGAGGGGGAGATTGAAATGAGGGAGGGGGAGATTGAAATGAGGGAGGGGGAGATTGAAATGAGGGAGGGGGAGATTGAAATGAGGGAGGGGGAGATTGAAATGAGGGAGGGGGAGATTGAAATGAGGGAGGGGGAGGTTGAAATGAGGGAGGGGGGGGTTGAAATGAGGGAGGGGGGGGTTGAAATGAGGGAGGGGGGGGTTGAAATGAGGGAGGGGGGGGTTGAAATGAGGGAGGGGGGGGTTGAAATGAGGGAGGGGGAGATTGAAATGAGGGAGGGGGAGATTGAAATGAGGGAGGGGGAGATTGAAATGAGGGGGGGGGGTTGAAATGAGGGAGGGGGGGATTGAAATGAGGGAGGGGGGAGATTGAAATGATGGGGGGGGGGGAGAGATTGAAATGAGGGGGGGAGATTGAAATCAGGGGGGAGAGATTGAAATGAGGGGAAGATTAAAATGAGGGGGAAGCTCTGCTGATTTATATCATCCAATCATGTGCAAGCAAAAACGCTGTTTATTTTTTTCTTGCATGCCCACCTCAGATCTACAGCAGCTGCACCTCATTTGTATTGCAAAATGGATTTGCCTTTAGTATTAAAAAAAACCTGTCCCTAAGTAACCTGTGAGACCGCTGGATGTACGGTATAAAGGGTATGTAGCTGCGGCCACATACAGTATACCGCATTGTGTTCCGGGTGCGAGCCGAGACCTTCCCGTCTCATACCCGGGACACAGATCGGTCTACAGAGGAGTCTACAGCAGCAGCACTCCGCTGCTCAGAGCAAGCAGTGTATTCTTGCAATGAATACAAAGCTTCCTCTGATTGGCCGAGTCAGAGGTTGTGACATCATCAGCCCGCCTCTCTGACTCTACCATTTCTAGAATACATTGCTTGTTCTGAGCGGTGCTGCTGTAGATGGATGTGTGTACCGGGTATGAGACAGGAAGGTCTCGGCACACAATGCTACATACACTTTATACATCACACATCCAGCGGCCTCACCGGTGACGGACATCTAGCTTGGCCCAAACTATGTTAAGCACAGGTTGTCAAACTGGTGGCCCTCCAGCTGTTGCAGAACTACAAGTCCCATGAGGCATTGCAAGGCTGACAGCTACAAGCATAACTCCAAGCAGAGGAATGATGAGACTTGTAGTTCCGCAACAGCTGGAGGGCCGCCAGTTTGACACTCCTGTTGTAAAGTGTGTGGAAAGATGGAGTTCTTCTTTAACGTCTGAGGATTACAAATCACTTTAACCAACGAGATTGGTGATGCAGGAATCTGCACTGCTGGCTGTTGAATTCAAGCAGCTGCAGCTGTCTACATACCTGAACAGTGACCGTATAACGCTTGTATGCAGTCGCTTTTCCCAACCGACTCCATCAATTTTACAATTGACTTGTTGAGCGGAGTGGTGCCAGCAGGGCGACTCGCAACTCAAACTTACCAACATTCTGCAGGATTTGGCCCAAGTTTGAACCGTCTATGGCCAGCTCTATAGGTTGGAATGGATGGAGTGTTTTCAACCAGATAAAGTATGTGGGCCAGTTCACGCCACATGCAGTCCAGTGCGTTTTTTTTTTTTTTATTTATTTTTCGCTACATTAAACAAAATCGCATGGAAAGTAGGTTAGATGGTTACCAATGGCAAAGTTTACACCAGTGATGCAAGTTGCAGGGCTTTCCAGTTCCAGGAAAAAAATAAAAAAAAGTAGCATGTTGCATCTTTCCTGCACTGGAACGCAGTAAAAAGCATTGATAATGCACTGGAATGCATCAAAAACACATCGAACCCCAGTACAGTGATAAAAAAAAAAAAACAAAAGAAAAGAAAAAGAAAAAAAAAAAAGGAAAAAAGTAAAAGAAAAAGGAGAAAAAAAAAAAAAGAATAAAGCATCTGGAATGCAACCGGAAACGCCTGCGGAACTGATCTGCAGTGCGTTTTTGTGGTGTGAACCAACCCTGTAACTCAACAGACCTCAATACAAGCTTATGATTTACACGGATTTTCTGCCTAGGTGTAGATGTATATTCTGCACTATGGATGACAAGGCAGACAAATGCAAACTGAATTCCGGGTTGAGTCTTGGCTATTCGCCAGGCGTACAGAGAAGAGGCCGTCTGGCTACGGAATTTTTCCAGTTCTGCTTTATAAACAAAAATGTAAATCTAAACATTTGCCGCACTCGGAGGACCGGCCAAAGTATGGTCAGAAATAAAACAAACATACCCTTGGTTCCAGAAAGAAGCCCTTGAAATATCGATATTGTACTCGAGTTCCTTTAGGGAGTGTAACATTTGTTCTCCAGACCATACTGCAATGAAGGAACACAGGGGACACTCATCACTATACAATATCACTGTTCATTAAAGAATAGGTCACCCCAACATTTCATATTCCCCCGATATGTGTCTGCTGTACCATGTACTTGTATGAGAAAGTCTCCTGTTCTCTTTGCATTTCTTCCTTTGCCTGAAATCCCTGGTGTCCCTGACTGGTTCTGGTTTCCTACTGAAAACTGACCGCACTGGGCATGAGAGCACAGCGTGGTCAGTTTTCTAGCCATGCTGGGAGCTCAGCCTGCTCTCCTCCAATGATCAGACTTGTCCTTACATGACCCCTGCACAGCCATTCACTAGTAATAAGATCAGTGTGCTGCTGCTTCTCCTCCCCCAGCTCTCTGCAGCTGAGAACAGAGGATATGGGATCACTTTAAAGAAAAAAAATAGCTATCATAAATCTTTATCACACACACACACACACACACACACACACACACACACGATGGAAAGGTCCGTAATTTACCGCGCATGCGCAGAACGGCATTCAACGGAACATCGGAAATGTCCGTAATTGTCGTTCTGCGCATGCGCGGCCGACTTACGAACATTTCCGATTTGCAAACAGGAGGAAAGTCCCTAACGGGTTCGTAACCCGGGGACCCCCTGTAAAAAAAAGGTGTTAATAAACCCAGCAACCAAAATTCACTATATCTGACCTCCCACAGTACACAGAACATGGAAATGCAATTATTTTAGCAAATATAAACCGCTAAATACCTTTTCTCATCAGCAGTATATGTATTCTATGCATTAAGATTAAAAACCTTCTGTGTGTAGCAGCCCCCCCAGATTACTTACCTGAGCTCCTTCTCTCTCCAGTGGTGTCCACGATCCCCTCAGCTATCCAGGACACTCCTCCTGATTGGCTGAGACAGAGCAGCAGCATCATTGGCTCCCGCGGCTGTCAAAGTCAGTCAGCCAGCCAATCAGGGGAAAGAGGGGGCGGGGCAATGTCGGGGCTCCGTGTCTGAATGGATACACGGAGCTCTGACTTGGCTTGGGTGCCCCTTCTAGCAAGCTACTGGCTGAGGGGCACTCAAACAAGGGAGGGACTAGGAGCAGCAAAGAGGGACCGCAGAAGAGGAGGATCGGGGCTGCTGTGTGCAAAACCAACTGCACAGAGGAGGTAAGTATAACAGGTTTGTTATTTAAAAAAAAAAAAAAAAAAAACACACAACAACAAGCCTTTACAATCACTTTAACTACTGTACTGTACTCTGAAAAAAAAAACTTCAACTCAATAAACATTGTTTTAATTTGCATAAGTACAGAACACAAATATAAACAAATTCTGTACTGTACAATACAATGATGTACAGTGGTGCATCACTCGGGTCTGGAGAGCTGGTTGCAAATATGAGCAGTCGTTAACCGGTTCCCGACCGGCTCCTGCACATATATGTCGGCAGAATGGCACGTTACTTTGAATTTCCTGTCGTGCGCCTGCCGCAAGCTCCGTGACCGCGCCCGCGGTCCCCATTGCCGCGGAGATACCCGCGATCGTGTCACACAGCTCAAGAACGGGGAGATGCCGATGTAAACAGCATCTCCCCGTTCTACCTAGTGACAGCACACTGATCGTCTGCTCCCCGTCATCAGGAGCAGCAATCAGTAACGTGTCACACAGAGCCACGCCCCCATACAGTTAGAAACACGCCCCTAGGATACACATTTAACCCCTCCCCGACCCCTAGTGGTTAACCCCTTTACCGCCAGTGACATTTTTACAGTAAAATCAATGCAATTTTATAGCATCGATCGCTGTATTAAAGCCAATGGTCCCAAAAATGTGTCAAAATTGTCCAATGTGTCCACCATAATGTTGCAGTCACGATAAAATAAAATAAAAAAATAAAAATAAGAAATCGCAGATCGCCATTACAAGTAAAAAAAAAATAATAATAAAAATGCCATAAAACTATCCCCTATTTTGTAGACGCTATAACTTTTGCGCAAACCAAATAAATGCTTATTGCGATTTTTTTTACCAAAAATATGTAGAAGAATACGTATCGGCCTAAACTGAGGAAAAACATTTTTTTTATAGATTTTTGGGGGATATTTATTATAGCAAAAAATAATGTGTTTTTTTTCAAAATTGACGCTCTATTTGTTTATAGCACAAAAAATTAAAAACTGCAGAGGTGATCAAATACCACCAAAAGAAAGCTCTATTTGTGGAAAATAAATAAATAAAAAAGACGTAAATTTTGTTTAGGAACCACGTCGCACGACCGCGCAATTGTCAGTGCTAAATCGCTAAAAAACGCTCTGGTTAGGAAAGGGGGTAAATCCTTCCGGGGCTGAAGTGGTTAAACAGGTAAGTCGTTAAGCGAGTAGCATCTGTACAGATCAGTAATTGGTTACTGGTTTTTGGTCTAGGCGAAAATGGTGCCATACATTCCAGGAGTCTTCATGAGCATTGGAATAGGGGTCTCTGCTAAGCACACCCTCCTGCCTGCATGCCTGAGCTAAGGGTAGATGTATTCCAGGAAGTAAATGCTACACGAATCATCTTCCCTTACTCAATATGGCTGAACCTAGAAATGCTAGAAATGAATTAAATAGCGTTTTCAGTTTGTGGTGCTCAGATACAGATAGGAAGCACTAAAAGTGTATTTTCAGCAATACAACATTATGTACACATTACTGCATTGTGTTTCTTACTCAGCAAGCAAAGCTGTATGCAGATTATTTTTTTTTTCTTGTTTTAGGGAGAAGGTCCACTCTAAAAACATTATAAATACATGACCTTCCACAAGGTAAAGATGTTTTAACTTTGCATACTGAAGACGCTGCAAATGTCTGCGATCCCAAAAGGTTAACACCATGATATTATACATATCATCCTTACTAATAAGGGTGTCGTAGGCCAATGACAAGCTCTCTTTTCAATAACATATGAACAAGCAAGGAAAGCAGCGGTGACACATGGAACCCCCGTCTTCTACTTACCAATCATTGGGGTCAGGCTGCAGCATAACGGCATTTTGTGGCTTCCAGGCACCCAATACTTCACTACTCCCACACAGTGCAATCACTTCCCCTGCAAAAAATAAAATAAAAAATGATGTTATGTTATTAGACACAAGTATAACAAAACCAGGATAGACCAGATTGTTCCCAAATTTATACACGGAAGAGTAATTTGCTACAAGTGAAATGAGTACCACTAAAGATCGAATTTTCCCCATGAATACATGCAATCTGTTTTCCTATTTATGTCACACGGTATTTGTGCAGCGGTTTTTTTTTATGTGCAATTTTTTGTGAAAAAAAAAACACCAATGAATAAAAAAAAAAAAAAAAAAAAAAAAAAAAAAAAAAAAAAAAAAAAAAACAAACACACACAAAATATACTTTTTTGGTAAAACGTGAAAGATGATGTTACGCACAGTAAATGGATATCCAAAATGTCACGCTTATGGAATGGCGAGAGGAGGGAAGGAAGAAAGAGAAAAAGAAAAAAAGAAGAAAGAGAAAGAAGGAGAAAGAAGAAGAAGGAGAAAGAAGAAGAAGAAGAAGAAGAAGAAGAAGAAGAAAGAAGAAGAAGAAGAAGAAAGAAAGAAAGAAGAAGAAGAAGAAGAAGAAGAAGAAGAAAGAAGAGAAAGAAGAAGAAGAAGAAGAAGAAGAAGAAGAAGAAGGAAGAAGGAAGAAGGAAGAAGGAAGAAGGAAGAAGGAAGAAGGAAGAAGGAAGAAGGAAGAAGAAGAAGAAGAAGAAGAAGAAGAAGAAGAAAAAGAAAGAAGAAAGAAGAAAGAGAAAGAAGAAAGAAGGAGAAAGAAGAAAGAGAAAGAAGAAAGAGAAAGAAGAAAGAGAAAGAAGAGAAGAGAAAGAAGGAGAAAGAAGAAAGAAGAAGGAGAAAGAAGAAAGAAGAAGGAGAAAGAAGAAAGGAGAAAGGAGAAAGGAGAAAGAAGAAAAAGAAAAAAGAAGATGGGGGGGGGGGGAGGAGCAGGAGGGGAGATGGAGGATGACAGCATGGTCCTCCTAGTTGTGGGACCAACAGTGCCGAGTTCTGGGATTGCTGCGTTTCTTCATCACTTTGTCTCATACAGATGGTAATATTACACAAGACACTTATAGATGGAGACGTCCCCTCCCTCCTGATCTTGATCTCGCTAAATTCTGGAAATAGGTATCGGTAATTGGTATCGACAAGTACTTTAAAAAAAAAATAAATAAATAAAAGAAGAAGTATCGGTGCATGCCTAATTACAAGGAACGTAAACATCCCTTGTCATAGAAATAAGGATGACAGGTTCTCTTTATGGAGAGATCTGGGGTCATGCAACACTGTACACATGGCACTTTTTTTTTACACAATTGGAGCTTTTTTTTTTTTTTTGGCGGTATTTAAAATCAGTTTAAATTTTTTGCTAAATAAATGAAAAAAAAAAAAAATATATAAAAATAAAAGTTTTATAGTTTTTTATAAAATTTAGCAAACAGGTAATTTTTCTCCTTCACTGATGGGCACCAATGAGGCCACACTGATAATCAGGACATTGATAAGCAGTACCCCGATTATTAGTGTCGATGTCCCTTTTACACAAGTTGGTTATTGGCTCTCCTCTTGCTGTCAGCATGGAGGAAAGGAATGGCGATAACCAGCTTGTGTTTACAACATGATCAGCTGTGATTGGACACAGCGATCACAGAGCGAGCCGTGGCGGTGTGCGCGATCACAGGAGGACATCATATGACATCCTCCCAAGACTGGCCGGTGTTCTGCCGAGATGGTTCCCCTTGGCAGATTAGTACAGATCTGTACTGCGCATGCGCAGCGAAATGTCCGAAAATTGCCGAACCTAAACAGATGCGAGTGAAGTGTACACCGCGCAGTCGGTGAACGAGATGATGCCGCACGCTCCCGATGCTCGCGCTACTCTGCAAGGGGAGGTTCTATTATTACTCTAAGCAAGGGGCAAAGGCAAAATAAAAATAAATCGTTTAGCTCTGGATATAGAGGAGAGTAATGGGTGGGTGGCGCCCATGCACCTGTGTTTTTAGAGTGCTATCTGGGGTTTTTCCTTTCAATTAGTGTATTTTTTTAAACTTTTTATTTTATTTTATTTTTAACCACATGCCGACCGCGCTATAGTCAAAAGACGGCTACAGCGCGGTCGGCTTATCCTGGGTGGACGTCCTACCGACGTCCTCCCAGAAACTTGCTCCCACGCGTCCCCTGGGGCGCGCACTCGGGAACATCCGTGACCGCCGGGTCCCGAGGACCCGGCGCATCACGGTAAACGGCCGCTTACCACGTGATCGCTCCGTCAAATGACGGAGCGATCACATGTACACAAACCGTCATGACGCCGGTTCCTCCCTCCCCTCTCTGTACCGATCGAGAGAAGCGGAGAGGGGGAGAGACGGGACCAGCGCTGTGGGCTGGATGTGTAGTGCCCACAGCGCTGGTCAATACTCTGCCACCCACCACTGTGCCAATACTCTGCCACCCACCACTGTGCCAATACTCTGCCACCCACCACTGTGCCAATACTCTGCCACCCACCACTGTGCCAATACTCTGCCAATAAATTTTAATAGAAACAAAAGAATTTTTATTTATTTTTTTTAAACGAATTTTCAGTGTATTTTGATTTATAGCGCAAAAATTAAAAAACCCAGCGGTGATTAAATACCACCAAAAGAAAGCTCTATTTGTGTGAAAAAAAGGACACAAAATTCATTTGGGTACAGTGTTGCATGACTGAGTAATTGTCATTCAAAGTGTGAGAGCACCGAAAGCTGAAAATTGGTCTGGTTAGGAAGGGGTTTAAGTGCCCATTGGTCAAGTGGTTAAACAAAATCAGCTGTGCGGTGTACACTTCACTGGCATCGGTTTAGGTTCGGCAATTTCCGGAAGATGCCTAGTCGTTCGTACTGCGCCTGCGCAGTACAGAGAGGAACCAATCCGCCAGGGGAACCAACTCGGCAAGACACCGGCTATACTGTAGCCGTCATTCGGCTACATTGCGGTCAGCGAGTGGTTAAAATCCTGATGAATGGGTTGAGTGCTGGCGCCCTCTATTGGCCTTCAAACATGTCTGCCTTTGTTCATCTCCATTACATGAGGACTGATGTAATATAACTGTTCAAGGTCAGCTCACAGGAAGGGACCCCGCTGCATTTCTTGAAAAGTCAAGAAGTTATCTCTGTGCTTCGCCTTAAAAAAAAGCGAATGCAGCCACAACACCTAAAGACTGGTAAACTGCATTACATGACAATTTTGTCCTTGGGTTTAGGTATGCTCTGAGCACAAACCTCCTTTGCCGCACATAAAGGATTGTGTGACAGAAGCCAGCATCATACTGATCAGTAAAGGGCTGGAGGTCATTTCAGGCCATGCTGTTTGATATGCAGAAGGGCCAAGACACAAGAGAACAAAATCCTGGCTGCATGAAATAAAAAATAAATAAAAAAAATCAACACAGTCAGGCATAGAAGTAGTGTGCAGACATGGGCGTCCGCAGAACTTTTTTCAGGGGGGGGCATCAATTTAATGTCACCCATGCTCTGATCCTTTTCGACAATGTCATTATCACATTAGCATGGTCAGAGACTGCAGACGTAGTACAGGAGATAGTCAGAGACTGCGGACATGGCCCAAGAGACAGTCAGTGACTGCATACATGGCTCAAGAGACTGTAAGAGACTGCGGACATGGCCCAAGAGACTATAAGAGACTGCGGACATGGCACAAGAGACTCTAAGAGACTGCATACATGTAGGGGCTGATAGAGAGAGACGGGGTGACAGAGAGAGGGGGTGACAGAAATAGACAGAGGGGATGACAGAAAGAGAAAAAGGGGGTGACAGAGAGGGAGACAGAGAGAGACAGAGGGGGGTGATGGGGGTCAGAGAGAGGGACCCCCTAGCCCTGTCTGCAGTCCCTCAAGTGCCCCTATGTCCCAGTGGTGTGTGTAATGCTCAGTACAATACCTTGCATGCCACTAGGATGCCCATGATGGCCAGCAGCTGGCAAGACCCGTTTTCATCCTGGGTGAGGAAAGGAGGTGCTCTGTTCCATCCATCGGATCTATTATGTGACATGGAGCGGTCCATGGCTGCTTGCATTTCCTGCCAGTCCTTGTTCTCTGAACCCCCGGTCAGTCTGTCCCCCAGGCCTGGGAGCAGTGATGAGGTTTAAGGAGTCCAGGGGTTCCAGGCTCTAGGAGGCGCCGGGGACGTTGTACCCACTGTTCCTGGCGTCTTGCTGCTCTCCTTTCCCATGGCTTCCGTCTCCTAGACCACTCGCTCGCACTATGTAGACTGGGTGATGTCATCCTGCCCACCCCTTGAGGCCTTCGCTGTCCCGCTCCTCGCACCAGCTGTCACTGGCCCTGCTAAACTGTGTACAGGTGCGCAGAGGCGTATCTAGTGAAAATGGCGCCTATGGCAAACACTGACACTGCGCCCCTGTCAAAACATTTGAAACCCATCTTTCAGATACTGTGGACAGGACACGGTTAGATGCTGTGGACATGGTAGTTTCCTTCTCTGTCCCCCCCCCTTCATATTACCATACCGTTTCACATCAGTCAGTGTCTGTCTTCTGTCCCGTTCACCTCTCCAGTCGGGCACTGTGCACATCAGTGTACTGTCTTCCTCTGCCGGGCCGGCTCCCCCCCCCAGTAATGTCCTCCTGTGGCCTGTGTCTCCTCTCTGCACCGTTGCACCACTGCGTCACCGCCGAGAACGAGTGCCTTCCATTTAAAAATGGTGCCAGGCGGCGACATCACGTTACTGCACATGCGCTGCCTGGTCAAGCCTGTACGATCTTTCCTGAGCCCTGCAGGCTTTGGAATCATTGCATGTCCGGCCCACGGCTATCGCTGCCCGTAACAGGCTTTTACGGCAGAAAAGACCATACCTCCCAACTTTGAACTTCAGAATGAGGGACACATGAGGGAGGAAGCATCCGATGGCACGTGGCAAAAGTGGATGTGGTCAAACTCTTAACAGTGAGGGGGGGGGGGGGCTTAATGGGCCTGGCTAAACAAAACCCAGGTTTCCTTGTACCTCTAAAATATGCTTTGATTGCTGTGCCACAAGATAAAGTCTCACGGACACATGCAAACCCCAGCACTATAATAAAAAAAAAAGAAAAATCTTCCATTACAAATGGTTTTGCATAAACTATGAAAGTGTGCATTACACAAAGTGTAGAAGGATTCAGGAATGCATTATGTACAGGGTAAGTGAAGTAAGGGAAAGTGGCGATCTGTGTGTGCAGGGTTACACAAGGCTGAAAAACCCCCCTGGGGAGGGGAACACACAATTGCTCCTGACACTTTACATCTTTGTCCCAGCCAGCGATATATATGTCAACTTCTGGCTGAATTGGACCTGCAGCAGTGTGAACATCCAAGGATTGGTGAGCAAGTTGGCTGGATGTGCACTGTGCAGCTCCAATCAGAGACTTCACCTGTCAGATCCAAGCTGTGATGTCATTTATGGGGGGGGGCTGCTACTCAGACCCGCCCCCTCTGTCAAACAACCAATATAATGAAAGAATTGCCCAGAGCTGTCAGTTTTTTTTTCCATTCAGCCTGCTGGTTGAATGAGAAAAATTGAATAGTGTGTACCAAATTAAATTTTCGGGTAAATGTCAGCTTTAATGTGTCCCCACACCAGGGATGGGACTTGGCACAGAGCAAAGCATTCACCAGGTGCCTTACAGACAGACAGACAGATGGCAGTTAAGTGCAGGGAGGGTGTCAGCTATGGAGGCGCTCAGCTCTAGTATTTATCATTTACTTTGATCTGAATGGACGATGACAGGTTCTCTTTACTGCCAGACACCCCTCTCAGATCTCCTGTAGGGGGCCCTGAAGCCCACACACTGGACAGGTCCAATCTTCAGAGAGATATAGATCCCACCAATACATACTGAGAGCTGAGGGGGAGGCCAGCCTGACACATCATCCCCCCCAGCACACTGAGTGGATGGAACATCACACAGCATGTTGTACCCAGGAAGTGATGTCCTCAGCACTAGTGATGGCACAATCACAAACCTCCCCAGAAAACAGCTGACATGCTGGGACCTGTAGTCCCTCCTGTGAATGTCTGATACCCCACTGTCCTATCAGAGCTCAGCCTCCTCTCACTATACACTCACCTTACATTCATGTGCAGTGTTGTCCCTGTGTATACTGACAGAAGCTGTTCATGCTGGAAAGGAGGGGGAGTTGCGGGGTTTAGATACAACGTTCTAGAGGGGAGGAGCTGCTGTGCTCTGTGAAAGGGAGGAATGGGGAAGTGTGGTGTGTGGGATGTGATAGGGAGGGGGAGGAGCAATACATGTAGTACCATGTGAGTTTGCTCTTTCATTACATTGGTTGTTTGACAGAGGGGGCGGGTCTGAGTAGCAGTCCAGCCCATACCCGACATCACATCTTGAATATGACAGGTGAAGTCTTTCATTGGAGTTGCACAGTGAACATCCAGCAGGCTTGCTGGCCAATGCCTGGATGTGCTGGGTGTTCACACTGTTGCAGGTCCTATTCAGCCACAAGTTGGCACATAAGCAACATAATTATGCAGGACAAAACCTTGCTGGAACTCCTGATATGATCCCTGATTCCAGGGGAGGGCACCCGCCCCCCCGCCCCCCCTTGCCCCTACCTGCGGACGCCCATCCTTGTTCCCGAGATAAGGGAGTTGTGTCTATTCAGCACATAAAAATGCAGGCTCAAAGGAAACTGACTGTGCATGTTTATGTCAAAGCAAGCAGATTAACCACTTGACCTCCGCAAGATTTAACCCCTCCCCCCCCTTCATGCCCAGGCCATTTTTTGCAACACGGCACTGCGTTATTTTAAGTGGCAATTGCGCGGTCTTACCCAAATAAAATGTATGTCTTTTTTCCCCCCCACAAATAGAGCTTTCTTTGGTGGTATTTGATCACCTCTGTGTTTTTTGAGCTTTAACCCTTTCATGACTACGCCTATTTCTGACATTTGGTGTTTACAAGTCAAAATCCATATTTTTTGCTAGAAAATTACTTAGAACACCCACTATATATATATATACACACACACACACGTATATATATATATATATATATGTACGTGTGTGTGTGTGTATGTATATGTGTGTGTATGTATATGTGTGTGTATGTATATGTGTGTGTATGTATATGTGTGTGTATGTATATATGTGTGTATATATATATGTATGTATGTATGTATGTATGTATGTATGTATGTATGTATGTATGTATATATATATATATATATATATATATATATATATATATATATATATATATATATATATATATATATATATATATATATATATATATATATATATATATATATATATATATATATATATATATATATACATACACACACACATATATACATATACACACACACACTTTTAGCAGAGAATCTACAGGAAAAAAAAAAAGGGCGATTGTTGCAATATTTTAGGTCGCACGGTATTTGTGCAGCGGTGTTTTAAGCGCAACTTTTTGGGAAAAAGATACTTTCCTGAATTTTATAAAAACAAAAACTAAAAATTAGCCCAATTTTTTTTGTATAAATGTGAAAGATGATGTTACGCTGAGTAAATAGATACCAAACACGTCACGCTTTATAATTGCACGCACTCATGGAATGGCGACAAAACTACAGTACCTAAAAATCTCCATAGGCGACGATTTAAAAATGTTTTACGGTTACCAGGTTAGAGAGTTACGGAGGAGGTCTAGTGCTAGAATTATTGCTCTCGCTCCGACGATCGCGGCGATACCTCACATGTGTGATTTGAGCACCGTTTACATATGCGAGCACGACTTCCGTATGTGTTTTCTTTGCTGCGCGACCTCGCTTTTAAAAAAATATATATTTTTTTTGTATTCTTATTTATTTTATTTAACCACTTCCCGCCCGGTCAATAGTAAATTGACGTACGGGAAGTGGCTTCGTTATCCTGACTGGGCGTCATATGACGTCCTTCAGGATAACAGCCGCCGCGCGCCCGTGGGGGCGCGCATCGCGGCGATCGGTGGAGCGGTGTGTCAGTCTGACACACCGCTACACTGATCTCGGTAAAGAGCCTCCGGCGGAGGCTCTTTACCACGTGATCAGCCGTGTCCAATCACGGCTGATCACGATGTACACAGGAAGAGCCGTTGATCGGCTTTTCCTCACTCGCGTCTGACAGACGCGAGTAGAGGGGAGCCGATCGGCGGCTCTCCTGACAGGGGGGGTCTGCGCTGATTGTTTATCAGCGCAGCCCCCCCTCAGATGCCCACACTAGACCACTAGGGAAGCCCCCAGGACCACCAGGGAAGCCCCCAGGACCACCAGGGGAAGCCCCCAGCATGTGGATGGCCAGGTACATCCCCCATGGCCATCCACATGTTAAAAAAAAATCAAAAATATGCCAATCAGTGCCCACAGATGGGCACTGATTGGCACATCATATTTAATAAAAAAAAAAAAAGTAAAAAAAAAGGATTCCCAGCAATGCCACCCATAAGTGTTATCAGTGCCACTCATCAGCGTCCATCAGTGCCACCTATCAGTGCCCATCCGTGCCCACCCATGCCCACCTATCAGTGCCGGTCCATGCCACCTATCAGTGCCCATGCATGCCACCTATCAGTGCCCATCCATGCCACCTATCAGTGCCACCTATATGTGTGCATCAGTGCCACCCATAAGTACCCGTCAGTGCCGCCTATGAGTGCCCATCAGTGCCACCTGAGTGCCCATCAGTGCCGCATACCAGTGCCACCTATCAATGCCCATCAGTGCCACCTATCAGTGCCCATCAGTGCCACCTCATCGGTGCCCCCTAATTGGTAATTGGTGCCACCTCATCGGTGCCCATCAGTGCCACCTTATCAGTGCCCATTAGTGCCGCCTTATCAGTGCCCGTCATTGAAGAAAACGCACTTATTTACAAAAAAAATTAACAGTGACAAAGAAAAACTTGTTTTTTTGCAAAATTTTCGGTCTTTTTTTGTTTGTTGCGCAAAAAATAAAAATCGCAGAGGTGATCAAATACCACCAAAAGAAAGCTCTATTTGTTGGAACAAAATGATAAAAAATTTGTTTGGGTACAGTGTAGCATGACCGCGCAATTGTCATTCAAATTGCGACATCGCTGAAAGCTGAAAATTGGCTTGGGCGGGAAGGTGTCTAAGTGTCTGGTATTGAAGTGGTTAAGATGATTAAATTGTGTTTAAAAAAAAAAAAAAATAAAAAAATAAAAAAAAATGATCACTTTTATTGCTGTCACAAGGAATGTAAACATCCCTTGTGACAGCAATAGGTGGTGACAGGTACTCTTTATGGAGAGAACGGGGGGTCTAAAAAGACCCCAATTCCCTCCTTTGCACGTCAAAGTATTCAGATCACTGAAAACGGTGTATCTGAATACTGTGTACTTTTTTAAATCCGGCGCCATTGGCAGCCGAGTAAACAGGAAGTGACGTTTTGACCCCGTACGCTCGGCGGGAATGTTTTACAGCAGAAAGTTAAAAAAAAAAAAATAATAAAATATAAAAAAATTATATTATTATAATATATAAACACACACACACACACACACACACACACACACACACACACACACACACACTCATTCTGCAATACAGTACTGTACGGTGTATACCCAGCTTTAGCATACATCAGCTCAGTGGGCTCTTTTGTGTGACCGTGGTATTTTATAATATAAGCCTTGTAAAAGGGGGGGGATGCTGGACTTCTCGCTGTCCCTCGAGTGTGTCGTCGCCCCCCCCCCCCCCCCCCCCCCCCCCCCCCCCCACTGTAATAGAGGAACTATTCTTCCAGGGCAAGTACTCTAGTCTTAACCAATTGCCGCTCGTATAACTTATACAGTGGCAAGATGGCGCTGCTGCACTGGATCACGTACTGATTCGCCGCCACCCACTAATCCTTCAGTACACAGGCAGAACGGTGTTCTGTCAGTAGGGAAGGCATGGAATCTGTGTCACAAGGGACAAGGAACCATGTTTTCCCCTCGTAAAAGCACCTCTCCCCCACAGTATACAAACACTGGCTAGGAACACATTTAACCCTTTGATTGCCCCTGATGTTAACCCTCTTCCCAGTCAGACCCAGAAGTGTCAGAAGTGTCAGAACACGTACTAGGTACGTGATCCAGTGCAGCAGCGCCATCTTGCCATCGTATAAGTTATACGAGCGCCAATTGGTTAAGACTAGAGTACTTGCCCTGGAAGAATACTTCCTCTACGAACGTGGGGGGGGGGGGGAGGGGAGGGGACTACGACACACTCAAGGGACAGCGAGAAGTCCAGCATCCCCCTTTTACAAGGCTCATATTATAAAATACCACGGTCACACAAAAGAGCCCACTGAGCTGAAAAAAAAAATTGAAAAAAGTGAAGCGCTGTGAATACTTACCAGATTCTCTGTATGTGATTGTGCCGCACGTGGTTATGCATTATCCACAATGATACTTTTTAGGTTTTTGTCCTTTTTTTTTTTTTTTTTTAAATGTAGTGTTTGCTTCTGCCTGATAATCCTTTGATTTTTCTTTGTTAGAAAACAAGTGTTGCAATAAATATCCCTGGAGAGTGTAATGAAGACATTACTTCTTACACAATGTGTAACCCTGCACAAAGGTCTTCAGAACAGTTTTCAGTTTGTTTGCAGTTCTGTGACGCTGAATATCTGCTGTTTTTGCTTTCATATACTGTATATAGAGCTGTGAGTCAATCAACTTTCTATATTTCTTGGGTTCGCCACACACATTACAATATATATATATATATATATATATATATATATATATATATATATATATATATATATATATATTATATATATATATATATATATATATATATATATACATACACATATATATACATACACACACACACACATACACACGTGTTTGAGCTTTGGGGTGCACACTCTAATGCGATGGGCTGTGCACGCCTATATATTGCACAGAGATTGTAATGTGTGTGGCGAACCCAAGAAATATGGAAAGTTGATTGACTCACAGCTCTATATACAGTATATGAAAGCAAAAACAGCAGATATTCAGCGTCACAGAACTGCAAACAAACTGAAAACTGTGCTGAAGACCTTTGTGCAGGGTTACACATTGTGTAAGAAGTAATGTCTTCATTACACTCTCCAGGGATATTTATTGCAACACTTGTTTTCTAACAAAGAAAAATCAAAGGATTATCAGGCAGAAGCAAACACTACATTTAAAAAAAAAAAAAAAAAAAAAAAAAAAAAAAAAGGACAAAAACCTAAAAAGTATCATTGTGGATAATGCATAACCACGTGCGGCACAATCACATACAGAGCATCTGGTAAGTATTCACAGCGCTTCACTTTTTTAAAAAAAAAATTTACGTTACAGCCTGATTCCAAAATTGATTAAATTCATTATTTTCCTCAAATTCTACAAACAATACCCCATAATGACAAAAGGTGAAAGAAGTTGGTTTGAAATATTTGCTAATTTATTAAAAATAAAAAAACGAGCCTTTGCTCAATACTTTGGTGAAGCCCCTTTGGCACCAATTATAGCCTCAAGTCTTTCGGACTATGAGGCTACAAGCTTGGCACAAATATTTTTGGGCAGTTTCTCCCATTCTTCTTTGCAGGACCCCTCAAGCTCCATCAGGTTGGATGGGGAGTTTCGGTGTACAGCCATTTTCAGATCTCTCCAGAGATTTTCAATCGGGTTCAAGCCTGGGCCACTCCAGGACCTTCAGAGTTGTCCTGTAGCCACTCCTTTGTCATCTTGGCTGTGTGCTTAGGGTCGTTGTCCTGTTGGAAGATGAACCTTCACACCAGTCCGAGGTCCAGAGCGCTCTGGAGCAGGTTTTCATCATCAAGGATGTCTTTGTACATTGCTTTGTACATCTTAACCTCAATCCTGACTAGTCTCCCAGTTCCTGCTGCTGAAAAACATCCCCACATCATGCTGCCACCACCATGCTTCACTGTAGGGATGGTATTGGCCAGATGATGAGCGGTGCCTGGTTTCCTCCAGACATGATACTTGCCAAAGATTTCAATCTTTGTTTCATCAGACCACAGAATTTTGTGTCTCATGCTCTGAGAGTCCTTCAGATGACTTTTGGCAAACTCCAGGCCGGCTGCCATGTGCCTTTTACTGAGGAGTGGCTTCCGTCTGGCCACTCTACCATACAGGCCTGATTGGTGGAGTGCTGCAGAGATGGTTTTTGTTCTGGAAGGTTCTCCTCTCTCCATAGAGAAATGCTGGAGCTCTGTCAGAGTGACCATTGTGTTCTTGGTCACCTCGCTGACTAAGGCCCTTCTCCCCCGATCGCTCAGTTTGGCCAGGCAGCCCGCTCTAGGAAGAGTCCTGGAGGTTCCAAACTTTCTCCATTTACAGATGATGGAGGCCACGGCGCTCTTTGGTACCTTCAATGCTGCAGAAAGTGTTCTATACCCTTCCCCAGATCTGTGCCTCCATACAATCCTGTCTGGGAGGTCTACAGACAGTTCCTTGGACTTCATGGCTTGGTTTGTGCTCCGACATGCACTGTTAACCGTGTCATCTCTAATCAACTGAGATTACCACAAGTGGACTCCAAATCAATTTGTAGTAACATCTCAAGGATGATCAGTGGAAACCGGATGCACCTGTATGCACCATGCGCCACAGGAAATAAGGCAGGGAAAGCCATGGCCCTTAGAATGAAGGGATATCATAACAAATCAAAAATATCACATCTATAATCACCCTACCTCTAAAACTAAACACATGGATCCACAAGCCATAGCCGATGCATTCAGTCATTATTATAACACACCGAACGGCTCTACAAATTATGCAACCATCTTCAACCGAGATCGATTTCCTGTAGGAAAGCGCCAATCACTCCAAAGTTTCTCAAGAACAAACTCTCCCTGCTGAATGCCCCACTTACAAAACATAGAACTACTAGAAGTTATCTCAACCTTACCGTCCAATAAATCCCCGGGGTCTGTTGGACTCACGGGAGAATACTACAAAAAAACTGTTTAAAAAACTACCTTAGCAACCTTTTTGACTCAAACATGCAATGACGCTGCCTCTTCCTCTTCTTTCCCACCAGAAATCTTAAGAGCTTTGATTAGAATGATACCAAAGCCACACAATTTTAGACACATTTTACTACTCAATATCGATACAAAAATGTATGCCAAACTCCTAGCCGCCAGACTAGTAGATATCATGCCATCACTAATAAACTGGGACCAACCTGGATTTACAAAAAGGAAGACAAAAAAAAGTTTGATGCCACACAAAGACTCATCAAAGCGGTGTTTCAGCTGAAATTTTTTATTTATTTTTTTAAAAGTCAGCAGCTAAAAAAATAAATAAAAAAAAAGTAGCTGCTGACTTTTACACTTACCCTCCCAGGGCGCCCGCAATGTCGGCTGCCGAGACCGACATGTCCCTCGGCGCTCTGGTCCCAGCGCCGCCATCCTCACTAAGGGAAACCTTACGGCTTCACTGCCCGTTTTCTACTGCGCATGCGCGAGTCGCACGGCGCTTTGTGAATGGGACGCGCTGTGTTAGGGAACACGCAGAATTGAACATATATACGTAGGTCATGCAAACATATGTAAACGGTGTTCACACCACACGTGCGGTATCACCCACGGACATTCTAGCGAGAACAATAATTCTACCTCTAAACCTTCTTCGTAACTCTAAACAAGTGTTGCCTTTTTAAGTATCTTACTTTGCCGCCATTCCACGAGCATGTACAATTTTAAAGCGTGACATGGTAGCGATGTATTCACTCGGCAGAACACCATCTTTTATAACTTACCAACAAATTGGGTTATATATTGTGTTTTTTTTTTTTTTGTATTAAAATTCAGCGCTGGATCCCTGAGCAGGTAAGAGTCTTATTAAGAGTCAGCAGCTACAATATTTGTAGCTGTTGACTTTTAAATTGTTTAAAAAGTGACTGGAGGCTGACTCTCCCCCTTGACCCCCCCTCCTACTGTCTCTCTTGCTTTACTCCCCTCCGGAACCCCCCCCAATACGGTAACCTATATTTACGTTACTATGACCCTTGCTGTTACCACCCCTACTACAGCAGAGCTCTCCTATAACCCACTGATATACTCCAATTGGACCCTGGTCCTGGTTTGCACTGGTTTCTGTTCAATTTAAGTTGTTCTTGATCCAATGCTGTGCCGGCTGGCGCAACACTTTTGGCTATCCCCCTTTGCCGTTTTGCACTACTTGTAACTCAACGCTCTGTACAACGCTGTATACTGCAACTAAATGACCTGTAACAGTAAATGTTCCTGTATTCTGTACTTTGTTTGTTACCAATAAAATATTTGAAAAGAAAAAGTGACTGGAGAACCAGTCACTTGATTGACAGCACTGTGAGCCAATGGTTTCCCAGTGCCCCAGCAAAGCCAGCGAGACCCAGAAGTGAGAGAAAAGCTGAAGATGTGCGCAGTGCTGGATCAAATGAGGGCTCAAGTATGTATAAGAGGGGGTTAGGGACCCAATTCAATGCCTAAACATTTTTTACCACATAAAAAAAAAAAAATGCACATTACTGCACGTGCATTTCTATGTGCAGCAGTATGGTGTGAACAGACTTGTATTGTCAAGGCTTCTTAGCTCAAACCAGCTTCGAGTTCTAGTTCATTGTTGACTCTGTAGCGGTTTCAACATTATTAACAGCCACTGTTGTACTTATTAGGCCCTGCGCCAGATCTTGTCTGCAAAATTCTGGGAATCCACTTGAAATCTCCTCTGCAGCTCCTCTAAAGACTCTTCTCCTTATAGGAATACAAGGAGAGCAGTCCTAACCAAGCTTATTATGGACGAAGCTCAGTGCATGAGCAACCAACTGCCAAACTTCTCAGCATCACATGAGAGGTGTACCCAAAGCTTATTTAAACACGGAATTCGGGCTTGTTCCCAATACCTGAACCGGATCTGCATAGATCAACAGAAGGGCACAAAGAAAACAATTGTTTTTCTTTTAATGTTATGATGTCAATGGAGGAACAAAGCCTTGTGTACACAAGCAGCAAGGAGGCAGTAAAAACAGGCAACAGGCGGTTGGGATCACAGGTTCACTGCCCTCAGACTTCCCACCTAAAAAAAAAAACTTAAAGCGGTAGTAAACTGCAGCATTAAAAATAAATTAAAAAAAAAAAAAAAGGGAGAAAAAAATAAATAAATCCCCTGCAAGGCAATAGCATTATGCAGAAGTATGCATCGTATACTAGCATATTATAAAATACATACCTTAGAACAAAGCCCTCCAGGGGCGCACAGTCACCACTGACAGGGCTTCCATCTTCCCCTGGTCTTCCTTCCGGGTTCATGGGCTTGGGCTGTACGGGTGGCCGCAATTATGTCACTCTCGCGCAGGAGCCCTCGGCTGCGGCACGGAGCTCTGAAGATCCCGCTACATGCAGTGTCAATATATCTCTTGAACACCGCAAGTTTAACCACTTGCTTACTGGGCACCTAAATCCCCCTCCTGCCCAGACCAATTTTCAGCTTTCGGCGCTGACGCACTTTAAGTAAAAATTGCTCGGTCATATAACACCCAAATTTAATTTTTATAATTTTTTTTCCCCCACAAATAGAGCTTTCTTTTGGTGGTATTTAAATCACAGCTGGGGTTTTTTTTTTTTTTTTTTTTTTGCTAAACAATAAAAGATGGAATATTTTGAAAAAATAAAAAAAATCATGTTTAATAGTTTGTTATAAAATTTAGCAAACAGGTAATTTTTTCTGCTTCATTGATATGTGCTGATGAGGCGGCAATGGTGGGCACCGATGGGGACAGATAAGGTGGCACTGATGGGGACTGATAAGGTGGCACTGATAAGGTGGCACTGATGGCCACTGACAGATGGCACTGTGGGCCCTGGTAGGCGGCACTGTTGCCTACAATGAGGTGGCAGCTTGCAGTGATCGGGACTCATTTCCCAATTACTGCCGCCGGTGATCGGCTTGTTTTTTTTTCTCCTCGCCTTGTCAGCGCGAGGAGAAAAAATAGCCGATTACTGGCTGTGTTGACATCACATGATCAGCTGTCATTGGCTGAGAGCTGATCACGTGGTAAGGGGTCGGGATCGACCCCTTACTGGGATCGGTGATCCAGCGAGTCTCAGACTCGCTGATCACAGAGCGCGCCACGCTCGTGCCCATCAGGGGGTACGCAGGCCGCTCATGCACGGGACGACATCAATAGACGTAGTCCCGGCAATGCAGATCCGCGCTGTAGCCGTCATTCAGCTATAGCATGGATCTCAAGAAGTTAAAAGATATTCACTGTACCTACAGGTGAGCTTTAGACTTAAAAACTACTATACAGTTGTGCTCATAAGTTTACATACCCTGGAAGAATTTATGATTTCTTGGCCTTTTTTCAGAGAACACAAAAACTTTTTTCACTCATGGTTAGTGTTTGGCTGAACCCATTTATTATAAATCAACTGTGTGTTTACTCTTTAAAATCATAAATCGCAACAGAAACTACCCAAAATTACCCTGATCAAAAGTTTACACACCCTGGTGATCTTGGCCTGATAACAAGCACACAAGTTGACAAAAAAGGGGTTTGAATGAAAGTTTCTGGGCTCTTGACAGACCCTTGCATCCAGTGCTGCACTGACGTTTCTGGATTCTGAGTCATGGAGAAACAAAAGAATTGTCAAAGGATCTGCGGGAAAAGGTAGTTGAACTGCATAAAACAGGAAGGGGATATAAAAAGATATCCAAGGAATTGAGAATGCCAATCAGCAGTGTTCAAACTCTAATCAAGAAGTGGAAAATGAGGGGCTCTGTTGAAACCAAACCACGGTCAGGTAGACCAACTAAAATTTCAGCCACAACTGCCAGGAAAAAAAAATAAATAAATTGTTCAGGATGCAAAGAAAAACCCACAAATAACTTCAGGTGAAATACAGAACTCTGAAAAAACATGTGGTGTGGCTGTTTCAAGATGCACACTTATGCCGCGTACACACGATCGGACATTCCGACAACAAAATCCATGGATTTTTTCCCCAACGAATTTTGGCTAAAACTTGTCTTGCATACACACGGTCACACAAATCTTGTTGGAAATTCCGAACGTCAAGAACGCGGTAACGTACAACACTTATGACGAGCCGAGATAAATTAAGTTCAATAGCCAGTGCGTCTTCTCTGCTTGATTCCGAGCATGCGTGGGAACTTTGGGCGTCGGAATTGTGTACACACGATCGGAATTTAGGACAATGGATTTTGGTGTCAGAAAATTTAAGATGCAGATCTCAAATTTTGTGTGACAGAAATTCCGATGGAAAATGTCCGATGGAGCCTACACATGGTCGGAATTTCCGACAACAAGCTCCCATTGAACAATTTCCGTCTGAAAATCCGACCATGTGTACAGGGCATAAGGAGGCACTTGAAGAAAGATGGGCTGCATGGTCGAGTCGCCAGAAGAAAGCCATTACTACGCAAATGCCACAAAGTATCCCACTTATAATACGCCAAACAGCACAGAAACAAGACTCAAACCTTCTGCCAAAGTCATTTGGAGTGATGAGACCAAAATTGAGCGTTTTGGGCACAACCATAAACACTACATTTGGAGAGGAGTCAACAAGGCCTATGATGAAAAGGTCCACCATTCCTACTGTGAAACACGGAGGTGGATCGCTGATGTTTTGGGGGATGTGTGAGCTACAAAAGACACAGGAGATTTGGTCAAAATTGTTGGCAAGATGAATGCAGTATGTTATCAAAAAAATACTGGAGGAACATTTGCATTCATCAGCCAGGAAGCTGCGCATGGGACGTACTTGGACATTCCAACATGACAATGATCCAAAACACAAGGCCAAGTCCACCTGTCATTGGCTACAGCAGAATAAAGTGAAGGTTCTGGAGTGACCATCTCAGTCTCCTGATCTCAATATCATTGAGCCACTCTGGGGAGATCTCAAAACGTGCCGTTCATGGAAGACAGCCCAAGAATTTACAGGAACTGGAGGCTTTTTGCCAAGAGGAATGGGCAGCTTTACCATCTGAGAAGATAAAGAGCCTCATCCACAAATACCATAAAAAGACTTCAAGCTGTCATTGAGGTTAAAAGGGAACAATACACGGTATTAAGCTCTGGGGTATGTAAACTTTTGATTAGGGTCATTTGGGTAGTTTCTGTTGTCATTATGATTTAAAAAAATAAAATAAAAAAATAAAAAACAGCTTCAGGAAAACACTAACCATGAGTGAAAGAAAAGTTTGTGTTATCATTCATATTCTCTTAAAAATGTCCAAGAAATCATAAATTCTGCCAGGGTATGTAAACTTATTAGCAACCACACACACACACACACACACACACACACACACAAGATGAACAATTATTATAACTATTATATAAAGCCTTTTTACATGACTTTACTACCACTTTAAAAGTGGAACTTTACCCATAACTTGATACAATATAAATGTTCTTTAGCAAGGAATTCCACATTAATAATTATCCTATCAAAATGAGTGTGTGAATTGCATCTAGCATTGCTCCAGTTTCTTCTTGCTGGAGGACGCCATTTTGCTGAAGCCCAGAGCAGCAGTAAATCATAAAGCATAACTAAACCCATTGATAAAACAGATACATTCCTGGAATGCTGGGATTGCTAACTGTCACATTTACTTGTGCCCTCAACCAAACTGTCAAACCATCAAATGGCTTAGTGTCATAACTGATCACATGTGCAGCACCATGACAGTTGCATATCAAACAGAAGTAGCTTCCTTTGCAGTAAAGGATAGGAGGGTTTAAATTCCGCTTAAAGGCTGTCAGCAGATCGGCCTCTACAAACTCAGCAGTGCCTAAAAACGGAGAGGAACTGAGCATGTGCAGAGCAGGGTGAGACAGTCAGGTTGATTTATTAAAGCTGGAGAGTGCATAATCAGTCTCACTTCTGCAGAGAAACCAATCAGCTTCTAACCTCAGCTTGTTTAATAAAGCTTTGACAATAAAACCTGAAATCCGATTGGTTTCTATGCAGAAGTGAGACTGATTTTGCACTCTTCAGCCTTAGTAAATAAACCTCAGTGTATTACTGAATTTTAATCCATATAGATACTTATTTTTAATGTTTACATTATACCTATATAGCTACACCTGCAAAAGGGGCCAGCCTGAAGTCATCTAGCAGGACTTAAAGGGTTTGTTAAGCCTAAATTAAAAATCACTGTCAGCCCCTCTATTATAGGCAGGCATAACATACTGTATGTCTTTTCTAAAAATGAGGCATGTAAATACATATTTAAAGCTATCTTCAGGCCGGTCACGTGACTCACGGCCGCTTTACAGCTCCGAGACAGGGCTTCTGCAGGGGTGGCTGAGATCTCCCTCTCAGGTCAGCCGGGGAGGTCATGTGGCCGCTCAGCCCCTCCCGCAGAAGCCCTGTCTCGGAGATGTAAAAGCGGCTGCGAGTCACGTGACCGGCCTGAAGATAGCTCTAAATAATAATAATAATAATAATAATAATAATAATAATAATAATAATAATAAGTATTAAAAGCCTAATTTTTAGAAGAAGAAAAAAAAATTACACAGTGTGGTATGCCTGCCTATAATTGAGGGGTTGGCAGTGACCATTGTAAGTTTTTTATTTTTAATAAATAATAGCGGTGGGGGGGGGGTGCCCATCATACCACCGCTGCATCTGTCCCCCGCCGTCTCTGCACTGAGAACCGAGCCCCTGAACACCACCAATGGCTCGGTTCTCACTCCTCCCCAAAACGGAGAGCCGACGACTATCAGTCAGCATCTCTCCTGCTCTGCTCCTCCACGCTCATTGGAGAACTGAGCTGCGGAGGGGTGGGGAGCGGCTGTCTCAGTGGCTCGATGAGAGGCTGAGACAGTCTATGCACCTGGTGGATCCAGACAACCTAAGTCGGAATGACGCGCTGCCTGGACTGATAGCAGTGACGTCAGCAGAGAGCGGACTTCAGACCGCTCTCCACTGAAAAGGGGTCTCAGGAGTGCAAAACAAATTGCACTCCTGTGACCCATTGGGGGGGGGGGGGGGGCACACCTAACTTAGCATGTCACGTTTGACAGCCCACTGAAATAACAGGACCATGCTGCAACTGCCAGTAAAATGGTTAGCTCATGGTTGCGGAACGGTTCAGGAGCTGGTAGTATTGCCTATGGCCTGTGAAAAATGCTTCTATGCTGCCCTCTGAAATGCAATTCACTGTGAATCATGTTACAAAGGGGTGGTAGAGACTGCCGCTGGGGTAAACAAGGCCATGTGAGGGTCATCCATACAAGAGCTCTGACCACTTCTAAGTATCTGTTCCACAACACGTGTGTTTTATTTTGGCAATATTCTTTATATAGTCACTGACTGAAGACTTATACATTACACTCCTCGAAGACTAAATTCCATGCAAGGACAGAACAGGACAGTCTAGCACAAACCCTAAATTAGCCTCCTTATAATTTCACAAGGGTTTTCTTACCAGCAAAAAAAAAAAGAAAAAAAAAAAAACAAACAAACAATCACCAAAGATTATATTTCTAATCAGCATAGAGAACAAGAAGCTAGCGGCATATTTCCATCCAAGCAGCTTTTGGAGCACTGAACACCCATATTTAGGGAGTAACATGCTCCAACAGCCCTCAATCCCCCCCCCCCCCCCCGTGACAGCCTCCACATCTTCTGTCACATTTAAAAAAAAAAAAAAAAAAAAAATCACATCATTCAAAGGAATCTGTGAATGAATAAACTACATGTCCCGTCTGCCACAAATGGCTTGCAGTTTCGCAAAGAGTGCTGATAAGTGCTCTCATAGTTCGCAGACACTTCCTCCAGCGTGGACAGTGGACAACCCTTACAGGAGGTAAGAGCAAGAAAAAAATAAATACATAATTAAAATTTTCATAAAAATATCCCATAGTTTGTAGACACTATACAAACCAAAACAATGTACGCTTATTGGCAATTGGCCTGAATTGATGAAGAAATCCGATTTTTTACATTTCTTTTTATTATATATAATTTTTTTTTTTTTTTTTAAATTGTCGTATTTTTTTGCTTATAGCGCAAAAATAAATAAAAAAAATGCAGTGGTGATCAAATACCACCAAAAGAAAGTTCTATTTGTGGTAAAAACAGGACATCAATATTATTTGGGTACAACGGAGCACTTGTCAGTTAAAGCCATGCAGTGCCGTATCTCAAAAAATGGTCTGGCCATGAAAGGGGGGGGGGGGTGTAAACCTTCCAAAGCTGAAGTGGTTAAACATGAAACAAAAATAAAATTAAATAAAAAATAAAGTCCCTACTGGACACAACGTGCCAGGTGGGTAGGGTCTTGACATCACCAGGCCAGGCAGATTCTTCTGAGGGGTATAAACATTCCCCATGGTCATAGGAGTAATACTCTTATGTGAAGCCGATTGTTGCATTTGTAAAAGTAAGTGAATCCTTTTATTTCTTTACTAATGTGGCATATTACCTGATGTAAACAAAGAGGGGGAGAACGGGGGGGGCGCGAATGCGCGTGAAACGCGTCGGCTAGAGCCATACACACTTACATCACACTGCCGCCTCCGATTCTCAGAGCGGCGGCCACCAGAGAAAGTTTTGCAGCATTTGTTTACAGTCCACATGGATTTTTTTTTACATAGTTTTTATGGGATGTACTGGAATACCAATAAATCCTACACTAGATCACTCTTCTGTCTCCATTTCCCTAACAGGACGGAGGTTTGGTTACACTTCATGCATAGCGGAGAGGATACCACAGAGTCCCTGTGAGGGTGGATTATCATTACAGGCCAATTTTAATATTCATTCATCTTCTGGCGAGTGCATGGTGAGCGGAGGATTTGCAGCAGTGGATGAGTGGATGCATCACGCACTTCTTGGTTGGAAACTTGGAGCGATAGCCCCTTTTTGGGACTATTTTATTCTCTTCTTTTTTTTAATGCTTTCCTTTGATGGTAAGGGAGGAGTAGAAGAAGAAACAAGTGCAACTACAGTAATGCCGCATACACACGATCGGAATTCCGGCCAGAAAAAAGACAGATGAGAGCTTTTCATCGGTGTGTAGGCTCCATCGGAATTTTGCTGGCCGTCAAAAATTGAGAGCATGTTCTCAATTTTTCCGACGGAAAAGGTTTCTATCGGAAATTCCGATCGTCTGTAGCAATTCCGACACGCAAAATTCCTACGCATGCTCGGATACAATTCGACACATGCTAGGAAGCATTGAACTTCATTTTTTCTCGGCTCGTTGTAGTGTTGTACATCACCGCGTTAGACAGTCGGAATTTGGTGTGACCGTGTGTAGGCAAGACAGTTTGAGCGGAATTCCGTCGGGAAAACCATCAGAGCTTTTTCCGACGAGAATTCCGATCGTGTGTACGCGGCATTAGAAGTACCTGTGAGCCTTGGTTTATATGAAGCGGTTTCCTGACCACGTGTACACTGAGGTCCACTCAGGAAGAAGAGGGCACACCTGTAACTGTGGTGAAGAGAACATTGAGGAAAGCTGGAAGTGGTTTGAAGTTTGTGGATTTCTTAGAAGATTTCTATCACCTTATGCTTGCAAAAAAAAAAAATATATGTCTTTTGCACATAAGACTTGATCAATATTTTATGTCACTTGTTATAGCTTATGAATGAAGCAATTGTTTGCACATAGGACCTTATGTAGATAGAGAGAGAGCACAAGCGAGAGATTGATTCAGCATTCACATTGGGTGTTCATAGTTTATGCATTGCTCAAAAAAGCAACACTGAGAACACATCAGATCTCAATGGGGAAAAATATGCTGGATATCTATACTGGTATGGACTGGGTAATGTGTTAGGAATGAAAGGATGCCACATCGTTTGATGGAAATGAACATTATCAACCTAGAGAGGGCTGAATTTAACCACCTGATTACTTTGCACTTAAACCCCCCTCGTGACCAGACCAATTTTCAGCTTTTGGCGCTGACGCACTTGGAATGACAATTGCGCGGTCATACAACACTGTACCCAAATGACATTTTTATCATTTTTTTTTCCCCACAAATAGAGCTTTCTTTTGGTGGTATTTAATCACAGCTGGGTTTTTATTTTTTGCGAAAACAAACAAAAAAAAGATGGAAAATTAAAAAAAAAAAAAAAATCATGTTTAATAGTTTGTTATAAAATTTTGCAAACAGGTAATTTTTCTGCTTCATTGATATGCGCTGATGAGGTGGCACAGGTGGGCACTGATAGGCTGCACTGGTGGGGACAGATAAGTCGGTACTGATGGGGTCAGCAAAGATGGCACGGATGGGTGGCACGGATGAGCACTGGCAGGTGACACTGATGTGCAGCACTGGCAGGTGACACTGATGTGCAGCACTGGCAGGTGACACTGATGTGCAGCACTGGCAGGTGACACTGATGTGCAGCACTGGCAGGTGACACTGATGTGCAGCACTGGCAGGTGACACTGATGTGCAGCACTGGCAGGTGACACTGATGTGCAGCACTGGCAGGTGACACTGATGTGCAGCACTGGCAGGTGACACTGATGTGCAGCACTGGCAGGTGACACTGATGTGCAGCACTGGCAGGTGACACTGATGTACAGCACTGGCAGGTGACACTGATGTACAGCACTGGCAGGTGACACTGATGTACAGCACTGGCAGGTGACACTGATGTACAGCACTGGCACTGTGGGCACTGAGAGATGGCACTGTGGGCACTGAGAGATGGCACTTTAATGGGGCAAAGGTGGGCACAATGTATTGGGCACATCGCAGTGAGAGGGACTGATGTCCCTCTCACTGCCGCCGGTGATCGGCTTTTTTTTTTTTTTCTCCTCGCGCTGTCAGCGCGAGGAGGAAAAAAAAGCCGATTACCGGCTCTGTTAGTATCACATGATCAGCTGTCATTGGCTGACAGCTGATCACGTGGTAAGGGGTCGGATCGACCCCTTACTCGGATCTGTGATCCAGCGAGTCTCACAGACTCGCTGATCACAGAGCGCGCCGCGCGCGCCCTTCAGGGGGCGCGCAGGCAGCTCGTGTCCGGAGCGACGTCAATAGACGTCGTCCCGGCACAATAGATCCGCGCTGTAGCCGTCATTTGGCTATAGCGCGGGTCTATAGTGGTTAAAGACACCCCGAAAACCAAAGTGAAAAAATTATGCAGTCCATTTTGCTGATATTTCATTGCAGCAAGTCAAAATGGTCCTCAGTATGTATGCATGCCTGACAACGTCGGTGCGTGCTCCTAATGAGACGGCGGATGGTGTCCTTTGGGGGGGGGGGGGGGGGGGGGGGGGGGGGGGGATTTCCTCCCAGATCAGGACCAGGGCATCACTGAGCTCCTGAACAGACTTAAGTGCAACCTGTCGACGTCGGATGGACCGAAACTGTGTCCCAGAGCTGTTATATTGAACCCTACGGACCAAGACGTGCGTATAAAGGCAGGCATCCCAATATTTTTGACAGTATAGTGAAAAAAAAAAAAAAAACGTATGTATATACATACATCTCCATATCCATACGTGTCCAAGTCCACCGCTGTGATAATGAAAATCTTACAAGATCCAATGCTGGCAACACCCAAGTGTTGCATCACCTCCTCAAATTAGGGAGTCCTCTGGCAACACCCAGTGACTTAGGTGTTGGCAGCGTTGGATTACATAATATTTCCACTATCACAGCAGTAGATTTGGACACATTTGGGACTAAAATGTATATAATTATACTAGAAGTGTAGCAATTTGAATTTATGCAAATATTATTGATCAATATATTTACTAGAGCCTCTGTAATTTCCCAGGTGTGGCTGTAATATTTTAAATTGTTTTAAAAGGGGTTAAGGCCAATATGAATTCCTGCCAGCCTCTCTGCAATAAGAAAATATACCATACAGTGTGTGTTTTTTTTTTATTTTTATTTTTTTATTGAGCAGCTAAATACCTTTTTTTCATATCGCTGATGTGCGGTCACATGGCCCCAAGTAGGCAGCCAGGCTGCCCGTGTTCTAGCAACCACAAACTTAAGCAAGATATTGAGAATGCACAACTATCCGCACTCCCAGCACGGGTCGGGCCCAATCTAATGCACGTTCAGCACCCAGAAAATTACTTGGGGCTCAGGCTCAAATGAGCCCCATGGATCAAGTAGGAGGGGCGGTACCTTCTGAAACACCCCAAATGTCATCCAAACCTGCACAGAATCAGGTAAGTCAACGGGAATTTGCGACAGGCACCAGATTCAAAGAAGAGATATTAAATACGGAAACAAATGAGTCAGAGGACAGCGATAGCCAAACAAAGTTTGAGGTAATAAATCTTCCTGTTCTTTATCTAGGGAACCGATTCAAGTAACAAGTTTGGGTCTAACTTTCTGCCCTACTCAAAAGGTAGATCAATTTGAACTTATTAAAAGACCTAAATTTATTCTCACGAAAAATAAATGTTCAAGGTTATTTATTTTCGATAAACAAAAACAAGAAACTATTCAACCTCCCAATAATCCTTTTTGTGGAGTGAAATGACTATCAATGATATCAAGGCCCTTGATGATTTGATGGAGCTTTGGGAGGAGGGCCACACCAATGAGACTGAGCCAGCCTCGGCAGAGGGGCCCTCGTCTCAACCCGAGTCTGTCCCACCTGCTGATGCTCCATTGATTCCATTCTTTTCTAAAGAATACAAACCCAAATCCCAAACATTTGCGGCCCTCCAAGCAAATCCAAACACTTGGGCATTCACACAGCAGGTTACCAATGAAATATGTCAAACAAAATGGAAAGGGATTTCTTACACGAATCTATCCCTTGACCAACAGGAAGCAGTTCGCTTCTTACAACAGAACCCCGATATAGTTATCAAACCCTGAGATAAAGGGGGTAACTTGGTAGTGATGGATTGTGACCAGTATGAAGGTATGGCCATGGACCTTCTTAAAAAAAAAAATTAAAAAAAATAAATCGGGAGTGGTATAAAAAGGGTATCTGAGGGTTTTGTCAAAAACATGGAGATCCAATACAAGAAATTAATTGGTTCTGCCCATCAGAACAATCTCATCACTAAATTAACTGGTAATTTTTGAATGTTCAGTCGCCAAAGGGGGAGCGATGGGGACTAAATGTGCCCCTTCGTATGCCAACCTGTACCTGGGGGGGGGGGGGGGGGTGGGAGCGTGACCTATTTTATAGGGAGGACATGCAGGAGTTTTTCCGCAAAGGTGCTCATATTGCGTGGTTTTATTGACGACATCTTTCTGATACGGACAGGCACCAAAAATTAGTCTACATTATTCTGAAAACCTTCAGCAGGAATTTCCATTTTACGTGCTGATAGTTCTCATCATTTACCTCTAATTATGAGTATCCCGTACAGTCAGTATTTACTTTAAAACAAAATTTTTGCAGAGAGGCAGATTTAGAAAAAGAGGCCAAGGCTCTACAATCTCGCTTGTTAGAAAGGGGCTACAGTAATAAATGCCTCAAAAGGGCCTATAACCAGGCAAAAATAAATAGATAAAAAAGGTAGGGAACAACTCATCTATGGGTAAAAAGTCATCAAACCCCAGAGTTGGGTAAGATTAATTACCCGTTACTCAGGGCAACAAATCAGAAGTATCATGCAAAAATATTGGTACCTACTGCTTGCCGATCCAACTGTATCCAAATATGTAAAAAATTTACCGGGAAAAAAACCTTAAGAACATCAAAGTCTAAGAGACAATCTTGTTCACAGTCATCATCAACCCAAAAAGGTAGGCCAAAATGCATGAACGGGAACCTTCCCCTGCGGTGAATGCTATTTCTGTAGGTTTATCCATGGAGCCTAAGAGATTGCATTGCCTGACGGACGTATTTTTAGACCTCGATTCCTCGCCAATTGTCAATCGGTGGGGGTGGTCTAGATTATGTGTGACTGTGGTGCATACTAGGTGGGTAAAACAAAAAGACCATTCTTTCTCCAAATCCAAAATGGAAACTCCCATTAGCACACTACATGGGCCTTTTCCATGCATTCAGTCTGTCCAAAATGCGATTTTTTTGCTCTGGAATATTTACCAAGGAATGAGTGAGGGGACGACAACGATAAATTGTTACTTCAGCGAGAAGCTCGATGGATTCACAATCTAGCAGCTCTCAATCCGCCGGGACTGAATGATGCATTCAGTTTTAAGACATTTTTATGATCAAAAGTTTTAAAGAGTCTTCTTTACCCTTCTCCTATTCTCTGGTTCTAGTGCATCTAAACAAACCAACTGAATTTGTGGGGGGGAAAATACTGCTGTATCCCTTCCTTCACTTTTTCCATCTCTTACCTGGCGTAACATAAATCTCTCTTTTCAATTCAATTCAAATCAATATTTATCATTTGTTTAGGCTTAGTTTTTATCTAGGAAACACTGTGCCGTGTTTGTTCTTTGCTTCTGTATACCTGTGAAGCTAATTATGCATGCCATAGTTCTGCATTCTGATGAATGAATACAAAATGATTACTGTGCCCCATTGATTATTGGAGCAACTGGGATCTATTCTGCCCCTTTTTTTGGGGTGGCTGCGGGGGGGGGGGGGGGGGGACCTGCAGCCATATGGACGCCCGGGGCACTTGTAGCAATGAATAACCTATCACTGTTTGTTCTGTTCGGGCCCCTAGGTGCCTATAAGAAGCTTGTCCATTCGCCTTGTGACAGCGTTAAGACTGGGAGTCAGTTCTCCTTGTCATACCTGGAGAGCCCTTTTGCCTGTCATGCTGGGGGCGGAGTGGTTGTCTGTCCGCCCATCCCCTATGCTGATCTGGCAACTGTGGACTTTCCAAAATGGTGGAGAGCGACCACGCACGTCAGCGTGTGAGGTCACATCCGCCACTTGAGTATTGGACGTGCGCAGTAGCCCCGTCAATACGTCCAGTCGACTACGTCAGATGACGGTGGGACGGAGAGCGCTCAAATGGTGGCGGCTTGCCGCCGTGCACTGACAGGGAACTTTTGTATGAGAGAGACTGCTTAGTCTTTTTTCACACATGTAAGTATATATATTTCACTTCACGTCCCTGGATTGGGCTCATTGTGGGGGCTTTGGTTTCACTGGTTTTCAGTTGCCTGCTTATGCATATTTAGTGATGGCGCTTGTTAGAGCTGCACAATTCTGGCTAAAATGAGAATCAAAATTTTATTGCTTAGAAGATAGATCACGATTCTCGTGGCGTAACATCTTTCACATTGAAACAAAAAAATAAATGGGCTAACTTTACTGTTTTATTTATTCATTGAAGTGTATTTTTCCCAAAAAATGTAATTTGAAAGACCGCTAGGCAAATACAGTGTGACATAAAATATTGCAGCAATTGCCATTTTATTCCCTAGGGTCTCTGCTAAACACACATACATATAGTGTGTGTGTGTGTGTGTGTGTATGTGTGTATGTGTGTGTGTATGTGTATATATGTGTATATATATATATATATATATATATATATATATATATATATATATATATATATATATATATATATATATATTTATGTATACACATACATACATACACACACACACACATACATAATGTTTGGGGGTTCCAAGTAATTTTCTAGCAAAAAATATTGATTTTAAAACTTAAACAATTGTCAGAAAAAGATTTGGACTTTAGGTGGTTAAACTTCCTGCATATACACACACAAGTTTGATCTAAGAAGGAAGTTAGTTACAATGTTTCATGTTGTTAAAAACTTGGCAGACTGCCCAGATTTTTTCTTTACACACAGAAGTTTATTGCTTTGATCTAAGAAGGAAGCATTAGTTACAATGTTTCCTGTTAACTTGGCAGACTGCCCAGATATTTTCTTTTGACAGCTGAGAAAGTGGATAAAGTCTCTCCACTTGTTATATGAAAGAATCAACTCTGCCATGGAGATCATGGGGGGGTGGGGGGGTGGGTTTGAATCGAGATCACGATTTTTTAACGATTAATTGTGCAGCTCTAGCAATTGTCTTGAGGTCTGGTGCCCATGATAACCACAGTCAGTCACTGCCAAATAAACATCTGGAGTCTTTCTAGACGCATGGTTGGACAGTGGTGGGGGAGGGTGTGCACAGTTGGCCATGCATCTCAGGAGAACACCACCACCAACATGGAGCAAAGTGCCACATGCCCCGGTGAGATTCCTTTAACTGCTCGGTGCCCGGCCTATTGTAAAATGACGGCAGAGCGGGGGTACCGTTATCCTGGGAGGACGTTACATGGCCACACTTCGGCATAATCGGTCACCTGCTGTGTCCACCAGACACAGCGAATGATAGATCAGTGTACTGACCTGCTGCCGATAACCATGTGATCACTGTAACCAATCAGAGCAGATCACATGACAATTGTACCCAATGAATGGCTTTCATTTCATATATTGTATTGATCACAGTGATTACATGGTACAGACAGTGCAAACAGCTAACCACAATAGTAATTAATGAATGAATCTATTTCATTTGGTAAAAATGGTTGCTTATACCAGTGAAATTCACTGGTATAAGCAATCAGTGTGGGGAAAAAAAAAATCATGATCACTTCCCCAGAATAATATGTTATTATGGTAACACTGTATTTTTTTGGTCACAATATGTTAAATTAAATATTTCTTTTTTTTTTTTTTTTTTTACATACTGTCACTAGTCAGTGTCCCTGATCACTGCCACATCAGTTATACGACGCTGTACTGCACTGGTGACAGTATGTAAAAAAAGAAAATTGTGCAAAAACTTTTTTTTCTTAAAATTTCTTCATTTAAAAAAAAAAAAAAAATTGATGCAAAAAAAAAAAAAAAAACACAACTTCAAAAAAAATCTTCTTGCCTCTTACAAAATACGATCCAAAAAAAAGGGGTAATTTGGGGGATATTTGTACTGTCCTGGTGTTTGCAGGCATCAAGAAATGGAGATTAGTACAACAGGATTGATCGATATTCAGATCTATACCATAGTTTGCAACTTTCCTACAGAATAAACAATAGACACTGATTTGGGTTATTTTTAACCAAAGAAATGTAGCAGAATACATTTTGGCCTAAATGTATAAAAGAAAGATTATTTGTACATTTTATTACAGAAACGATGAACGCACTTTTTTCAGTCTTTGTGTTTATCAAAAATATTAAAACCCAGTGGTAATTAAATAACACCAAAAGTAGGGCTGAAACAACTAATCGATTAATCGACAACTAATCACTTATGAAATTAATCGATTAATCGGCCAGCCAATTAGTTGGCCTGCATACAGAATGCATTATTTGTTAACACATCAGGAAATACAGTGCAGCTCACATACAGCTCAGTACATCATCCATACATGTCAGTAAGTGCCTGAGAACTTCTAATAGTATATACAGTATATCTCCTCTAATAGTATATACAGTAGATCTCTTGTAATAGTATATACAGTACATATCTCCTCTAATAGTATATAGAGTAGATCTCCTCTAATAGTATATACAGTAGATCTCCTCTAATAGTATATACAGTAGATCTCCTCTAATAGTATATACAGTAGATCTCCTCTAATAGTATATACAGTAGATCTCCTCTAATAGTACATCTCTTCGAATAGTATATCTCTTCTAATAGTATATACAGTATATCTCTTCTAATAGTATATCTCCTCTAATAGTAAATACAGTATATCCCCTCTAATAGTATATCTCTTCTAATAGTGTATACAATATCTCTCTTCTGTCTGTTATTCTGAGTGGATTCGATATTTTGCTCTCTAACCATATAGTTGGTTATTTATATTTACCCCTGTATAAAAGATATTTAATAATAAATTGCCTTTTTTTTAAACTTTACATAATAACTAAAATTATACACCACACATTTTTTAAGGTTAGTAACTGATTCATTGAAACAATAATCGGCCAACTAATCGATTATGAAAATTATTCATTAGTTGCAGCCCTAACCAAAAGAAAGCTCCATTTGTGTAAAAAAAAAATTATAATTAATTAATTTCATATGTGTACAAATTGTCATTCAAGATGTGACAGCGCTAAAAGCTGAAAATTGGCCTGGGCTGGAAGGGGGTGAAAGTGCCCGGTATTGAAGCCCAATCAGTTTAAGCCTAGGTTCACATTGGTACAATTTGGCAATTTGTCTAGACATCTTTGCAGGAACCCGCACAGATGTCTGTCAAAATGTCCCCGAAAGTCGGACTGCATTGCCAGGTTTAAATCATAGTTAGTTCAAGTTCAGCTGAACTTGCACGATTTCTAAACCGATGCACGATGTGAACCGAAGCTGGATCAGCTAAATACATTCCAGGTGCATTAAAACAAAGTGCGCAAGATTTCATGTTTACCGCCCCCCCCCCCCTCCGAAAAGTGATGTAGGGGAGATGTGGCTTTACCTTGCTCTGTTGCCCCTCTGATGTAGAAGGAGACTTGGGAAGGTGTCATGGTGAAGCCTTGTTGGAGGTCTTCCCTGGAAAGACAGGAAACCGGAGACATCACAGCACTGATATGTGTCACAGAAAGGTCCCCCCACCCACATTCCCCTTCTTCCTACCACCAGTGACCCCAACACACAAAAGGGCCGCTCCAGGCACATTATAGAACACCTCCATCCCACACCAGTGACCCCCCAACAGTGCAGACGGGCCACCCCATCCTCCCACCCCATGACACAGGCCCCCCCCCCATCCTCCCACCCCATGACACAGCCCCCCCCCCCCCATCCTCCCGCCCCATGACACAGGCCCTCCAACCCCATGACACAGGCCTCCCCCATCCTCCAACCCCATGACACAGGCCTCCCCCATCCTCCCACCCCATGACACAGGCCTCCCCCATCCTCCAACCCCATGACACAGGCCCCCCCCCATCCTCCCACCCCATGACACAGGCCCCCCCCCCATCCTCCCACCCCATGACACAGGCCCCCCCCCCATCCTCCCACCCCATGACACAGGCCCCCCCCCCCCATCCTCCCACCCCATGACACAGGCCCCCCCCCCATCCTCCCACCCCATGACACAGCCCCCCATCCTCCCGCCCCATGACACAGCCCTCCAACCCCATGACACAGGCCCCCCCCATCCTCCCACCCCATGACACAGGCCCCCCCCCCATCCTCCCACCCCATGACACAGGCCTCCCCCATCCTCCCCCACCCCTCCAGGGCCTCCCCCCCCATGACACAGGCCCCCCCCCATCCTCCCACCCCATGACCCCCGCCCCCCCCCCCCACCATCCCCCACCCCATGACACAGGCCCCCCCCCCCATCCTCCCCCCCCATGACACAGGCCCCCCCCCCCCATCCTCCCACCCCATGACACAGGCCCCCCCCCCCCTCCCACCCCATACTCCAACCCCATGACACAGGCCCCCCCCCCCCGCAATCCTCCCACCCCATGACACAGGCCCCCCCCCCATCCCCCCCCACCCCCCCCCCTGACCTCCCACCCCCATGACACAGGCCCCCCCACCCCCCCCTCCCCCCCCATGACACAGGCCCCCCCCCCCCCAATCCCTCCCACACCCACAAGGCGCCCCCCCCTACCCCAATACACAGGCCCCCCCCCCCATCCTCCGTCCTCCCACCCCCCCCGCCATCCTCCCACCCCCATGACACAGGGCCCCCCCCCCCATCCCCCCCCCGGCCCTCCCACCCCATGACCCCACAGCCCCTGCCCCCCCCATCGCTCCCACCCCACCAAACCCCCCCCCCCCCCCCCCCCCCCCCCCCCCCCCCCCCCGGCACCCCTCCAGGCCCCCGGCCCCCCATCCCCCCCCCCAGGCCCCCCCACCCCCGACCCCCCCCCCCCCCCCAGCCCCCCCCCCCCCCCCCAAGGCCCCCCCCCCCCCATCTCTCCCCCCCGGCATCCTCCCACCCCCCCCCCCCCCCCCCCCCCCCCCCCCCCCCCCGGGCCCCCCCCCCCCCCCCCCCCCCCCCGCCCCCCCGCCCCCCCCCGCCCCCCCCCCCCCCCCCGGCCCCCGCCCCCCGGCCCCCCCCCCCCACCCCCCCCGCCCCCCCCCCGCCCCCCGCCCCCCCCCCCCCCCCCCCCCCGCCCCCCCCCCCCCCCCCCCCCCCCCCGCCCCCCCCCCCCCCCCAGACCACCCCCCCCCCCGGCCCGGCCCCCCGGTGGCGACACAGGCCCCCCCCGCGCGCCCCCCCCCCTCCCCGCCAGCAGGCCCCCCCCCACCGCCCCCCCCCCCCCCCCCCCCCCGGCGCGGCGCTGCGCGCCGCCACCCCCCAGGCCCCCCCCGCCCCCCCCATCCTCCCACCCCATGACACAGGGGCCCCCCCCCCCCCCCCCCCCCCCATCCTCCCACCCCATGACACAGGGCCCCCCCCCCCCATCCTCCCACCCCATGACACAGGGCCCCCCCCCCCCCCCCCCCCCCCATCCTCCCCAGCCCCCCAGGCGCGCGCCGCCCCCCTGCGGCCCGCCCCCCCGCCCCCCCCCCGGCCCCAGGCCCCCCCCCCCCCCCCCTCCCCCCCCCCCCCCCCCCCCCCCCAGCCCCCCCCCCATCCTCCCACCCCATGACACAGGGCCCCCCCCCCCCCATCCTCCCACCCCATGACACAGGGCCCCCCCCCCATCCTCCCACCCCATGACACAGGGCCCCCCCCCCATCCTCCCACCCCATGACACAGGGCCCCCCCCCCCCCCCCATCCTCCCACCCCATGACACAGGGCCCCCCCCCCCATCCTCCCACCCCATGACACAGGGCCCCCCCCCATCCTCCCACCCCATGACACAGGCCCCCCCCCCATCCTCCCACCCCATGACACAGGCCCCCCCCCCCACAGCCCAGGCCCCCCCCCCATCCTCCCACCCCATGACACAGGCCCCCCCCCCCCCCCATCCTCCCACCCCATGACACAGGGCCCCCCCCCATCCTCCCACCCCATGACACAGGCCCCCCCCCCCATCCTCCCACCCCATGACACAGGGCCCCCCCCCCCATCCTCCCACCCCATGACACAGCCCCCCCCCCCCATCCTCCCACCCCATGACACAGGGCCCCCCCCCCATCCTCCCACCCCATGACACAGGCCCCCCCCCCATCCTCCCACCCCATGACACAGGCCCCCCCCCCATCCTCCCACCCCATGACACAGGCCCCCCCCCCATCCTCCCACCCCATGACACAGGCCCCCCCCCCCATCCTCCCACCCCCCCCACCCCATGACACAGGCCCCCCCCCATCCTCCCACCCCATGACACAGGCCCCCCCCCCATCCTCCCACCCCATGACACAGGCCCCCCCCCCCATCCTCCCACCCCATGACACAGCCCCCCCCCATCCTCCCACCCCATGACACAGGCCCCCCCCCATCCTCCCACCCCATGACACAGGCCCCCCCCCCATCCTCCCACCCCTTGACACAGGCCCCCCCCCCATCCTCCAACCCCATGACACAGCCCCCCCCCCCCCCCATCCTCCCACCCCATGACACAGCCCCCCCCCATCCTCCCACCCCATGACACAGCCCCCCCCCCCCATCCTCCCACCATGACACAGCCCCCCCCATCCTCCCACCAGTGGGTCCTACACAGGAGGAGACACTCCAGACTCAGGATAGAACCCCTCCATCCCACCACCACATATCCAAAAACAGAGGGGGACCCCACCCCGGGACCCCCCCCCCCCCCCCCCACTCTACTAATAGGGACCCCAGCAAAAAGTGGACACTGTAACCACATGACAGACCCTCCTCCATCCCACCACTAGTGACATGATAGGCCTGACCCCCTCATCAAGGACCAATAGTACAGAGGGTACAGTCACAGGACAGACCCGCCACCCATCCTACCAGTAGTGATCTGAATTTACTACACAGTGGACACTCAGAGACAGAACCCCACCCCCCTTTCACAGATTACCCCAATATAGAACAGAAGAGACACCCCAACATGACAGACCCTCCCCCATCCCAACCTGAGTGACCCCAACACAGTACAGAGGGGACATGCAAGCCACATGACAGACACCACCACCAATGCCTCCAACATCGTATAGAGGAGAGACCTCCAATCACAACATACTGCTCCATCCCACCACCAGTGACACAGAGCGGACACCTAAGTTCAATGACAAACCTCCCCCCATTCCGCCCCCCAACACAATGAAGAGGGGTTGCCCTAGTCCCATGACAGAAGCCCATCCCCCTACAAGTGACCCCAATAATGCAAAGGAGACACCCCAGTAACATGACAGCCCCCTCATGTCCTACCACCAGTGACTCCCAACACAGTGCAGAGAGGATATCCCAGTAACATGACAGAACCTCATCCTGATACTGGTGCCACCAAAAGAGGGGGACCCCAATCACATGACAGAACCCCCCCCAAAACCCACCAGTGACCCCCCCCCCCCAACAGTGCAGATGGCACATTACAGTCAAATGACAGAACCCCATCCTGACACCCGAGACCCCCAACACTAGGGGGACCCCCAGTCACATGACAGAACCCCAGCCTGACTCCTGTGACCCCCAACACTAGGGGGACCCCCAGTCACATGACAGAACCCCACCCTGACACCCGAGACCCCCAACACTAGGGGGACCCCCAGTCACATGACAGAACCTCATCCTGAACCCTGTCCCAACACAGAACCCCCCCTGACTCCTGTGACCCCCTAACACTAGGGGGACCCCCAGTCACATGACAGAACCCCACCCAGACTCCTGTGACCCCCCACACTAGGGGGACCCCCAGTCACATGACAGAACCCCACCCTGACTCCTGTGACCCCCCAACACTAGGGGGACCCCCAGTCACATGACAGAACCCCACCCTGACTCCTGTGACCCCCAACACTAGGGGGACCCCCAGTCACATGACAGAACCCCACCCTGACTCCTGTGACCCCCCAGTCACATGACAGAACCCCACCCTGACTCCTGTGACCCCCCAGTCACATGACAGAACCTCATCCTGAACCCTGAGACCCCCAACACTAGGGGGACCCCCAGTCACATGACAGAACCCCACCCTGACTCCTGTGACCCCCAACACTAGGGGGACCCCCAGTCACATGACAGAACCCCACCCTGACTCCTGTGACCCCCAACACTGGGGGAACCCCCAGTCACATGACAGAACCCCATCCTAACACCTGAGACCCCCAACATTAGGGGGACCCCCCAGTCACATGACAGAACCCCATCCTAACACCTGTGACCCCCAACACTAGGGGGACCCCCAGTCACATGACAGAACCCCACCCTGACTCCTGTGACCCCCAACACTAGGGGGACCCCCAGTCACATGACAGAACCCCACCCTGAACCCTGTGACCCCCCAACACTAGGGGGACCCCCAGTCACATGACAGAACCCCACCCTGACTCCTGTGACCCCCCAACACTAGGGGGACCCCCAGTCACATGACAGAACCCCACCCTGACTCCTGAGACCCCCAACACTAGGGGGACCCCCAGTCACATGACAGAACCCCACCCTGACTCCTGTGACCCCCCAACACTAGGGGGACCCCCAGTCACATGACAGAACCCCACCCTGAACCCTGAGACCCCCAACACTAGGGGGACCCCCAGTCACATGACAGAACCCCATCCTAACTCCTGAGACCCCCAACACTAGGGGGACCCCCAGTCACATGACAGAACCCCACCCTGACTCCTGTGACCCCCAACACTAGGGGGACCCCCCAGTCCCATGACAGGACCCCATCCTAACACCTGAGACCCCCAACATTAGGGGGACCCCCCAGTCACATGACAGAACCCCATCCTGACACCTGAGACCCCCAACACTAGGGGGACCCCCCAGTCACATGACAGAACCCCATCCTAACACCTGAGACCCCCAACATTAGGGGGACCCCCCAGTCACATGACAGAACCCCATCCTAACACCTGAGACCCCCAACACTAGGGGGACCCTCCAGTCACATGACAGAACCCCATCCTAACACCTGAGACCCCCAACACTAGGGGGACCCTCCAGTCACATGACAGAACCTCATCCTAACACCTGAGACCCCCAACACTGGGGGGACCCCCAGTCCCATGACAGGACCCCACCCTGACTCCTGTGACCCCCAACACTAGGGGGACCCCCCAGTCACATGACAGAACCCCATCCTAACACCTGAGACCCCCAACATTAGGGGGACCCCCCAGTAACATGACAGAACCTCATCCTAACACCCGAGAACCCCAACACTGAGGGGACCCCCAGTCCCATGACAGGACCCCACCCTGACTCCTGTGACCCCCAACACTGGGGGGACCCCCCAGTCACATGACAGAACCCCATCCTAACACCTGAGACCCCCAAGTCACATGGCAGACCCCCATACTGACACCCCCAACACCAGGGGGACCCCCCAGTCACATGACAGACCCCCCTATCTTGACACCCCCAACACTAGTTGAACCCTCCAGTCACATGGCAGAACCCCATCCTGAGACCCCCCCCAACACTAGACCCCGGACACACAGAGGACCCTCTGAAACATGACAGAACCCCGAACACTGACGGGTCACCTCCCTTCCCCCAGCGCCGTTCTTCTCTCACCTTACCGAGTACGGAGCCCTCCTCAGCAGGACGGAGCTGGTCCTCTGTATCTGTATCCAACGTCTCTCCTCAGACCGGTCTAAACCGGCTCAGCTCACCGGAAGTTCTGACATCTCACACATACACACAGAGACTCTGCGGCACACAGCCACGCCCTCCCATTCCGGCACAGCCAACCCCAGAGCTGCCCGTCCTCCACCAATGGATGGAGGGACGGAGGAAAAGACGAGCTGATTGGCTGCGCTGGAGAGCGCATGTGTTGATGTTTATAGGGGGCGGAGTCATGCGTTCTATCTGGCTGCTGTCCCTGCTCCCCTCGGATGACCCGACATTGTTATCACAACTTGTTCCTGGAAAGGTCTCCGGGGAGGGCTGTGTCATGGATGATTTCTCCCAGTAAACACCGCAACACTGCGCCGGATCCAGCCTGTCTAATGACAAATGTCAGGGTGCAGAGCCTGGGATCTGCAGATTGTACGGCAGTGTATAAGAGTCAGCAGAGCACAGGATAGGGATCACCACCGGAGAGGGAGAGGATAGGGATCAACATAATCCCTGCCCTCTCCGGTGATGATTCCTATCCTCTCCCTCTCCGGTGATGAGCCCTATCCTCTCCGGGGATGATCCCTGTCCTCTCCCTCTCCAGTGATGATTCCTATCCTCTCCCTCTCCGGTGATGATCCCTTCAGTGCAGACCCCCCCCCTTCAGTGCAGAGACCCCTCCTTCAGTACAGATCCCCCCCCCTCAGTGCAGACCCCTCCTTATGTACAGACCCCCCTTCAGTGCAGACCCCCCCCTTCAGTACAGACTCCTCTTCCGTGCAGACCCCCCTTCAGTACAGACCCCCCTTCCGTGCAGACCACCCTTCAGTACAGACCCCCCTTCAGTACAGACCCCCCCTTCAGTGCAGACCACCCTTCAGTACAGACCCCTCCTTCAGTGCAGACCACCCTTCAGTGCAGACCCCTCCTTCAGCGCAGACCCCCTCCTTCAGAACAGACCCCCCTTCAGTGCAGACCCCCCCCCCTTCAGTACAGACCCCCCTTCAGTACAGACCCCTCCTTCAGTGCAGACCCCTACTTCAGTACAGACCCCCTTCAGTGCAGACCCCCCCTTCAGTACAGACCCCTACTTCAGTACAGACCCCCCTTCAGTACAGACCCCCCCCCCTTCAGTGCAGACCCCCCTTCAGTACAGACCCCCTTCAGTGCAGACCACCCCAGTGCAGACCCCTCCTTCAGTACAGACCCCCTCCTTCAGAACAGACCCCCCTTCAGTGCAGACCCCCCCCTTCAGTACAGACCCCCCTTCAGTAACAGTCCCCCCCCTCCTTCAGTGCAGACCCCTACTTCAGTACAGACCCCCTTCAGTGCAGACCCCCCCTTCAGTGCAGACCCCCCTTCAGTACAAGACCCCCCCTTCAGTACAGACCCCCCTTCAGTGCAGACCCCCCCTTCAGTACAGACCCCCCTTCAGTACAAACCCCCCCTTCAGTGAAGACCCCCCCTTCAGTACAGACCCCCCCCCCCCCCTTCAGTGAAGACCCCTCCTTCAGTACAGACCCCCCCCCTTTGAGCGACGGAGTGCCAGGTACACAGGAGATCGCAGCACTGTGTAATTCTGCGGCGCTCGATCCTCCTCTGTCCTCGGAGACAGCAGGGATAATCCAACACTGGCGAGGCTGCAGTGATGGGAAAGGTGAGGCTGCAGATGGGCACTGAACAGGCCGCAATGTTGGGAAATTTAGTGGCTGCAGATGGGCACTGGTGAGGCTACATTGATGAGCTGTGACCCAAATTTTTCTTCAAAGTTCTTTATTTAACCACTTCAATACCGGACCCTTTCGCACCCTCCTGCCCAGGCCAATTTTCAGCTTTCAGTGCTGTCACTTTTTAAATGACAATTGCGCGGTCATGCTACACTGTACCCAAACTAAATTTTTATAATTTTTTTCCCACAAATAGAGCTTTCTTTTGGTGGTATTTGATCACCTATGCGGTTTTTATTTTTTGCTAAACTAATAAAAAAAGACCGAAAATTCTGAAAAAAAAAAAAACGTTTTTTCTTTGTTTTTGTTATAAAATTTTGTAAATAATTACGTTTTCTCCTTCACTCATGGGCACTGATAAGCTGCACTGATGGGCACTGATAAGGCGGCACCGATGAAGTGGCACCAATGAGATGGCACCGATGAGGTGGCACTGATGATGGGCACTCACAGGCAGCACTGATAGGTGGCACTGATATGCAGCACTGATAGGCACTCATAGGTGGTACAGGTGGGCACTGATAGGCGACACTGATGGGCACTGAAAGGCTGCACTGATGGGTAATTATGGGTGGCACTGATAGGCACTGAAAGGTGGCATTGATGGGCACTGATGGCTGGCACTGGCACTGGATTTCACAGATAGGCATCACTGGCACTGGCAGGCATTTTTCAATAGCACTGATTGGCAGCTGCCTGGGCCCTGATTGACATTTCCCTGGTGATCTAGGGTGGCATACCTGGTGGTCCAGTGTGGTGGCCATCCCTGGTGGTCCTGGCGGCATCCTGGTGGTCCTGGGCAGGCATCCGAGGGGGGGCTTCGCTGATAATCAATCAGCACAGACCCCCCCCTGTCAGGAGAGCAGCCAATCGGCTCTCCTCTACTCGCATCTGTCAGATGTGAGTGAGGAAAATCCAATCAATGGCTCTTCCTGTTTACATCGTGATCAGCCGTGATTGGACACAGCTGATCACGTGGTGAAAATAAAGAGTCTCTGTCAGAGACTCTTTACCTAGATCGGAGTTGCAGTGTGTCCCCCAGGGCGTGCATCGGCTTGATATCTTGGCGACGTCAGATGATGTCCGGTCAGGATATCGCAACCACTTTGCCGACATCATATTGCTATATGGCGGGCGGCAAGTGGTTAAAATGTAATTTTTTTTCCTGAAACTTCCCTAATGAAGGTGCCTGTTATACGCTGATAAATACAGTATTTTCTGTGACTTTGTTTTGATCTTTTACTTTTCCTCAATTTGGTCATTATTTTTTTTTATTTTTTTTCTCTTTCACTCTGTGTGATGTATCTGTCAGAAAATAAACTAAGAAAATTGCTTTTTTTTTTTTTAAAGATTTTGGTCTTTTTTCATTTATATAGCAAAAAGTAAAAAACCCAGTCATGATTAAATACATAGTTACATAGTAGGTGAGGTTGAAAAAAGACACAAGTCCATCAAGTCCAACCTATGTGTGTGATTATATCAGTATTATATTGTATATCCCTGTCTCTTGTGGGCATACCATCAAAAGAAAGCTCTATACGTGTTAAAAAAATTATAACAATTTCATTTGGGTACAGTGTTGCATGACTGAGTAATTGTCATTCAGAATATGACAGTGCCTAAAACTGAAAAATGGCCTGGGCTGAAGTGGGGTAAAAGTATCCAGACTTGAAGTGGCAACAGGCATATTTCACTCGTATACACTGAGGGGTGTACTTATAAAAATTCCACATAACAATTCCTCCAGAGAAAGCGCATGTACATTCGATTTGTGCGAATGGTGCAAAAAGAAAGAAAAAAAGATTGTTATTATGCTATTTCCTGTTTTGGTCACTCTGGGAACCCTTCAAATTCCTCCTTGCAGCCACACTGCAAGGGTTAACTGTTTGTTTGGGGGTCAAGGGGTATGCAGAGGCGTATTTACCGCGAGGCAAACAAGGCGTTTGCCTTGAGCGGCCTTTTACAGGAGGGAGAAGGAACACTATGAGCAGTGGTGTTGCTACGGGGGTGCGGACTGTACCCGGGTGACACCCGTCAGAGGGGTGATAAAAGGGACGTTTGGGGACCATTCAGTGACAGGGGAGCAAAGAGGAAGCAGGAGGTGGCGGTGGCTGCAGCCTCCAATCCCAGA
>CM053028.1:27123289-27258289 GCA_028564925.1 Lithobates sylvaticus | reverse complement strand
AGCAGGAGAGAGCCTGTTGCTGCACATTTGCTGCTGCCATCATTGCTGAATGTATGAATGGCCATGCCAAGGGCAGGGAAGAAGAGTAGGGCAGCACATGGCCTAAGTCACAGAGCTGTAACAGTAATACGCCAGCATGTAGCTGGCTGCCATACACAAGGTCATCAGAGGACATGTATTCCTGGAACATGTTATGTTGCCTCGTTCCTCACGATCGAGGGAGAGATTAACATCATTAGAACAAGAATGCGGAAAAAATGGAAACGCTGGAGTTATAGGCAGGTCAAAAGGGAGGTCAATTGAATGATTTCCTTGGGCTTATTAATTACCCTCTTCATAAAAATAATATTACAATGAATGCAGACAGATTGCATTAGCACCTTTGATTCATTTTTGAGTCATAATAAAAGGATATTTATTACTTTTATACCTAGCACATGTCTGCTCTTTCATGGATTGATTGATTTCTAGAAATGGGAGAAGGTTTCTGTAGAATCTCATTAGCCCTCTGTTCCTAAAAATGGGGCTATATATAGTGTAAATTTTGTTTTTGGCTGAGCTATAAACAGCTCAGATTTGATTATATATTTGGTTCTGTTCTAAACTTGGCTGAGTTGTGCATTTCCCTCTGTTGCCAGTAGGTGTCACTGGTACCACTGGACAGTGTGAGAATAACAACTAGGTTGAGCGCTAATGAATATTCTTTTTCCGGAAACAGCCCAGTAGGAGGTTCCTGGCCGCTGTGCGTTCTGGGAATGGGGGAATTATTGGACAGATGCCATGCGCTCTGGTCAGTCGTTACCTCAGGGCCCTTCTGGCCTGAGGATGTGCTGCTGCAAGTTCTGCAGTAGGCCCAGAAGCCTGTCTGGGGCCTACTAATCCTGAGGTGGTCCTTAGACATGTGCAATTTGTTTAGTTTCAAATTCGTTTTTTACCAAATTTTGACAAATTTCCGGAATTTCAGAATTTCCGGAATTTCCGGAATTTCAGAATTTCCGGAATTTCAGAATTTCCGAATTTCAGAAATTCCGAATTTCCGAAATTTCCGAAATTCCGAATTTCCGAAATTCAGAAATTCCAAATTTCCGAATTTCCAATTGTCGGATTTCCGAATTTTGAATTTTCGGATTTCCGAATTTCCAATTTTTGAATTTCCGAATTTTTGGATTTCCGAATTTTCGAATTTCCGTATTTAGAAAAAAGGTTTTATCATTATTTTTATTTATTATTATTATTAGATTGTTCCATTTGTTTAGATGTGGCATTCGTTATTTCAGATAATTTATAACTTCAGATAAATTTGTATTTGTTACGTTCACTAACAGCCAAATTTGAAAGGAAATTCCAATAACTATAATTTAATAGTTAGTTATTATTTCGAATTAAACTGATTTTCTTTTTTTTTTCAGATTTTCAAATTTTCGGAAATTTGAAAATTCGCAAATTTGAAAATTCGCAAATTCGCAAATCTGAAAATTGGAAATTCTGAAATTTCCGATTTCCGATTTTTCGAATAAAGCAAAAAAACGAATGAGACGAAAATGAACACATTTTTTGTCAGTGCACATGTCTATTCCTTATGCTGTCTTGACTGTGTGGAAGAACCCGAGCCAAGCTGAGGAGATCCAGGGGAGGACCCTTGCTGGAGAGAGCCAGGATGAAGGCTGGTCTCTCTGAAGGGCCTGGTGACTCATTTGGAGGACGCACCTACATCTAAACTACCCTTACAGTACCACCGGGTCGGCTTAAAGGTTCTGGTACTGTCAAGCTGTTCTACAATCGAAACAATAAAGAAATGTAGGATAGGGGATTTTAAAGGTATGTATTATAGATGTACACTGCAATACATTGTGTAAAAGTACAAAAGAGTTTTTATTAATACAAAACAGAAAAAATAAAAAAGCGGTGAATACAAATATACAGTCAGAGTCCTAGGTGTATACACAAAGTCCCTAATATAGACACTGTTAGTAATGTAATCACATGCTTAAGAAGACTACGTCCAAAGAACTTCTACATGTTTCGCCAAAGCGGCTTCATCAGGAAAGATGGACGGAGTTGTTCAAAAGGTTAATTTTTTAAGAAAAATATTGGTATATATTCAACCTTAGGTGTATAAAACAAAAAGAAATTAAAGATTAGTAAAGAACATATCAAATCCATGACAGCATTTAGTATGTCAAAGAGGTCAACAAGGAACCCCATCGGAGGCATCCACTATGAATATAGTCCCAAATTCTGAAAGCCATCCCTTTCCCCAGGAAAAAAAAAAAACGCTTCGGGGACCCCAGTGGAGCGATAAAGAAGCTAGTGAAACGGGCTCACAAGGACACCCAAAACAAGCGAAGAAAAAGGAAAAATTTACGTGATCAGAAAGATCACGAAGCTCCCAATACCCCGGTAATGGGCACTGTATTGAACCATTCGCTTATGACTTTGGCTACTCCGGTAGCACACATCGATTCATCATCGATACCTGCGGGACCCATGTCGCAACAAATGCCAGAACAAATTCCATCCACAATGGCCCTCTGGGAGAATCACGAATGGCACCCATATTTAATGCCAATATAACGGATTCACGTCGTGCATCCACAATCGCACCAACCCCCATGCGAACCACTAGCCAGCCTTTAAAATAATTTGCCCCGATCCTACTGAGGGTGCGGATCGGGACAAATTTGATATTATCAACCTTTCCTCACATATACTGACTGTATAGGGTCCTAGAATTGGGCCTTACCTTTTGTCCAGATGAAAATGCAGATCGCTTTGAACTCATTAAGGATCTGCACTTATTCGCTAAAAGGCTTATGTATAAGGTTCTGTATGACAAAGATTCAAACACTATCTCTAGCCATGGACCACAAGAAACAACCATGGAAAGTGTAACTTTTGAGGATTTACGAGCATTTCAAGATTTAATGGATCTATGGGATGAGAGTAACCCTGAGGAGGAGGGTTGGATGTACCAACCATCAGGAACCTGTGCCGTCAGTGTTTCCATAGACGGCGCAGTCCCTTGCACCCTTCCCCCCCCCCCCCTCATGGACTCTCCCCCCACCTTCTATTACTGATCAACCTGAAACTTACAAACCTAAATCAAAGTCTTTCCCGGTGTTACAAGGGAATTCAAACATATGGGCCTTTGTAATTCAGGTGGCCAAAGCGATCGAAAGCACTAACTGGTCCACCGGACCTCAATCAAATCTTCCCAACGATCTAAAAAAAGCACTACGCAATTTAAATTCCAACAAAAACATCATCGTGAAACCATCTGACAAGGGTGGAAACCTGGTCATAATGGATGTAAATCAATATGAAGAAATGTGCCTAAACATCATACGCAATGCAGATTGGTATAGACCTGTTCCACGGTCGCATTTGAGTTATTACATGCAATTATATAAGACCATTATATCCAAGGCATACAATTGAGGCATCACAAACCAGGACACATTTAAATATTTGGATATCACAGACTTCAAAACTCCACCTTTTTATGCGTTGCCGAAGGTGCACAAAAGCCTGACAAATCCCCCCGGACGCCCTATCATTTCAGGATGCGGCTATTTGACAGAGAAAGCAAGTCAATTGATTGACGAATACTTATACCCACACGTAAAAGGACTTTTTTCATACATCAAGGATACAATTGAACTCTTGAAAACATTGGACGGTTTGACATTGCCTCAGAATTGTTGGCTGGTAGCTATAGATATAGAAGCCTTATATAATTCTATACCACACACTAAAGGTATAAATGTCATACAAGATTTTCTGAATGAACGAGAATTGGACTCAAGAAAATACAATAACTTTATTGCTGAAATGTTAGAATTTATACTGACACACAACATCTTCATGTTCGAAGGTTCCCACTACCTCCAGGTGCAGGGTGTTGCAATGGGGGCCAAATGTGCGCCCTCGTATGCAAACATGTACCTGGGGGGGGTGGGAACGAGACCTCTTTTCAGAGGAAAAAAGATCAACAGACATCAGTCAGATTGTATCATGGCATCGATACATAGACGATGTCTTTATGATTTGGGCAGGATCAAAAGAAAACTTGGTGTCATTCTTGGAAAGTCTACAAATAAACAGTTACAACCTAAAATTTACCTATAATTTTGACCAGACACGAATCACCTTTTTGGATGTGGAGATTTTTGCCAATGGAATGGGAACACTTAGTTCCACCTTGTATAGAAAGCCCTCAGCGGGCAACAGTCTACTACACGCCAACAGCTTACACCCACAGAAGTTGATTGACAGCATCCCCTATAGTCAATTCCTAAGACTGAAGCGGAATTGCACTGAGTATACTGATTTCCAGAAAGAAGCTAACTCACTGCGGGACCGTTTATTGGTCAGGGGTTACAGTAGAAATTGCCTTAAAAAGGCATATAATCGCGTGAAAAACCAGGACAGATCAACTTTATTATATAAACCTAGACGGAACAACTCATCGGCTACAACAAGGATCATTACGGAATACAATCGACAACATGCGAAAGTGAGGAATATTTACAATAAATATTGGTACCTGTTAACAGCTGATTAGGGATGAGCTGAACACCCCCGGGTTCGGTTCCCACCAGAACCTGCGAACGGACCGAAAGTTTGCGCGAACATTCGAACCCTATTAATTACAATGGACGCAAATGTTCTAAATCTAAAGTGCTAATTATAACGGCCAATATGCATGTAAATGTCATAAAACAGGTTTGGGGACCCGGGTCCTGCCCCAGGGGACATGTATCAATGCAAAAAGAAGTTTTAAAAACTGACGTTTTTTCTGGAGCAGTCATTTTAATGATGCATAAAGTGAAAAAAAAAAAGTGAAATATTCCTTTAAATATGGTACCTGGGGGGTGTCTAAAGAATGCCTGTGAAGTGGCATGTGTTTCCCGTGTTTAGAACTGTCCCTGCAAAAAATGACATTTGTAAAGGAAAAAAATAAGCCATTTAAAACTGCTTGCGGCTTTAATGTCATGTCTTGTCCTGGCAATATGGATGAAAATCTTTGAGAAAAATGGCATGGCTACCCCATTACCCCACCCCAGCCCATTACCAGCCCCTTTGGGTCTTGTATGGATATTAAGGGGAACCCTGCACCCAAAATAAAACCCTATACCTACAACCCTATATACTCTGAACAGCACTATACAGGCGGTGCAAACAAGACAGGGACTGTAGGTTTGTTCTTAAGTAGAATCTGTTTGTAATTTTGAACAGGTAAATTTTTAAGTGTAGCTCCATCCAAAAAAATCTATTTTTATGCTTTTTGGAGAACATAGGGAAGGGTTATCACCCCTGTAACATTTGTTTTGCTGTCTGTGCACCTGTTCAGAACATTTTACCTCACTTTCCGTCCCAATGACAAATGTTTTTGGAAAAGTGGGTTTTTTATTGAAACAAGGATTGGTGATAAAGCATCAGTAGAGAGGAGATACCTTTTTCCCAAATTAAATCTAACAGGATAGAATTTCACTTCCTAGGGGTAGATTTCCTCTCACTTCCTGTTTTCTCCTTCCGTTTGCAAGTAGGAGTCGTTTCTAAGTTGGATGTTTGAAAGTAGGGGCCTGCCGTATATACTCTGCAGAAATTTGCCCCATTAGATGTTGGTGTTGCCACAACACTGTAAGCCCTCACAGTTACTCTTGGTGGGCACAGGAATGGGCCCTGCTGTGAATTATTAGATCAAGATTTGTAATTGCATGCACCTGTTGAACAGGGGCAGAAAAATTGGGCCTTTGGTGGTGGTGGTGGACGGTGTTGCCACAACACTGTAAGCCCTCACAGTTACTCTTGGTGGGCACAGGAATGGGCCCTGCTGTGAATTATTAGATCAAGATTTGTAATTGCATGCACCTGTTGAACAGGGGCAGAAAAATTGGGCCTTTGGTGGTGGTGGACGGTGTTGCCACAACACTGTAAGCCCTCACAGTTACTTTTGGTGGGCACAGGAATGGGCCCTGCTGTGAATTATTAGATCAAGATTTGTAATTACACGCCCCTGTTAAACAGGGGCTGAAAAATTGTGCCTTAGGCACTGGTGCTGGTGCCACAACACTGCAACCCCTCACAGATACTGTACTTGGAGCACAGCAATCAGACCTGTTGCAAAGCATTGCATAAAAAATTATAATTACATGCCAGGGGCTGAAAAATTGTGCCTTAGGCACTGGTGCTGGTGCCACAACACTGCAACCCCTCACAGATACTGTACTTGGAGCACAGCAATCAGACCTGTTGCAAAGCATTGCATAAAAAATTGTAATTACACGCCCCTGTTAAACAGGGGCTGAAAAATTGTGCCTTAGGCACTGGTACTGGTGCCACAACACTGCAACCCCTCACAGATACTGTACTTGGAGCACAGCAATCAGACCTGTTGCAAAGCATTGCATAAAAAATTGTAATTACACGCCCCTGTTAAACAGGGGCTGACAAATTGGGCCTTAGGCACTGGTGCTGGTGCCACAACACTGCAACCCCTCACAGATACTGTACTTGGAGCACAGCAATCAGACCTGTTGCAAAGCATTGCATAAAAATTGTAATTACACGCCCATGTTAAACAGGGGCTGAAAAATTGGGCCTTAGGCACTGGTGCTGGTGCCACAACACTGCAACCCCTCGCAGATACTGTACTTGGAGCACAGCAATCAGACCTGTTGCAAAGCATTGCATAAAAAATTGTAATTAAACGCCCCTGTTAAACAGGGGCTGAAAAATTGGGCCTTAGCCACTGGTGGTGGCACCCAGAAACAAAAATGTTCTTCCAAGCTATCATCAGGATCATTGAGGAGGAAGAGGATAGTCAGTCAACATAACAGGACAGTCACTCAGCATCAGCATAGGCAGTCTTGAAGGGATGTGACATTTCAAAATAAATTATTCTGTTATATCAGCTTCAGGTGCCTGGTAGCTGGTGGTGATCCAAGACTGATTCATCTTTATGAAGGTCAGTCGATCCACCGAGTCGGTGGACAGGCGCACCCTGTGATCAGTGACAAAGCCTCCAGCAGCACTGAATGTGCGTTCGGAAAGAACGCTGGATGCAGGACAGGCCAGTAGCTCAATTGCATACTGTGCAAGCTCTGGCCAGTGATCCATCCTCAAGACCCAGTAAGCCAGAGGATTTTCGGTGGGAAAGGTGTCCAAGTCTGACCTTGCCCCTAGGTATTCCTGCACCATGTTTATCAGACGCTGGCGATGGTTGCTGCAACCGATCATACCTTGGGGCTGCGGACTAAAAAATTGTCTGAAGCCTCAGCAACTCGTCGTCCAGGACCAGGAGTTTGTAACCTCCCAGTCTCTGGGAACGCGTTGCACAGACCTTTCTGCAAGGCCTCCTGGAGATGTCTCATCCTCTGCTCCCTCTGCGACAGCAAGATAAGGTCCACAACCTTACCCTTGTACCGTGGATCAAGGAGAGTGGCCAGCCAGTAATGGTCCCTCTCCTTGATCCAAAGAATACGAGGATCCTTCCGCAGGCGTTGCAAGATCAGGGAGGCCATACAACGTAGGTTAGCTGAGGTTCGGAGTCTTCTGGGTCACGGAGTCTTCTGGGTCACTGAGGACGACATGATCCGCAGCCACCTCCTGCGAGAGAGGCAAGGAAGTCCTCTTCTTCCTGCCTCTGTTCTGCCTCAAGTGCCCTGTCCATTATTCCACGCAGCGTATGCTCCAACAGATGGACAAGAGGTACAGTGTCACTGATGCATGCACTGTCACTGCTCACCATCCTCGTGGCCTCTTCAAATGGTGACAGGACAGTGCATGCATCCCTGATCATGCTCCACTGGCGTGGGGAAAAAAATCCAAGCTCCCCTGACCCTGTCCTGGTGCCGTAGTCGCACAAGTACTCATTGATGGCCCTCTGCTGCGTGTGCAGTCGCTGCAGCATGGCCAACGTTGGGTTTCACCTGGTGGGCATGTCACATATAAGGCGGTTCTTGGGCAGGTTCAACTCCTTTTGCAGCTCTGCCAGCCGAGCACTGGCATTATATGATTGGCGGAAATGCACACAGACTTTCCTTGCCTGCCTCAGGACATCCTGTAAGCCTGGGCACCTGCCCAAGAACCGCTGCACCACCAGGTTAAGGACGTGAGCCATACAGGGCACATAGGTCAGCTGTCCCTGTCACAGAGCGGAGAGGAGGTTGGTGCCATTGTCACAAACCACCATTCCTGGCTTAAGCTGGCATGGCGTCAACCACCTCTTGGCCTGCCCCTGCAGAGCTGACAGAACCTCTGCCCCAGTGTGGCTCTTATCCCCCAAACACACCAGCACAAGCACGGCATGGCATCTTTTTGCCTGCGTACTTGCGTAGCCCCTTGGACGCCTACGGCGCACCGCTGGTTCCGAGGACAGAGCACTCGAAGAGGCCATGGAGGAAGAAGAAGAGGAGAGGGTGGAGGAGAGAGGTGTGTCACAACCAGTAGTAGCATTTTGGAGGCGTGGTGGCGGAACAACCTCCAACACGACTGCACCTTGTCCTGCATCCTTCCCAGCTGCCAAAAGAGTGACCCAATGGGCCGTTAAAGACAGGTAACATCCCTGTCCATGCCTGCTAGACCATGAGTCAGCGGTAATATGCACCTTACCGCTGACCGCCCTGTCCAGCGAGGCATGGACATTGCCTTCCACATGCCGGTAGAGAGCCGGAATCGCCTTCCGTGAGAAAAAGTGGCGTTTGGGAACCTGCCACTGAACCGCACATTGAACAAACTCAAGGGGGCCGAGTCTACCAACTGAAAAGGCAGCAGTTGAAGTGCTAGCAATTTAGCCAAGCTAGCATTCAACCGCTGAGCATGTGGATGGCTGGGAGTAAACTTCTTTCGACGGTCCAGCAGCTGGGGCAGGGAAATTTGCCTGGTACAATCGGACGTCGGTGTACTGATAGCAGAGTGCCCCGCAAGTACTTGGCTGTGACACACCTAATTCTACACCTTCATTCCTCTCAGTGCAGCTTTCAGAGAGGACTGAAGGTATAGTGGGGTTGGAGATCCCAGCTGTCCAGGAGCAAGGAGAGGTCCGCTTTGTTCTTTGGTGTGGGTCTTTAATGTTAATTTCCAACGAGCTGCATGGCAGGTCAACATATGTCTGGTCATGCTTGTGGTGCCCAAGAGGCTGATGTTTTGGCCACGCGAGATACGATTGAGACATATGTTGCAAATAGCAATGGTGCGATCTGATGCACTCGTCTCAAAAAAGGCCCACACCAAAGAACTTTTGTAATAACGTGCAGAGGCAGCGCCCTGCACAGGCAGAGCTCTGCGGTGTGATTCAGTTGGTGTTCTGACCTCAAGCTGGCCCCCAGAGGGCATCCTGCCTCGTTGGAGATGTGCCGCCTCCTCCTCCTCTCTCCGTTCAGGCACCCACGTGGAGTCAGTGACCTCATCATCCCCTCCCTCTTCACCACTGGAGCAAACCTGGCAGTAAGCTGCAGCTGGTGGAACATGACTGCCAGATTGCTGTCCTTGAGCATCCCCTCTCTCTGCGCTCACGCTACTGCCTTCCTCTAGCTGGGTATCATCATCCGAGCCTTCAAAACGTTGGGCATCCTCCTGGAGCATGTACCCAACACTGTGCTCAAACAGTTCGGGAGACTCCTCAGGAGGACATGGTGGGTCTAGGGAAGGGGTGCCTGATGATGACATTGAGTACGCGTTGGCAGCTGCTTTGCCAGTACCCTGAGCCTGGGTGAGAGAGGATGAGGAGGATGAGGAGGGCTTGGTCATCCACTCTACCAAGCCTTCGGCATGATGCGGCTCAACATGTCTAGCTGCCGAAAAGAAGGACAAGCGTGTCCCATGGCCACGTGCTGATGACGATGCACCACGTTCACGACCAGCACTGTTGTCTCTAGACACAGAGCCTGCTTGCCCTGTTTTATTGGTTCGGGACTGTCTGCCTCTCCTTGTCGGTCTTCCAGACATTGTAATGGGTAGTGTATATTGTGCTGGAGTCACACAGCACACACACTAACTCCTGCAGATGGCTGTCTTAGATGACAACAGGGCAGAAGGGCAGATACAGGGTGAGGTGGTTTAGTGTGCTGTGCTATACTCACACAGCACACACACACTAACTCCTGCAGATGGCTGCCTTAGATGACAACAGGGCAGAAGGGCAGATACAGGGTAGGGTGGTTTAGTGTGCTGTGCTATAGTCACACAGCACACACACACTAACTCCTGCAGATGGCTGCCTTAGATGACAACAGGGCAGAAAGGCAGATACAGGGTAAGGTGGTTTAGTGTGCTGTGCTATAGTCACACAGCACACACACACTAACTCTTGCAGAAGGCTGGCAGGCTGGCTGCCTTAGATGACAACAGGGCAGAAGGGCAGATACAGGGTAAGGTGGTTTAGTGTGCTGTGCTATAGTCACACAGCACACACACACTAACTCCTGCAGATGGCTGCCTTAGATGACAACAGGGCAGAAGGGCAGATACAGGGTAAGGTGGTTTAGTGTGCTGTGCTATAGTCACACAGCACACACACACTAACTCTTGCAGATGGCTGGCAGGCTGCCTTAGATGACAACAGGGCAGAAGGGCAGATACAGGGTAGGGTGGTTTAGTGTGCTGTGTTATAGTCACACAGCACACACACACTAACTCCTGCAGATGGCTGGCTGGCTGGCTGCCTTAGATGACAACAGGGCAGACGGGCAGATACAGGGTAAGGTGGTTTAGTGTGCTGTGCTATACTCACACAGCACACACACACTAACTCCTGCAGATGGTTGCCTTAGATGACAACAGGGCAGAAGGGCAGATACAGGGTAAGGTGGTTTAGTGTGCTGTGCTATAGTCACACAGCACACACACACTAACTCCTGCAGATGGCTGGCAGGCTGCCTTAGATGACAACAGGGCAGAAGGGCAGATACAGGGTAAGGTGGTTTAGTGTGCTGTTCTATAGTCACACAGCACACACACGCTAACTCCTGCAGATGGCTGGCTGGCTGCCTTAGATGACAACAGGGCAGAAGGGCAGATACAGGGTAAGGTGGTTTAGTGTGCTGTGCTATACTCACACAGCACACACACACTAACTCCACTGCAGATTACAACAGGTGACAACAGGCCAGAAGGGTAAAGGTGGTTTAATGTGCTACTGCAGTGCTATACTAACACAGCACGCACACACACTAACTACTCCTGCAGATGGTTGGATTGGTAGAGATTTGTAGAGATTGGGAACAGCACTGAGAAGAATAAACTACCCTGCCTATTTTTCCTCTTTCCCTACACTAATACCCAGAATCCACAAGCAGATAATGCAGATGAATCACAAGCAGATAATGCAGATGAATCACAAGCAGATAATGCAGATGAATCACAAGCAGATAATGCACAAGCAGACACTGTACAGTACAGTCTGTCACTGTTCCTAACGCGGCGGCCTTATATAGTGTGGGGCGTGTACTAAACCCCCTGAGCATCCTGCCTGTGGCCAGTTATTGCTCTATGATTTGCCAAGCATGCTTGGCCAATCATCAGCCAGCAATGCACTGCGACTGGCGCAGTGCATTGTGGACCGTTCGCATCACACGAATTCGATGCGAACAATCCTGAGAGTTCTGGTTTCGGCGAGCTGTCGAACGGCCGATGTTCGATTCGAACATGGGTTCGAATCGAACACCGGGCCCATCCCTACAGCTGATGATAAGATCCTAAAGTTCATCAAACCATATCCGGAAATCACGTATAAACGATCACGATCAATTAGGGACACATTGGTGAGCTGTCATCATAAGAAGCTAGACACATCCAGAAAAACAACATCGGGCACTTACCCGTGTGGTAAGTGCAACTTTTGTCCTTATATCATGGAAGGGAAAGACATCACACTCCCGAATCACAATATCTGGACACCAAAGTATAGAACAAATTGTCAGTCAATAGGCTCCATATACCTAATGACATGTGTATGCGGAGCGTTTTACGTGGGTAAAACGAAGCGTCCACTCTTTTGCAGGATAAGAGACCATGTATCCTTGATCCTTAAACGTAAGTTGGAAGCACCTATAACTCGACATGTAGGGTTATACCACAATTATAACCCGAAGTCGATTGGCTTTTTCAGTCTTGAACACATACCCCAACATGAACGAGGGGGGGATATTGATAATAAGCTTCTACAGTTAGAGACCCGATGGATTTATTTATTGGAAGCAACTCGTCATCCAGGGCTTAATGAAGGGATATGTTTTAAACCTTTTTTATGAAGTAAGACAGATTTTCCTTAATCAAACAAGTTACCCTATTAGCGAAGAATTACATTTTTTTTTGTGGCTCTATCTTGGACATCCCATGTCACCATGGGGCTCATTGGTCGTGCTTCTTCCGACATTCACCCTTTTTTCCCCCGTCCTGGCACCATTCCATCAATATGATGGTGTCCCGATGGGATCTGAAGGGACAATTTTCTATCATCCGGTGCTCCTCTGAATGGAGAGGAAAACACTTCTTCTATATATGAAAAAATATGTATAATATTTATTATTTGCAGACTAATAATGTTTGGGTGCTGTATTCCAGATGATTGTACACAATTATCAAGATATGCATGTGTTGTGCCCAAGATGGTCGCAGGAACAAACAACAATAGCAACTTGCCTCCACATGTTTTATACTCCACTTCTCCGCCACTCCTTCCAGAGGTTCCTTTCCTCCTTTTTACAATTTATTTTAAACCTTTTTTTTATTTATGTGTCCGGTTCCGGTTCCAGGCTGTACAAGTGTCCCCGTATGGACACCCAAGGGTGCATGACGAGGTTGACTCATACTTCTGAGTCTTCTCTACTGTGCGCCCACCTTGAGGTCCGCTTTGATCACGGCATCCCGCACCGCACATCCCCACACCAATGCCGCTATTCCATCCCAGCTACACGCTGTCAGCATGGCATGTCACTGCGGCGATGATGCGCGGACCGGAAGTAGATACTTCCGGTTTCCAGATATCAGTCCGTGCTCTGAGGACCTCCCACCTGTGTCCGCGTGGTGCCAATGGCGGCGTGACGTCACACGCCGCTTTTTGGCACCAACGGGGAGGGATTTAAATGCTGCACATACACCAAGTGCAGCTTGTGGAGCTCATGCCATACATGGACCCAGCACGGGATAAGGAAATTATTTTAAACATTATGACCTAATGATATTCTTTCCAGCTTTGTCTGGACATCCCCCCTTTCCTTTTTGATACTTGGATATTTTCTATTACTTTTCTTAACTAGATATTTGTCAAACCATCCATTGACAAAACTCCTTTGTCCCTCATGGACTTCATTTTGAACATATAATTGTCATAGTAATCTTCACCATCTTATGGGATATGTGCATAATTTGGTTCAAACGTACATGCATAACAAGTCTATTTAAAGGTGAGATATGACCCTTTGCTGGCTTTTAGCTTCAGACATAACAATTTAATTCACAATGGAGGTACAATTTACATATCCTCTCTTGCTCTTTATTTTCATTCAAACCTGTAGATGTACCCAGTGCTCCGTGCCTGATTTCCATGTGTATGAGCTCCCAACAGAAATATCATATATATTCAACAAGGGGTTACGATAGCGGTGAGTTTGGGATCTGTGTAGGTTCAACCCACGGATCCCTTCCCCCTTCCATATATATTCATATATATACATTCCATTGGGTCTGGAATGACAGAATTTATTAAGGATTATGATTACCCATGTTATACTATAGGTATCACTACCAACAACCGTTGTGATCCTCTTGATATCCAGTTATCCCTCCCTATGGGTGACCTAATACGGCCGGGCCCAAATGCGGAACACATAATGGTTTTGGTTGGATGACATTCTCCGCTGGTCCCATGTATGCGCTCACTCCAGGACCCACACTGAGGTACGGAATGTTGCATATCTGGGTTCTTTCGGTATATGTGCCACATGTTGGTATGGGTGTGACTGTATTAGTTGATATGTGAAAATAGGAATATAAGGGAAAATAAAGGGGGGGGGGTGGAGGGAACAGGTATGAAGATGGGGGGTAAATTGATCGCATTTAGGAGTGTCAGGGGGCTTTGGGGTGGGGTTGGTTGTTGGTTGTGTGGTGTTTTTTTTTTTTTTTCCTGGGGAAAGGGGTGGCTTTGAGAATTTGGGACTATATTCATAGTGGATGCCTCCGATGGGGTTCCTTGTTGCCCTCTTTGACATACTAAATGCTGTCATGGATTTGATATGTTCTTTACTAATCTTTAATTTTGTCAGGTGTTTTTAACTAGCCCTGCAGGAAACGTCATTCTTGAATGTGTGCGCTGTAATATGTTCACTATTGCTTGTTGGTCTTATGGCAGCACCATCTTGAATTTAAACGCATTGGTGAGTGCTTCCCAAATATGTTTTTGTATGTTGTAATGAACCCTGACCAGGTTTTTTTTGGGTTAGAGCACCCCCCCCCCCTCTTCATTACCTCTTATTTAGTGGCCACCAGTATATAGGAGGTATCCTTTCAGTTCTCCCACATAGAGGAGTTTGGCTCCCATGGTTGAGACGCAGGATCTTTCATTCTATTACTAGGGTAGGACCCACTAATTCGGGGTACTTTGTCGCAGTAAGTGGGCTTAGCACTATATAACCATATAGTGTGACCAAACCCCCGTATTTTTTGAATATGTTCAGGTGTTTTTAACTAGCCCTGCAGGAAACGTCATTCTTGAACGTGTGCGCTGTAATATGTTCGCTATTGCTTGTTGGTATTATGGCAGCACCATCTTGAATTTAAACGCATTGGTGAGTGCTTCCCAAATATGTTTTTGTATTTTGTCTGTGGCAGGACAGGCGCACGGACTTGCGCGCATGCGCACACATGTTCCCATGAGAACGCGCCGCACTGGACAGCGGCGCGGGAACGTGCGCAGTGACACACGACAGGCACGCATGCACAGGAATGCGCGACAGGCGCATGTGCGCACGCGCTAACTCAACTTGGCGCCAGTTTCCCTTTATAAGGACAGCAGCTGCTCCAGTGCAGTGCTGTCTGATCTGCAGCTTTACCTGAGTCTGATCCTGTACCTGCTGTTGTTATCTGATCCTGCTACGTTTGACTACTGCTGCCTTCTCCTCTCCTGACCCGGCCTGCCTTGACCCTGCTATTTCTGAACCTGCTGATCTTCTGTTGCCAAACCTCTGCCTGCCTACTGACCACTCTCTGCCAGCTGTTACTACCTGATTACCTGTGTTTGACCCGGCTTGTCTCACCTGCTTCAGTCTAGTCCTGATCCAGTCTCTGCCTAGATCCAGGGATCGCTGACCTACACCTGTTACCACTGCTGCTACTGCCTCTCCAGTCCAGTTCGTCAGGTGGATCCTCTCTACTCATCTGTATCAGCTACCACGGATCATACAGGCACTCCTACTTCGCTGCACTCCTGTACCACTGTTGCAACCCCAGTGGTCTTCGAGCCAGGGCTGTAAGAGAGGTCTCCTTCTACAGTTGGGCTCTGATACCAGGTACGTTACAAATTTCTTTTTGTTTTATACACCTAAGGTTGAATATATACCAATATTTTTCTTAAAAAATTAACCTTTTGAACAACTCCGTCCATCTTTCCTGATGAAGCCGCTTTCGGCGAAACATGTAGAAGTTCTTTGGACGTAGTCTTCTTAAGCATGTGATTACATTACTAACAGTGTCTAAATTAGGGACTTTGTGTATACACCTAGGACTCTGACTGTATATTTGCATTCACCGCTTTTTTATTTTTTCTGTTTTGTATTAATAAAAACTCTTTTGTACTTTTACACAATGTATTGCAGTGTACATCTATAATACGTACCTTTAAAATCCCCTATCCTACATTTCTTTATTCTATAAACTAAATGGGATGTTGGTACCTTCACGTATATAGATCATTTGGAACTTGGTCTCCAATCAGACCTTTAACTACAATCTAAACAAGGTAACTAGCTCCTGGCTGCTAAGTCTGTAAGAGAGACTTGTCCAGACATTCTACCGGTTGCTAGGTCTGTGCGAGAGACAGGGGAGGGCTGGCAGCCTAAGGCCTGGGGAGCAAGTCCAGTCAAGTGGCCCATTGAACCACCGAATCAGCTCACCATCCGGGCCCACCTGGTTTTATAACGGATAACTAGATGAGTCCGCTGGCAGAGGAGGATGCTAGATGAGTCCGCTGGCGGGGGGGAGGGTGCTAGATGAGTCCGCTAGCGGCGGGGAGGGTGCTAGATGAGTCCGCTGGCGGCGGGGAGGGTGCTAGTTGAGTCCGCTGGCAGGGGGGAGGGTGCTAGATAAGTCCGCTGGCAGGGGGGGAGGGTGCTAGATGAGTCCGCTGGGGGGAGGGTGCTAGATGAGTCCGCTGGCGAGGGAGGAGGGTGCTAGATGAGTCCGCTGGCGGGGAAGGAGGGTGCTAGATGAGTCCGCTGGGGAGGGAGGGTGCTAGATGAGTCTGCTGGCAGGGGGAGGGTGCTAGATGAGTCCGCTGGCGGGGGGAGGGCGCTAGATGAGTCCGCTTGGGGGGGGAGGGTGCTAGATGAGTCCGCTGGGGGGGGGGGCGCTAGATGAGTCCGCTGGGGGGAGGGCGCTAGATGAGTCCGCTGAGGGGGTGCTAGATGAGTTCGCTGGGGGGGGGGGTGCTAGATGAGTCTGCTGGTGGGGGGGGGAGGGTGCTAGAAAAAAAACACAAGCTGCCACTGCCAAAATTTAAAATTGTCATGAAGACTATGCTATGCATCATTAATTAAATTTACTACTGAAGGGGATTTTCTAAAGGTTATCACAATTAGGTGCAGGTGCCTTACTTCAGGCTGGGGAGCGTTGTTTCAGTGAGGAGACACTGAGCCAGGTCCTTGCCACTCTTCGGGGGTGGGGTGTTGTTTCTGAAGCACGTCTCGTCTTCTCTGCAGACTGCAGCTAGGCACTCCTCAAGTCAGCGCCATAATCCCAGCAGGTCACGTGCGACGTGACGTTTTTGACGCCGGGCGTCCCCTCCAGTGCCGGGACAAGGTCAACCAGCGCCCAGGGCGAACATGCCGAGCTGCGCCCCCCATGACAAATCATCACACACATTATATATATATATATATATATATATATATATATATATATATTGCAAAGGTCAGGGTTGGATAAATTACAAAGTAGAAGGATCGGGAGCAGTGTGTACAGTGTGCAGAGGAAGAGTATGTACAGTAATATACAATGTGCAGGAGTCAAGAGCGCAGTGGTGGGACAAGGTCGTTTAGAGCCCAGGGCGAACATGCCAAATTGCTCCCCCCCAAGATGTATGGGCATTATGTGTCCCATCCCACTCCCAACACAAATCCCCCCCAAATCACAACTTCTAGCACACCCTCCCTAAATTTGCCCTCCTAAAACAATTCTTACCCCCTAAAGGCCCCCAAATTCCCCTTTTTAACACAAATTCCCTGCCCCCTAATCTCCTTGTGGTGCCCCCCCCCCCACCTCACATGATACCACAGTGCCCAGGGCAACCGCCCCTCCTGCCCACCCCTTGTCCCGGCCCTGCAAGAGCGGTAAACTGCAGAGTACAGAGACCAGGAGTATATACACCCTAGTGCATAGCAGTACCCCTATAAATTATATCAAATTTAGTGTATGAGTCATTATCAAATATGACCAAGTGAATTATATATCACATGAATATGGAACCAAAATACCAGTGCTGCAAACAAAATTGTGAGGGGGCAAATCCCAAAACATATAATGCGAACAACTCATAAATATTCAATTACATATCACATGTATGTGGGACCAAAATCCCTGTGCTGCAAAAACATTTTGTGAGGAAGTTAAGACCATACTCCTGGTACTGTAAATAAAAAATGTAAAATACTATAACATATAATGTGAATAACTCCCAAATATTCAAATAACTCTAGTCAAATTCTTATGATTCATTTGTACACAATTTGGTTTTGGAGTTACTACCAAACTCCCAGTGCTGCAAATCAAACACACAGTGCAAAGTACTATTAAAGTGCGCTATAAACAAACAGTCCACTAGAGCAGTGGTCTCCAAACTGCGGCCCTGGGGCTGGATGTGGCCCTTTGCTTGCCTTTATCTGAGGCATAATTCCTGCCACTGACACCAACATTGGGGCACTATTCCTTCCAATGACACCAATGAGGGGGCATAATTCCTTCCACTGACACTGACATCAAAAAAGGGGCACTATTCCTCCCAATGACACCAGATCGGACATTGCTAACTCCCACTGGGCACAGTTTGGCCCCCCTGAAGTCTGAAAGACAGTAAACTGGCCCTTTCTTTAGAGAGTTTGGAGACCCCTGCACTAGAGAGCAAGTGTTCTTGTGCACATTGCTGAAACGAGATGAGGCTCAAGCAGGTGGCTGACAGATTCCTCCATCGACACAAGTGGGGTAGGTGTGGGAATCCCCCCCTCACTGGGACATTGTATTCTGACAGCAGGGAATCTCCCCTATCAGAATACACTGATCAGCACTGCTTCCGTTTGGCTGCAAACAGCTAATTGAACAAGGATTTCCAGCAGAAGTGGATATAACAATCCAGGGAGGGTTACACACAGATCAAAAATTCAGCCCCCCGCTGAATTCTGATCTGTGTACTCAGTTTTACCTTGTACTTTGCTTCAGCAGGCTCTCTACAGTTCTGTTATTGGTCCCTTGCAGCCCCTGTGTTTGTCAGCCTCCACTTTGGACCATAAAGGGTTAATCTTCCTCTATAGGTGATAGGGAGGAGGTGGAGAGCACTGGAGCTATCTGAAGCATAGAATCAAGTAAAAAAAGACTATACAGTACCCCCCCCCCCCTCCTCCACCCCCTTTCTCCCCCCCCTCTCCACACTCCAAGAGTGGACTTTCTTGGAGTTGGGCTGGGATAAGAAATCACATCCTTTGCTGTGTAATGCTTATATTCTTGAACAGGTTAGGAATTAGTTTGACATTTTAGGCGCTACATAGATGTATTCCACATACACATTATAACTTATTAAAAATCATTCTTTTTAGAAGCACCTGAAATGTCACACTAATTCCTAACCTGTTCTAGAATTTGACGTTCACTTTCAATAAACCTGCACTGAAAAGTACAGAGCACGTTTATAATCAACAGTATGGAATGCAGAGCAGTGGGGACTCACAATAGAAGAGGATCCAGTCTGTCATCTGTGAGTTACATATCTCCGCTCTGCTCTGGAGGAGCGCTGTGCACTGTGCTGGGCGGGAACCAAAGATCGATGCTGCAGTGTGAGGTTCTTTTCCTGCTCCGCCCACATGTACAGTGGCTGGGACTGTACCAGCTCCGATCCGGGGGGGGGGGGGGGGGCCGTGTTGCCAACCGTCAGTATTTTTACTGGCAGCCAGTAAAAAAACAGGCAATTTTCTCCTGCCAGTAAATGCCAGTAAAAAGGTTGCCAGTAAAAAATATGGCTGTGACGCTCGGCCCGGAGCCAGCCAAGACCATACGAGTGCCTGGTACAATGTGTTCGGCGGCTCTGGTGGAGGCGGTGCCTGAGCATGTCCTGTGATGTCATGGTGCAAGGGAGCCAAGCAGAGTGGCCAGAGCCTTGTGTGTGGGTCTGCTGGATGGGAGCAATGCAGGCCAGGAGTGGGACCATCAGTGCTGTTTGGACTGGAGGGACCATCTGGCTTGGACAGAGACTGTCACTGTGACTCAGGAGGGGACGTGTCGTGTCAGTGATCTGTACTGCTGCACACTGCTGTCAGTATCATTGTGAGAGTCAATTTCATGTGTGTGCCGCCCATTCTTGCCCTCCTGAGTCCTGTCCCTGAGCTACTTACTTACTATATCGAAAAAGAAATATGTTTTTTGCCTTATTATCTACCTTAAATCACATTGCTAATTACATATTGTACTTGTTTGTAGCCTAAATAGTGAAATTTGTACTTGTAACTTTTGGAAATGCCAGTAAAAACTTGGCTGTGCCAGTAAATTTTAGGTGTCGTGTCAGTAAATTTTAATGTGTTAGGTTGGCAACACTGGGGGGGGGGGACTCATAGGAACTCAAGAAGGGAGCCTGGAAAGGGGTGCATCTGCTGCCGCAGAGCAGTGAGCAGGAGCACATAATCCTTGATTTAGGCAGGCAACAGGGGCATACAAGTTTTACAGCTACATTTTGTGGACAGATTTTTCTGCTCACAACCTAGCGCCCCCTCCCACATTGCGCCCAGGGCAGAAGTCCCGCACGCCCACCCCTTGTACCGGCCCTGGTCCCCTCCCCTGACGTGTCACATGACCTGGCCTGCCTCTGAGAGACTCCTGGGGGGTGGGAGTTGTAGTTTGCTGCGCTCACACCTCCAGTAACTTTAGCGCAGCCGGACTACACCTCCCACAATGCAGCGCAGGCATGGCAGCAGCATCGAGCTAGCCAATCAGCAGCCGGACTACAACTCCCACAATGCAGCGCAGGCATGGCAGCAGCATCGAGCTAGCCAATCGGCAGCCGCCACGGCCGACATCCATTAAAAAAAAATAAAAAAATTACAAACAGCCAGCGGCCGTTTTAAATAATGTAGGCACCGGCCTGGGGGGAAATGTCCTGCCCCCCGGCCCAGCCCGCCCCTGGCGAGAGACAGGGCCAGATTAAGAACATCATGGGCCTGGTGCTGAGGATTTTGGTGGGGCCTTTTATAAACAATAAATTAATAAATAAAAATGCCAACAATTTTTTGTTATAACAAATTAAATTAAAAAGAGAGGGAGGATGAGAGAGAGAGAGAGAGAGAGAGAGAGAGAAAGGGGATGAAAGAGGTGTGAGGGGTAAGGGAAAGAGGATGAGAGAGAAAGGGGGGATGAGAGAAAGAGGATGCACATGAGCATGTGTGGGAATGACATCAACACAGCCTGGCCAAGGCAAGTGACCGAAGGCACAGAACCCGGAAGGAAGACGATGGAAGCGCCCGGGTCGGATTGATCACAGCACAGCACTGGAGGACTCATTCTGACAATTTAAGTGTATCCCTAATGTGCTAATATGCTGTGCATACTTGTACATTATGGCATAACCTACCTCAGGGCCTCTAAAAAATAGTAACGTTAGAAAAGTTTACTACCGCTTTAATATCATTGGAACCCAGGAGCCTCTCATGGGGCCCTCTACTGACCCGCATAGTTGCCAACATTTCAAAAATATTTTCAGGGACACTTTTTTACAAGTGCTATATTTAGAGTAGCTGACATCCCCTATGTTCCTCTATACATCACAATAGTAATTACAAAATTAAATAAGTACTAATAATGGGGCAATTTTAAAGAACTGTTTTTGTGGGTAAGAGGCATAGGGGAGGAGAATGGATGGTATAAAAGTGGGAAGAATGCGCAGGTGAGGGAGAGGAATGTGGAGGGTCTAACAGTGGGCACTATGTACATGAGAGGAGTGTGGAGGGTATGACAGAAGGCACTATGTACAGGAGAGGAGTGTGAAGATTATGACAGTGGGCAGTATGCACAGAAGAGGAGTGTGGGGGGTATGACAGTGAGCAGTATGTACAGGAGAGGAGTGTGGAGGGTACGACAGTGGGCACTATGTACAGGAGAGAAGTGTACGACAGCGGGCACTATGTACAGGAGAGGAGTGTGTAGGATATGACAGCGGGCGCTATGTATAGGAGAGAAGTGTGGAGGGTATGACAGTAAGCAGTATGTACAGGAGAGAAGTGTGGAGAGTATGACAGTGGGCACTATGTATAGGAGAGGAGGATGAAGGAATCTGGGAAGGAAAAATGTAAAGGTTTGTGGAAGGCTGTTTAGGGACTGTGTAGTGGTTAAGTGGGCCATACATGGATTGAAATTGCACCAATTAAGCAGAGACCAGCCATAGTCGATCTATGTATGGGCTACCTGGTTTTACACAAGTCAACCTATTAACCGACTTGAGTACAACCAGCCTGTCAGGTTTTCCCCAAAACAATCAGTGCTGCCAGCTATAGTTAGCAACACTGATCATTATATTCACTGGCAGAACACAACAACACTGCAGGAGTGATTCCCCCATTCACAGGTCAGCAGGTGAGAGGGTGTGTGGGGACAGGCTGGGAAGAGATACTAGTCAGTGGCTGGGTAGGCACTGGTTAGTATCAGAGCCAGATACACACAGGTTACATATGCCACGATCGTTAGAGTGAGAACAATAATTCTAGCCTTAGACCTCCTCTGTAACTCTAAACATGTAACCTGTAAAAAAATTAAAGCATCGCTTCGTACACAAAAAAAATCTTGCTAACTTTAGTGTTTTTTTTATGAATGAAACAGTTTCTTTCCAAAAAAAAACGTTTGAAAAATTGCTGCACAAATATTGTGTAACATAAAAAGTTGCAAAGACAACCATTTTATTCCATAGGGCGTCTGCTAAAACAACATATATAATGCTTGAGGGTTCTGAGTAATTTTCTATCAAAAAAAATGATGATTTTTACATGTAGGAGAGAAGTGTCAGAATTGGCCTGGGTGGCGAGGGGTTATTTATCATAAGTAATATACAAATAATTATTATAAGCACTGTGAGTTCATCCTCTCAGTCTGCTGCAGAGTGTGCCAGCTTGTATTTATACTGGCCGATCTGTATGTAGCTTCTGATCGACTGCGCAAGCAACCCCATATCTCCAGAACCATAGATGATAGCAGCCCCATATTTTAACCAGTGCTGGAGTAGGTCTTTAGCTACCTACCCCCCCCCCCCCCAAATGTGGGGTCTCTGTGACTCCTGATCGTTGAGCTACAACCCTCAAAGTCAATCTTTTTTTTTTTTTTTTTTTTTTTTTAGGGGCAAATGGGCCTATCTTGAGAAAGGGGCCTGGAGCTGCAGCTCCAATAGCCCCTATGTTAATCCGGCCCTGGCGAGAGACCTATCCAGGTATCCAAGATCTTCTAAAAGAAAGCTGTTTTGCCTTTGGATTCAAGGAGTCTGTAAGTGATCTGCAAAAAGGGTATCTGAAAGTTCTCATTAAAGCATTGAAAAATACCTAAAGTGACTGGCACTTAAATTCTGTTCTAACTTCCCATTATAGCCATGGACTCAGCCCTGGGGTGAATGTAAGCTTGCTCCCTGTATCTGGAGGTACCTCTTTGCTCCCAGTAGACCCAGGGGGGGCTCTACACATTTTTAAAAGGTCACCCAAAAATGTTTGTTTCCAATAAAGATTTTTATTGGCAAAAATGCAAATACAGAATTGGTACAAGACAAAACAATGCCAAGATTTTAACATAAATAGATAACAATAACAATATTGTAGGGCGCAAAAACAAAACTGGGTTATCATTTTGGGGAATGCAAAAGACTACAAGGAGATTTTCCTTACTTTGGGGAGACTTGCTCTCATTTCCTGGTATGTCTAATGCCCCGTACACACGGTCGGATTTTCCGACAGAAAATGTCCGATCGGACCATGTTGTCGGAAATTCCGACCGTGTGTGGGCTCCATCTGACTTTTTCCGTCGGAATTTTCGACGGAAAAGGTTTGATATCCTGCTCTCAAATTTTCCGACAACAAAGTCCGATTGGACTTTTTCCGATCGTGTGTAGCGAATTCCGACGGACAAAGTGCCACGCATGCTCAGATCGCATTACAAGACCAAAGCTATTGGCTACTAGCCTCTACGTAGTCCCGTCGTACGCAACAAGCGTCACCACGTTCAGAATGATCGGATTTTCCGACAACTTTGTCCGACCGTGTGTATGCAACACCAGTGTCGGACAAAATCCGTCGGAAAAAATCCGACAGATTTTGTGGTCGGAATTTCCGACCGTGTGTACGGGGCATAAGAGACAGGACATTAAAGGAGAGGGCCTCAATGGATTCAGAAGGAAATAAAAATCTGACCAGGTTGTAAAAGTGGTTGTAAACCCTGTTACACCACTTTTACCTACAGGTAAGCCCATAAAAATGCTTACCTCTAGGTACCTCGAATATCTCCTAAACTTGCACAGTTCAGGAGATATTCAGTATATGCGCTGCTGCCGACGTCATCGGCGCATTCGCACTGAAGAAACAGTCCGCTGGTGCAGTTTATTCTGGAGCCAAGCCGCGACTGGCGGCTCCTGCGCGCAAGCACGGGAGTGACATCATCACGACCAATCACTGCGCGGGAGCCGCAAACCCAGAAGTAACTCCAGTGGAAGATGTCCACACTGTACTCGGAGGATGCCTATCCAAAGCATCGTTCTAAGGTAAGTATTTCATAATGAGCTAGTTTACAACCTCTTTAACCAATCCCTACTCTGTCCAAAATAAACTACTTAAGACCTGCGCTATAACTGAAAGACGGCTACAGCGTGGCTCTCTCGTTCTGGGAGGGCATCCATGGGTGTCCTCCCAGAACCACACCCCTCCTCTGGGGCACACATACGGCATGTGAACGCTGTGTCCTTCAGACACAGTCAATCACAGATCGGGGTAAAGGGCCAATCACAACAGCCCTTTACCATGTGACCATCAGCTGATCACATGTAAGCAGACATGCCGGCATTCCTTTCTTCACACGCTGTCACAGCATTAAGAAAGGAGGGCCAGTAACTGGCCAGTGTGTCAGGGCTGGGCTCAGCCATTCCTTCTCTGAGCCGGCCGCTCAGCTGTCGGCTAATTGCCAGCGCCTATCTCTCCACAGTTACTCACCTGTTGATGATATCCTGCTCGTCAGTCCTGCCTACTTAAGCCGTCCAGCCTAGAGGATCTCTGCCTTCACCTTGGTCAACATCACAGAGACTATCTCCTGCGTTCCTGTTAAAGACTTGCTTGGCTGACATCCCATCTGGCTCCAGATCCTGCTTGCTGTTCCACTACACTGATCCCTGACTTTCTGGCTTGGCTGACTATCCGTTCCGGTTACCGAACTTTGGCGATGTTTTGACTACGTTTGTTCTATTTACTTTTATTATTAAACAAGTGTGATTTAACTGTACTACTGTCTCGGTCTGATTCATGGTTTCTGACACAGTGTCACAGGGGACATGTACACAGATAATTAGGCACTGATCATCTTTGCCTTGATTATTAGTGCATCACCCTCAGTGCCGTCTATCAGAGCCCATCAGTGCTGCACATCAGTGCCCATCAGTGGCGCCTCATCAGTGCCAACGCATCAGTGCTCATCAGTGCAGCCTATTCGTGCCTATCAGTGCCGCCTCATCAGTGCCCATCAGTGCAGCCTCTTCAGCGCACATCACTCAAGGAGAAAAATTACTTATTTGCAAAATACAAATACAAAAAACAGAAGCTTAGAAAAAAGTAATTTGGGGGGCGTGGCCTGGACATGGCTGAGTAAGGACGCAAGTCTGACGAGCTCCCGGTCCAACCCGTCCTTACCCAGCTTTAGAGCACCGGAATACTGCTCATATTAACCGGTATGTACTCCGCTGGAAAGCGGAGAGGCAAAAACTTAAAGCGAGGATCCCCTAAACCAAAGAAGAACGAGGATATCCAGAGGTACTTGACAAACTCTTCTAAGGCCTCGCCGGCCCTCAAGATGGCGGACACCACGAGGCGCGGCTCACAGAGCGCCCTACAGCCACCATCATCCCCCGCTAGGGAACTACCAACGAATACTGCCAATATAGAGTACACTACTCCAGAGATGTTCCGATCTGACTCCCAGGAACGCCAGACTGCCCACTCTCCACTAACCTTAAGAGCAGACGCCGAATTGAGGGTGCTGTTACAGGCCCTTCCTACGAGGGCGGACATTGAGGCGATAGTCGACAAGATAGAGGCAACTCTCCGCCAAGACATGACGGTGATAAGGCAAGAGGTGCAAACGCTAACGGACCGTGTGGGATCTGGGGAGGTGACAGTGTCTACATTGGAGCAGCGACTGTCAGCAGTGGAGGCCACACAGTCCGCACAAGCAGCCATGCTCCTGTCCCAACAACTATGGCTGGAAGAGGCCGAGGACCGCAGCAGGCGCAACAATTTGAGGCTGCGAGGCCTACCGGAGGCTACGGGAGCGGAGGACTTAATGGTGACCACACTGGCAATATTCAGGGAAGTGGCTGGTGAACTGTTCCCTCATAATCTATCCTTTGACCGGATTCACAGGGCCCTGGGCCCCCGCTCGTCAGACCCGGACAGACCAAGGGATGTATTGTGCCGGGTACACCAGTACTCCCATAAGGAAATAATCCTATGAGCTGCCTGGGAGAAGAGAGATGTAACATTCGATGGGGCAGAGATTAAGATTATGCCGGACTTATCCAGACAAACCCTGCAACGAAGAGCCCTCCTTAAACCGTTACTGGAAGTGGCGAGAAATGCTGGCCTGACATACAGATGGGGTTTCCCCATCTATGTGACTTTTAAAATGGCTCAGCATTCCTACACCCTACGGACGCCGGCGGACCTTCCAGCACTGTTCGAGTTCATGGAGACGGATCCCATAGACATACCTGATTGGCTGCAGCCGCTTCAGAACTCCGCCCCACGCTCCGAACCATCGGGGATGAGAAGATCGCGATCGCCGAGAGCTCAGAGGAGCAGGCGCAGACCTCGTTACGTCCCGGCGGACGCACCGCGAGAGGACTGAAGAATCGAGCAGCAACAGTAACAGACACCACGCAGCATCCCCCCTCCCGATGTAAGGTAACATGGATGGTACTATATGAGTCCCTCAAAAAGACTACACCACACCATCCCAATGGGGAATTGGAACAGGGGGAGCGACTCAGTAAGGTAAACACTCTCCTATATGTGACTACCCCTGTGGGTCTAAAGACCAAGACCTATGGAACCACAGGTAATGGGACATAAAATACTCCTTGGATCCAACCTGGACATATAAGTAAGGTGACCTGGAGTGGCAATTCTCCTGAGAGAACAGGAGCATTACATATGGCAAGTTAAATTGTTATCTCCTTTATGTATATAGATAATGTTTTAGAGGATCCCAAGGGGATATGTAAGCCTACAGGGACATATGCTTACTAAAATGCATGGTAAGCCACACGAGGGGGCCTAATAATGCAATCCAGGGACTAAGATACCACAGGACACCCAGGCTCAGCACCAGTACTGAGAGCAACACTCATACATCCCTATCCCACCACATTGGCACCCCACGCCCCTCCCCCCCTGGCAGATTGGTTGGATGCTCGGGGAGGCGGAGGGATGGTGTAACGGGGGGACAAATACAATAGGGGGCCGAGGACACCTGGCAACAAACTAAAAATATGGAGGGGTACCCGAACACAATACTTATTATCTAGTCCTAAGGATTTCGGATAGACAGAACTACAGCCCCCAAGGTCAGAGACCTATCCAGGACAGCGGCTACCATAGCCCCACATACACCCACTTACATGAGCTTAGGGGGGATTCCCAAGGGCAAGATGGTAACATAGGTGAGGGATTGTGGTATTTGATACATGTTCTCTGTTACACATGTTAATGTATTGGTTGAAAAGTTCACATGCTCTCTTTTGCGGATTTAGATAGAGAAGATGGTTAATTTTATTTTATATTATCAAGCTGGGGGGGGCGGGGGCAGACTGGGAGATCTTCCCCAGTCTACTCCAACCTCTTCCCCCAATAGGACGGAGCAGATACCCTAGCAAGTTCTAGGGTGCGCTCCATTGCAAACCGATTTGTTTGCACTTAGTTACGTAAACGGATAGTTTACATTGTTTGCTACCCGTTCACCTGTAACGAGGTACACACCACCTCTCTCTTTCTCTCTCTCTCTCTCTCTCTCTCTCTCTTATCTCCTCCTCCCCTCTTTTATAGACTTACCTCTCTAATCCCTTCTCTCCTCTTCTTCCCCTCACCCTTGCCCACCCATTAAAAACCCACCCTCACCCAGGAAACAATGGACACGATCAATATCTACTCATTGAACGCTAAGGGGCTAAATATACCCGAAAAGCATCGAATGTTACTAAACGATCTTAAAAGAGCCCAAACCGACATAGCATTTATTCAAGAGACTCACTTTAGAACAGGCAACCCTACATGCCTCAAAAAACGATATTTCCCCCATACATATCACGCCACTAACGCAGAGGCCAAATCAAAGGGGGTCTCCATACTTATTTCAAGATCAGTCCCTTGGACATGTGACACCACCCTAGTAGACCCCATCGGCCGATATCTATTTGTAAAGGGAATGCTCAGAGGCACAAGAGTGACTCTAGCCACCATGTACGCTCCCAACGACCGACAAGATACCTTCTTACGCCGTACGCTGAAACTGCTCAGCGACTTTAGGGAGGGTCAGCTGATAGTGGGAGGAGACTTCAACGTACCCCTAGTCCCAGCAATGGACACATCCTCCAGAACCTCCTCAATACGTACAGGCATACATAAACGCATAACACAAGACCTACATGATGCTCAACTTATTGACGCTTGGAGACTCCACCATTCTGGAGAGAGAGACTATACCTTTTTCTCATCCCCACATAAGGTATACTCAAGGATAGACTTTTTCTTTATCCCACATAGCCAATTGGAAGCGATACAAAAGGTTGAGATAGGTAGTATCACGTGGTCAGACCACGCTCCTATCACCATGTGCTACTGCCTGTCATCGGCCCAGACCTCCAGATCTAAATTCTGGAGACTGAACGAAAGTCTCCTACAAACGCCTGACGTCCTGACAGACATACAGAAGGAAATAAAACAGTATTTCCAAACTAACAACACCGAGGACTGCGACCCGGGTATCCTTTGGGAGGCTCACAAGACGGTGATTAGGGGTGTGTTAATCAAACATGGGACGTATATTAAAAGGAAAAAAGAACAACTACTACTAGACCTCCTACAAAAGATACACGTAACAGAAACACAACACAAGAAAACGCCGGCCACCTCGCTAGAAACGGAACTGATGACCCTTAGGAAGCAAGTCGTAGACTTGTTGCAATACAGAGCTAAGGCAGCACTACAGATCTGCCGGAAAATGTCATACGAGTCTGGAAACAAATGCGGACGACTACTAGCCCGGGCAGTTAAAACCCAAAGACTAAATACATATATCCCACAGATTATAGACGCGAAGGGACAAAAAAAGACCACACCTACTCAGATAGCAAGGGAATTTAGGGAGTACTACGCCAACCTGTACAACCTACCAACTAGAACACAGAACGAAATGACAGTACAAGACTATCTCACTGCTTCACAGATTCCCGAACTCCCCACGGAAGCAAGGATTGAACTAGAAGACCCTATTACGCTAGAGGAACTGCAACGGGCAATAGGAGGGACGAAACCAGGCAAAGCACCGGGCCCGGACGAGTTTACCCTGCAATACTACCAGACCCTCCTACCTTTACTGGGTACACATATGGTGAGGATGTTTAATGGCCTGGGGGAGGGGAAATCACTACCCAAAGACACATTGAGAGCCCATATATCCCTAATATCAAAGGAAGGCAAAGACCCATCAGCGTGCGGGAGTTACAGGCCTATATCACGGCTAAATGTAGACCTGAAACTGTTTACAAAGATTATGGCCAACAGACTAACCCAGTTTATGCCAGAACTAATCCACCTAGATCAAGTGGGGTTTATCCCAGCCCGGGAAGCTAGGGACAACACCACAAAGGTGCTAAACCTTATTCACACGGTTACCAAATCCAACACCCCATGCATACTTCTCAGCACAGACGCTGAGAAAGCATTTGATCGCGTAAATTGGGAGTTTATGACATCAGTACTTAAGCATATAGGCCTGGGACGCAAAATGCTACACTGGATTCGAAACATCTATTCCACACCCACAGCACAGGTAAAAGCAAATGGAATCTTATCCGACGCGTTCCCAATAACGAACGGTACCAGACAGGGATGCCCACTATCACCTCTCCTATTTGCCTTAGTCCTAGAACCCTTTTTATGTACTATAAGATCGAACCCCGACATCACTGAAGTGACAATAGATAGCTCCCAATACAAGATAGCCTCCTACGCAGACGACCTTATGTTTGTCCTTACCAACCCTACGGTCTCACTACCAAATAAGTATGGAAACATGTCTTTAAAAATTAAAAATTTCTTTGACGGAGGCAATGGGACTCAACATCATAGGAGACAAAAAATTGCCCAAAAAACACGGAGGCCTGGCCCTCCCAGACCTAAAAAATTATTACAGAGCGGTACACTTGGGCAGAATCATAGACTGGAACCGACATAACAAAAACAAACTGTGGATACAACTAGAACAGGCACAGTGCACACCCCCAACAGTGAAGACACACCCCACTATAGGGACAACTCTAAAGCCCCATACACACGGTCGGACAATCCGGGTACACACGGTCGGACAAAGTTGTCGGAAAATCCGATCAGTCTGAACGTGGTGACGTTTGTTGCCTACGACGGGACTACGTAGAGGCTAGTAGCCAATAGCTTTGGTCTTGTAATGTGATCTGAGCATGCGTAGCACTTTGTCCGGTCGGACAACCGTACACACGATCGGAAAACGGCAAAGATTTCCAGCAGGAGATAAGACTTTGTCCGTCGGTCAAACCGACGAACATTGTCCGAATACACACGGTCTGATTTTTCAACAACCTTGTCCGATGGGACAAATTTTAGGACGGTCCGGAACTGATAGGATATATGCCCATATGTATACGCTGTTAAAGTTGTGGAGAATTATTTTTTAGTTAGTTTAGCAAAAAAAAAAAAAAACCCAGTGGTGAATAAATACCACCAAAAGAAAGCTCTATTTGTGTGAAAAAATATAAAAATGTCATATGGGTACAGGGTTGCATGACCGCGTAATTGTCATTCAAGGTGCGACAGAACTGAAAGCTTAAAATTGGCCTGGGCGGGAAGGGGGTGAAAGTGTCCGGTATTGAAGTGGTTAAAATTCAAAACATTTTAAATTTAGATATACTCATTGGTTTGCGCTGAAAAAAAAAATTGGATATGTTGCATTTTTCCACAGGATGTTACAATGCACCGTAATGTGTTGCACGCTGTTATGCATGGAATTGAATTGAAGTAAAAAAAAAAAAAAAAGGTTAAACGCGAGCACAAAGACGCATTTTAACTCACTCCCTCAGGTATATTTGAATGACCCCCTGTGATCCTGACATCCTGAGCAGTAATCCCTGATTTAATCCATTAATTAACCAAATCGTTCGACTCAACCAAAGGTCAGACAACGAACAGAATTTGCTACATTTGTTGATATGAATATCTCTGTGTCATTTCAGCTTCCTTTGATCTCGCACAGATTTTTAATTAATTGTCACCATAGCAACCTCGTCAGCAGTAAATTGTGCATGATATTACAGTAAAACATTGCTAAAAACTATAATTAGCTATTTTTAATTACCCACCACGGTATGTATGTATGTGTTACCTCACGGCAAAGCTGAGTTGTAAGGATGTACAGCATACATGTTCAGAAGACAATACCAGCAGAGAGAGAGTTAAAGTGTAACAAAGAGCAGATTTGGAAAGAGTAATGAGGTGTTAGAACCTCTGTCAGGTTTGGTATTGCTGTCTGTGTCCCTGTTGGGGAGATTCATTCTTTCTAATTATTCTGATCACTAATGTCACCGGGATAATGGGGAGGGGAAAGCAAAGTTGCCACCAAAACAGGTACAGAGGGGAAATCTTCCAATAGGGACATTTTTATTTTTTTTATTTCTGTGTCAGCTGTCTAGGGGCTCATTCACACATGTGGCGCACGTCCCTTCCTGCTGAATGAACTCAGTGAGCAATCGGTACCAATCACTTCTGAGTTCATTCATCACTGAAGCATAGTAAAATGTTTTTGTGGGACAGACTGACCTGGGGGGGGGGGGAGTTATACTATGGACCAACTGACTTGGGGGGGGGGGGGGGGGGGGGGGGGGGGTTGTACTGGGGGACAAACTTACCTGGAGGGATTATACTGGGGAAAGATTGATTTGGGAAGGAGGATTATACTTGGGGGACAGATTGACCTTGTGGGGGTGGGGGGGATTGTACTGGGGAAAGACTGACCTGGGGGGATTATACTGGGGACAGATTGACTTGGGGAGGATTATACTGGGGGACAGACTAACCCGGACAGATTAGACTGGGGATAGATTGATTTGGGATTAGAGATGTAAAATTTCCGTAAATTTTGAAGCTCGGAAAAAAAATATATTTTTTCCGTTTTTTACCGTTTTTTCCCCGGAAAAATACAGAATTTTTTTCGGAAAAAAAAAAAAAGCATTGTGCATTGTCATCATTGTTGTCCTCTTTACTTCGATCCATGAAGGATTTTTTAATATCTACAGGACACTTGTTACATACAAGAATGTGTTTTGTCATCCTGGTAGCATTTGGAAATGCAGATTTCATCTGACAAAATTTGCAAATCACATTTTTCTTTTCAGAAGAACTTGTAATGTGAAAATGCTATGCTAGATGTTGGTCTCACCATTTTGGTGGGGAGTAGGAAATAAAAACAAGAAAAAATTACTACTTTGCAAGAAGACACTAATCTATGGTTGTGTGTGGGGGTGGGGGAAGAACCATATTACATTATTATTTACACAAAAGTTTATAAAGATAAACTAATGTAGCTAAATGATTCAGTTTTCTGGATCCAGAATCAGATAAATGTAAACTCGTACCTTTTTTTAATTAAGTATATGCTTTCAGGTCCTTTTTTGTTGCTCTGTATTTTCTTCCAATGCTTTTGAGGCCTAGTGAAGAGGACAGAACAAACCAAACACACCCACTAACATGCAAAAGCAAAACTGAAACCTTTTCCTTGTTACAATAGCAGCACAGCACCTCCTAAAGGAAGAAATGCATACTGTTCTTGCATTGGAGGGTTCAGTTTGTTACCTAGGACTAGCTTGTCCTCACTCACAGAAATTAGAATAATCTGATATCATAGATTTTTTTTAGAAATGATTTGGAAAATATTTGAACACCCTGTCTTAAAATATTTTATTCATCATGTTAAAATAAAATATTCCACAATTTTTTTTTTCTTTTTTAAATTTTTCAAATTTTTGGGAAAAAAACAAAAAAGCCTTCGGGAAAAAAACAAAAAAGCCTTCAGGAAAAAAACGGAAATTTTTTTTTTTTTTTTTCAAATTTTTCAGTTTTTTTTCCGGGCCTTCACATCTCTACATGGGATGGAGGATTATACTGGGGGACAGACTGATCCGGGAGGGGGAATTGTACTGGGGGACAGATTTACCTTGGGGGGGTTTGTAGACAGACTGACCTGGGGGGATTATACTGGGAACAGACTGACCTGGAGGGATTATACTGGGAAAAGATTGACTTGGGACAGAGGATTATACCGAGGGACCGACTGATAAGGAGGTTGATTATACTGGGGGACAGATTGACCTGGGGGGATTATACTGGGGGAGAGACTGACCTTGGGAGGAGGGGAAGGATTATACTGGGGGACAGACTGATAAGGAGGTTGATTATACTGGGGGACAGATTGACCTGGGGGGATTACTGGGGGAGAGACTGACCTTGGGAGGAAGGGGAAGGATTATACTGGGGGACAGACTGACCTAGGGGGAGGATTGTACTGGGGGATAGACTGACCTGGGGGGATTATACTGGGGGACAGATTGATCTGGAGAGGGGGAAGGATTATACTAGGGGACAGACTAATCTGGGGGTGATTATACTGGGGGACAGACTGACTGGGGGGGGGATTATTCTAGCGGACAGTCTGACCTGGGGGAGTTGTACTGGGGGGACATACTGACCTTGTTTTATTTAAACACGTCTCTTAATCCCCACCTTTCAAAAACACAAATTGGCCTCACTCACTAGATGCCCCAGGCCCTTTACAATCCTGGCAACGCCACTGTCACAATGAAAACCATGCCCACTCTTTGCTGTGGTGCACTAAGCCATTTTTTTTTTTTTATCAAGCAACGGGGGACAACTTATGATCTTGCACAGATTTCATAAAACGCCCCTGCCTCAAAGTCTTCGAGGTCCCATGGGATGAGGCTGCATCGGCTGCAGCTGACAGGATTCAATGGAAAGCAATTAATGCCCAATGCACCAAATCACGCTGGGAAGAACTAAGTCTAATGCCTTGTACACACGGTCAGACATTCCGACAACAAAACCGTGGATTTTTTTCCGACGGATGTTGGCTCAAACTTGTTTTGCATACACACAGTCACACAAATCTTGTCGGAAATTCCGAACGTCAAGAACGCGGTGACGTACAACACGTACGACGAGCCGAGAAAAATGAAGTTCAGTAGCCAGTGCGGCTCTTCTGCTTGATTCCGAGCATGCGTGGCACTTTGTGCGTCAGAATTGTGTACACACGATCGGAATTTGTTGTTGGAACATTTGAGTTCCAGATCTCAAATTTTGTGTGTCGTAAATTCCAATGGAAAATGTCCGATGGAGCCTACACACGGTCGGAATTTCAGGCAACAAGCTCCCATCGAACATTTTCCGTCAGAAAATCCTATCGTGTGTACGGGGCATTAGTCTGAGTATGAATGACGGCAGTGCCAAGCCCCTGCAATTTTCACTTTTGATGGACAGCTTGATTTGCGTGTAAATGTAAATAAAAATATAAATAAAGGCATTGAACAAAAAAAAAAGAAAGAAATGTATATTCTTGTTCTAAAAAAATATAATAGAAAATGCTATTTGCAGGACATAGGTCGGAATTGTTACAGTGCCGAGCATCACATGGGCTCATTTGCAATGGCAATAAGTTACTTATCTAACAGTCTAAAGTATACAATGATAGTGCTCCTACCTGATTTCCCATTACCACCCTCCCCCCCTCCCCCAGGCATCAATACATTAGATAATGTTTTCCTACCATATCCTCCCAGCAATGTGTCTGCATGGCACAGGTAGGGAGCGACGCACTGCTTTCTTCTTTCTACTGAGAATAGACAGGCAGTCCTTATATGTGTCCTTTTGTATAAATATAACACCCCCCCCCCCCCCCCCATACTAAATACTGCAGGTGGAGAAAACTTTCCTGCTTCCGATCGTGTGTAGCGAATTCCGACGGACAAAGTGCTCAGATCACATTACAAGACCAAAGCTATTGGCTACTAGCCTCTACGTAGTCCCATCGTAGGCAACAAACGTCACCACGTTCAGAATGATCGGATTTTCCTACAACTTTGTCCGACCGTGTGTATGCAACACCAGTGTCGGACTAAATCCGTCGGACCAAATCCGATGGATTTGGTGGTCGGATTTTCCGACCGTGTGTATGGGGCTGAACAGTGACTGCATCTGATTGGAGGCAGTCACTGTTCAGCCAACTATTTTCCACTCCTTCAACAAGAGTTGGTTGGAAAGAAAAATTTGAGCCCGGTGGGGTCAACAGGTAGGGTTGCCACCAGTCTGGGATTCACCCGTACAGTCCGGGTTTTAAATCATGTGTCTGGGTTTCAGGCAGAATGAAATCCGGACACATCATTCAGACTGGGCTGTGTCTCCCCAAGTAACCAACATAGTCACACACAAATCTTCTGCCGTCCGGGGGCTGTGGGTGGCTGTCTAGGGGCAGGTTCGACATCACTGGGGGGCAGGGCTATGATGTCAGGAAGAGCGATTTAGCCACACCCACTGTTTGCTGTGGCACGCTATGCGCACCGCATTACTACTCTCCTTGGGGGCAGCCAAAGGTGTCCCGCTAAAGTGTTCGGGTTTGGCTTGAAGAAAAGGTGGCAACCCTACCAACAGGGCCATGCAATTTTTTTGCTAATCCAGCAGGAATTGGCCGAAATTTAAGCTTTTTATGGCAAGCTAAAAAGACTTGTGGCACTCGATGATAAAATGTCACAGATTTTACCCTTATGAGGGGCACTGACTTGGCCCTGCACATGGCTGGATGACAATCTGTAAGAGGGACTCTGATGGGGACACCTGATGTAAGGGAGCACTCTGATGGAGATATCTGATGTAAGGGAGCACTCTGATGGAGATATCTGATGTAAGGGGGGACTCTGATGGGGATACCTGATGTAAGGGAGCACTCTGATGGGGACATCTGATGTAAGGGAGGACTCTGATGGACACACCTGATATAAGGGAGGACTCTGATGGGGACACCTGATGTAAGGGAGGACTCTGATGGGGACACCTGATGTAAGGGGGCTCAGTGATGTGGACACCTGATGTAAGGGGGCACTCTAATGGGGACACCTGATGTAAGGGGGCTCAGTGATGGGGACACCTGATGTAAGGGGGCACTCTAATGGAGACACCTTATATATAAATGGGCACTCTAATGGGGACACCTGATGTAAGGGAGAACTTTGATTGGGACATATGATGTAAGGGGGCACTCTGATGGGGACACCTAATCTAAGGGGGCACTCTGATGGGGACACCTAATCTAAGGGGGCACTCTGATGGGGACACCTAATCTAAGGGGGCACACTGATGGGGACACCTGATGTAAGGAGGCACTCTGATGGGGACACCTGATGTAAGGGAGCACTCGACTGTGGACACATGATATAAAAAGGGGTCTCTTATGGGGACACCTGATGTAAGGGAGCACTTTGATTGGGGCATCTGATGTAAGGGAGCACTCTGATTGGGACACCTGATGTAAGGGGGCACTCTGATGGGGACTGATGTAAGGGGGCACTCTGATGGGGACACCTGATGTAAGGGAGCACTCGACTATGGACACATGATATAAAAAGGGGACTCTTATGGGGACACCTGATGTAAGGAAGCACTTTGATTGGGGCATCTGATGTAAGGGGAACTCTGATGGGGACACCTAATTTAAGGGGGCACTCTGATGGGGACACTAGATGTAAGGGGGCTCAGTGATGGGGGACACTAGATGTAAGGGGGCACTCTGATGGGGACACCAGATGTAAGGGGGATCAGTGATGGGGGACACTAGATGTAAGGGGGCACTCTGATGGGGACACCTGATGTAAGGGGGCACTCTAATGGGGACACCTGATGTAAGGAGGCACTCTAATGGGGACACCTTATGTAAGGGGGCACTCTAATGGGGACACCTGATGTAAGGGGGGACTCTGATGTGGATACCTGATGTAAGGGAGTATTCTGATGGGGCATCTGATGTAAGGGAGGACTCTGATGGGGACATCTGATGTAAGAGGGCACTCAGCTGGGGACACCTGATATAAAAAGGGGACTCTGATGGACACACCCGATGTAAGGGAGCACTTTGATTGGGGCATCTCATGTAAGTGGGCACTCTGATGGGGACACCTAATCTAAGGGGGCTCAGTGATGGGGGACACCTGATGTAAGGGGGCACTCTGATGGGGACACCTGATGTAAGGGGGCATTCTGATGGGGATACCTGATGTAAGGGGGCACTCTGATGGGGGACACTTGATGTAAGGGGGCACTCTGATGGGGATACCTGATGTAAGGGAGGACTCTGATGGGGACACCTGATGTAAAGGGATACTCTGATGGGGACCTATCTGAGTCAAAGCACAAACATGATATTTGTACCTCTGCAGGAGAAGAATTTCACTTATCGCACCTCCTTGGATTTAAATCCAATGTCCCTGTTATACAGGATGGTTTTACTTTTGCCCCCGTAGTGACAGGGTCACTTTAAATGAAGCAGCCAGTAGCCGCTTGGATATTACATGTTAGATGGAAAACTCCTTGCACAAGGAATTTGGCTCATTTTATGGAAATAACTCAGCTTTGAGTGTACAGATGGAGCCAAGCACTGCGTCCATATGTGATTACAGTCCTGCAAGCAACACCCCGCCAACATACCGCTGCCCTTTCCAACAACGAAAAGGTCACATTTAAAATACTTATTGTGTGTGGGAGATGTACGTCTTCTGTTGTTGCTGTGCTAAATAAACTCAGATTTATATAACGTTCTCCCCTTAATGCCAAAATAAGCACATTTCATCCAAGATTATACAGCAAGTAGAGCCGAGATCTGAAGCCCGAACAAATATGGCACGGATTCCTGTACGGATCACGCTGTGGGTATTAATGTGCTGCTTGGAAGGAATGCAAGAAACGATTTTTTTACTTTTACTTTAAAGAAAACCAGACATGATTGAGCTTATGTAAGAGTTTGAAAAAGAATTCATTGAAATTTTCAGAAATATGCGGACTTAAATAACAAAAAGGTTTATATTTGTTCAATTATTTAATTTGACTTAAAGGGTAACTCCACTTTAGTGAGAAAAAAAAACATAAAAAAAATATAATATAGCATATAAAGCAAAAAAAATAATAATAATAATATAGCATATACTGTACAATTGCAAATCATATTGTAATTGAATGTTATTAACCACTTGCCGCCCGCCCATTGTGAAAAGACGTCGGCAAAGTGGTTGTAAAATCCTGACCAGGCGTCATATGACGTCCTCAGGATTTTGAGCCGCTGCGTGCTCCCGGGGGCGCGCATCGCGGCGATCGTTGTTGTGGAGTGTCAGTCTGACACCCCGCAACTACGATCTTGGTAAAGAGTCTCCGACAGAGACTCTTTACCACGTGATCAGCCGTGTCCAATCACGGCTGATCACAGGGTAAATAGGAAGAGCCGGTAATCGGCTTTTCCTCACTCGCGTCTGTCGGACGTGAGTAGAGGAGAGCCGATCGGCTGCTCCGCTGACAGGGGGGGGGGTCTTTGCTGATCGATCATCAGTGCAGCCCCCCCGAGGATGCCCACACTGGATCACCAGGGACGCCACCAGACCACCAGGGATGCCCAGCACAAGGTATGCCACCCTAGACCACCAGGGATGACACAGTGCCCACAATGGATGCCAATCAGTGCCCACAATAGATGCCAATCAGTGCCCACAATGGGCATCACTGATTGGCATGCATTATTGTTTGGCACTGATTGGCATCCATCAATACAAAACAATGCTGCCAATCCATGCCACCTATCAGTGCCTATCTGTGCCCATCCATGCCACCTATCAGTGCCCATCCATGCCCATCTGTGCTGCCTATCCATGCCCATCTGTGCCGCCTATCCATGCCCATCCGTGACGCCTATCCATGCCAATCCGTGCCAGCTATCAGTGCCAATTTGTGCCACCTATCAGTGCCCATCCGTGTCGCCCATCCGTGCCGCCCATCCGTGCCGCCTATCAGTGCCATCAATGCCACCTCAGTGCCACCTCATTGGTGCCCATCAGTGCTGCCTTATCAGTGCCCATCAGTGCCACCTCAGTGCCACCTCATTGGTGCCCATCAGTGCTGCCTTATCTGTGCCCATCAGTGCAGCCCCGTCAGTGCCCATCAGTGAAGGAGAAAACGTACTTATTTACAAAGTTTTGAAACTGTAAACAAAAAAAAAAACATTTTTTTTTTCAAAATTTTATTTTTTTATTTGTTTAGCAAAAAATAAAAACCGCAGAGGTGATCAAATACCACCAAAAGAAATCTCTATTTGTGGGAAAAAAATTATAAAAATGTAATTTGGGTACAGTGTTGTATGACCGCACAATTGTCATTCAAAGTGCGACAGCGCTGAAAGCTCAAAATTGGTCTGGGCAGGAAGGTGTTTAAGTGCCCGGTATTGAAGTGGTTAAAAACACCTTTCCTTTTCAATCTGCATCGCTGTCATTTTCTGTAAAATGCAATATGGCTGACTGGAGACGTTCTGTACACAGATGGAGAACAGAGTGCCCCCTCCAGAAATTTAATTTCCTGCTTGTGTGATTGGATCACTGATTTTCCCAGAAGTCTGCACTAAGATACAAGTCAGATTTTGGGCATCCCCTGCAACAAAAATGTCATTTTTGGTGAGATGCTGCCAAAGGGAAATCATGTCTAAAGGGATGCAGACCCTGACACTTTCCTCATTAGAGCCCTTCAGGTGCAGCAACTGATTGATAATTGCACAATCAATTCCATTCACCTCTGTTTTGCACATGGACACAGACAAACAGCTATTTCTTCAGAATAACAAAAGGTAGGAATCTGGAACAAAGTTTTTTTTAATCCATGCAATGAACATAGATCACCCAGAGGGCAATGTTTTTTTTCTCAACAAACGTAGAGTTGCTCTTTAACCACTTGCTGACTGCGCTAAAGGCGGTTGACAGCTACAGCGCGGACAGCTAGTTCTGGGAGAGCGTCATATGATGGCCTCCCATGGTCGCATCCATTGCACGCCCGCTGCGGTTTAGCACTAGGAGACACTTTAAGATAGATAAAAACTGCATTTTATATACATCTATATGGATCAGACCAAAATGAGGGAAAATTAGGGGGAATGAGGGACAGAGGGACATTGCTCCAAATCAGGGACAGTTGAGAGGTATGCACTGATGAGGCTGAACTGATAGGCAGTACTGATGGGAACTGATAGGTGGCACTGATGGGCAATGATAAAGCTGCACTGATACGTGGCACTAATGGACACTGATAAGCAGCACTCATAGGCGCCACTGATGGGAACTGATAACCTGCACTGATAGGTGATGATGAGGAGACACTGGTGGGAACTGATAGGCTGCACTGATGGGCCATGCTGAGGAGGCACTGATAAGACTGCACTGATCTGTGGCACTAATGGGCACTGATAGGCAGCATTGATGGGCACTAATTGGCACTGATGGGGGTGGCACTGATGATCAGTGCCCTGATTATCTGTGCACATGTCCCCTGTCACACTTGCCGGTTACGTTGTGACAGCACGTGAGGAAAGGATTGCCGACAACCGGCAAGTCTGTTTACGTTGTGATCAGCTGTTATTGGACACAGCTAATCACATGGTAAAGGGACACTGTGATTGGCGCTTTACAGCGAATTGGATGCGCGATCCAGATGCACGCCCCCAGGGAGCCAGATGATGTCCTATGGAATTAAACTTGTGTTGGGCAGAGCCTACGCACGGGACAATGCCACGCTTCTTTGGAGTTGGACCCTTTGCTGTACAGCTTGAAATTTAGACTTTTTATGCACTTACCCGCTTATTTACATGTGAGTAGAATGTGTATCATGTGTTTGCATTAAAGTTTTTAGCCGATTTACACTACGTGGCTTACTCTACTAATTTTGGAAGCCAACCTGACATATTGGAACCAATGGGCATGTTCCTGGTGGAAGTGTCAATGACAGGTGAATCAGACTCCGTAGTGGGGTCATTTCAGTCTGGTAAGAGTGCATTTCTTACAATGGTGATGGTTCACATGGTGACTACATTTATGGACCTCCGCACAATATCAGTGGTGTTTTCCTCAAGACACATATTTGATTTGGACTACTTCATATCCTCTATTCACCTTTGCCAGATTTTATTTTTAAATGGACTTTTGTTTTTAGCGATTTATTTTCACCATATAAGCGCGCCAACATATATGATATAATATTTGCCCATTTTTTGTGTCAGTGGGAGGAGTAGTGCCCCGTCTTTAGTGTCAGTGGAAGGAATAGTGCCCCAGGGGCCAGATAAAGGCAAGCAAAGGGCCACATCTGGCCCATGGGCCACAGTTTAATCCCCTCTGGACCGCCCCACGCAGATACACTGCGGCAAGGCGGCCCTCCTGTGCGAAATCACGTACCTGTACATAATTTTGTGCACTGGGTCTGGGAAGCGCGCATGGGACACAGCGGGAGCCAATCAGTGGGTCCAGCGGACCCGATCTTCGCCGACACCTCGGGAGTCCGGCAGACAATCCCGCCGTCTGTGTGCTAGTCCGCGGGACTTTTGAAATGAACGGACTTGCCGACACACAATCGGAAAGTCCGTTCATTTAGAACGTGACTCGAGGTAGACGGGACTAGCGAAGGAAGTCAATGCCGCCGCCTCGATCTGCGACATTGACACCTCGCTTGCCCCGTCACCTGGTATGGATTTAAAGGGGAATCCCTACGCCAAAAAAACGGCGTGGGGGTCCCCCCCGAATCCATATCAGGCCCTTATCCGAGCACGCAGCCTGGCCAGTCAGGAAAGGAGGTGGAGACTAGCAAGCGCCCCCCCCTCCTGAGCTGTACCAAGCCGCGTGCCCTCAACATGGGGGGTGCCCTGGGAAAAGGGGGGCCCTGCGGCCCCCCCACCCCAAATTACCTTGTCCCCATGTTGATGAGGACAAGGGCCTCTTCCCGACAACCTGGCCGTTGGTTGTCGGGGTCTGCGGGCAGGGGGGCTTATCGGAATCCGGGAGCCCCCTTCAATGAGGGGGCCCCCAGATCCCGGCCCCCCACCCTATGTGAATGAGTATGGGGAAAAAAGTGTAAACAAAAAAAAAAACAACACAATTTTTTTAAATACTTTATTGCACAGCTCCGGGGGTCTTCTTCTGTCTTGGGGGGTCTTCTTGCCGGACTCCTCCGCTATCTTTTCCTTCGTCACCGCCGTCGTCTGGGGGTCTTGTTCCGACTTCGGAGGTCTTGTCCTGCTCTTCTGTTCTTCTGCCGGGCCTCCGCTTTCTTCTTCCAGCTCTTTTACTAGCGGTGGCCCGGGCTTCTGTCGCCGTTGCTGCTTCTTCTTCTTCTGCAACTTGTTCTTCTTTCTACTTCCGATGTTGACTCATCGCTGTCTTTTTTCTAATGGCTCAGACGTGTTGCGCTGCCAGTTATATAGGAACAAGGAGCGGGGCCACCAGCTCATGTCACATGATGACCCCGCCCCTATATGATGTCACGGTCCCAGCATCCTCCGGGACTGTGACATCATATGGGGGCGGGGTCACCATGTGACATGAGTGGTGGCCCCGCCCCTTGTCCCTATATAACTGGCAGCGCAACACGTCTGAGCCATTAGAAGAGGAGACAGCGACGAGTCAACATCGGAAGAAGAAAGAAGGGGGGGTAAACCTTCTGAGGCTGAAGAGGTTAAAGACCCCTGCTCTAGAGGAAACCTGGTTGAGAAACCCTCCAATAGAGGGTTGTGATGAACTGTGATTGATATAATTATTGGCTGGGATTATTGATTGGGATCACCTTGAACCCACGTCTGACCTGAACCCCAAACTCATCCTTGCAAGTAAGCAGCTAGCCTATATCCATTATCCACTTGCTATTTAGGCCAGTTCTGACACTTCGCTCCTACATGTAAAAATCATCATTATTTTGCTAGAAAATTACTCAGCACCCCAAACATTATATATATATTTTTTTTTAGCAGAGGCCCTAGGGAATAAAATGGTGGTCGTTGAAACTTTTTATCTTGCACGGTATTTGCGCAGTAATTTTTCAAACGTGTTTTTTTTATCGCCACTCAAAGTCGACAACGTCATATGATGTCGTTGGGTGGGAAGTGGTTAAACTATGTTTCATAGTTTCATAGTTAGTAAGGTTGAATAAAGACATCAGTCCAACCTGAGCGAGTGTCTACAATTGTCCCTATCCCTGTACATTACTCACATCGGTCCCTACCCTCAAGGAGCCCACAATCCAAGGTTCCCATTCATATACTAGGGCCAATTTTTGGACAGAAGCAAATTAACCTACCTGCATGTCTTTGGGTTGTGGGAGGAAACCAGAGTACCTGGAGGAAACCCACGCAGGCACAGGGAGAACATGCAAACTCCAGGCAGGTAGTGTCGTGGTTAGGATTTGAACCAGCAACCCTTCTTACTGCCAGGTGAGAGTGCTACCCACTACACCAATGTGCCACCCACAGTTGGTATTACTTGGTATGTTGGTATTAAAAAAAAAAAAAAAAAAATCTAAAGCATCTTAAAGTGGTTGTAAACAAAAAAAAAAAAAAAAACCTGCAAGACAAAGGCATAATGAGCTAGTATGCATAGCATACTAGCTCATTATTAGATACTTGCCTGAGATTGAAGCCCCCACAACAGTCCTCGTTCACCGCTCCAGGGGCCAACATCGCTCCCTGGGGTTACTTCCGGGTATCGCGGGTCCGGCGCTGTGATTGTCCGGAGCCGCGATAACGTCACTCCCGCGCATGCGCACAGGAGCCGCCGTTAACGGCACAGTCTAACTGAAGCAACGACACGTACGTGCCATTGCTTCAGTTTGCTTAAGTGCGCATGTGCCGATGACGTCGGCACATGCAAATACAGGGGATATCTCCTAAACTGTGCAGGTTTAGGAAATATCCAGTGTAGCTACAGGTAAGCCTTATTATAGGTTTGCCTGTAGTATAAAGTGGTTGTAAAGGGTTTACAACCACTTTAAGTGAGTTATTTTCAAACCCCAAATGCAAACCTCCATAAAAAAAAGACAACGATTAAATAAAATACATTGTAAAACAAAGTGTTCTAGTGTGCGATATACTTCCAAAACAAAAGTAGCAAAAGTAACAGAAATCTCTGAAATCAATCTTCAAAGTTTTCTTTGTAATAGTCTTCAAAGGCACATAAAACAAAAGGCCGGAAAACATTTTATAGGTGTTTTACAAGTGAACAATGACAGTTCCAGCAAAGCACAGCGAGCTCTAGTCTTCCTCTCAGTGCGCTTAATTGAAAAAATAGTGCCGTATCCTTTCTCTCAGTGAGTACAGAAAAGAACAATTTGACCTCTAGGTAATAAAAAGGTCTGAAAGCACTTATTACATAGAGCCTCTGCTGATCATAGGCTCCTCCACCTCTTTATTGATCTTCCCTTCACCATCCGGACAATTATTACTTTGTATGGGAACTTCGTTTTTCTCAGCCTCCTCCATCTCCGCGTATTATCGGTTTTACACTCAATAACAGCAAAAAGTGGGGTAGTGTAATATTGTTTGAAACATGTTCTAAATCTAAAGTCCGTCTGATTTTCGACAGAAAAGGTCCGCTGAAGGTCCGATGAAGCCCACACACGCTTGAATTGTCCAACGCATGTGTTCCGTCAGACCAGTTCAGTCGAAAAGTCCGGTCGTGTGTACGCGGCATTAGAGACAAGCCGGGGTCAGTCCAGGTGGATGACACGAGTAGTCAGGAACGAGACGATTCAAACAACTGGAAGGGGTACAGAGTGACAGGGAGGCAGGGATCATGGGGAACGCTGTAGACCAGACAGCATTGATCATGAGCGTTTGTCTTGTTTAAATAGCCCATTTGGCACCAAGAACCATCACAACGTGCACGGGCGCACGCACGTCACATGTGCCGTGCAGGTTTCTTCATTGGAATGCGGAGAACAGGCAGCTTTTTGCGGCTGCCATCTTGGTTGATGGCTTGCCTTTCCTGACAAAGGGTTTTCGCCCAACCAAGCTGAAATCAACCAGATCAGGTGATATCATCGAACTTCTACGGCTATTTCATAGGCTGCATTTAGACCCCCTGCATTACGTGTGTTTGCGGGCATTGGCTGTTCTTCCCTATTCACTTGATTGGGTCACATTTGGCAGGATTGCCACCCAGTGATTGCGAAATGTTAGTGTCACAGGTACTCACCCGGGCCGAAATGCTGAGAGCTGCTCCCCTTGCGACTAGGTGCACGATGCCCCTGGAATGGGTACAGAGGACACCGGGCACAAAGATGCACGGGTTGCCAGCAGGTGTGTTGCAGGTGGTGTGCAGTAGCGACATAGACCAGGTGAGGCTGATGCTGCACTGGCAGGACAGTGATGAGGCAGAGGCTGTATAGGTACCAGAACATACACTGGAGGGAGATGCATAGGTGCATATGAGAACTGGAAGTCCAGAACGCCAGGCCGAGGGTCAAACACAAGAGATCAGGCAGAGGAATGTCCAGGAAGCAAGCCAGGGGTCAAACACAGGTAGGTAACTCAGAGAATGTCCAGTAGACAGGCCGAGGGTCAAACACAGGTGATCAGGCAGAAGAGGATCCAGGAAGCAGGCCAGGGGTCAAACACAGGTAAGTAACTCAGAGAATGTCCAGCAAGCAGGCCGAGGGTCAAGCACAGGTAATCAGGCAGAAGAGGTATCCAGGAAGCAGGCCAGGGGTCAAACACAGGTAAGTAACTCAGAGAATGTCCAGCAAGCAGGCCGAGGGTCAAGCACAGGTAATCAGGCAGAAGAGGTATCCAGGAAGCAGGCCAGGGGTCAACACAGGTAATCAGGCAGAGGAGTATCCAGGAAACAGGCCAGGGGTCAAACACAGGTAACAGCAGCGGTGGTCAAGCGGGTTCCTGGCCAGGCACAGGTAATCAGGCAGGTACAGGATACAAGATACTGGATACAAGGACTGCAGCCAAGACTCAGGGAATAGAGACAACAAACCAGCAATTAAAGAAGGGAAAGGAAAGGCCTTTTATAGGCCAGGTAAGTGGTCAGGTGGGATACCCGGACGAGTGCGCATGCGCACTCGTCCTCTGTCAGCGCCGCGCATAGCGGTGAGCCGCACTGGATGGGCTGTAGCAGATACCCGAGCGCCGTGAACCTGCGCATGCGCACCCGCTACCCGGCGTACCTGCACTGTTTGCTGAGCCGCTCTACCGCGCGTGCGCATTCTTGGAACCCGGCGCCGAAGTACGGTATTTCCCTGACAGTTAGATAGAGGAACACATCTGTCCTTTGTCATTGTAGTTTAAGGGTATGAGGTTGGGGGGGCTCAACTGTGCATTTTTATGCCCCCCCTAACCACACATTTAAAGTAGTCTTACTCTTTACCCCACAACTTTTTTTCCCACAGTCTAATTTCTGTATTGATTAGGCCATTGTATCAAGATACACACCTTTCTTAGGAAAACAAAAAGGTAAAAGTCCATGTGCAATTAACAGAGTTATTCTTAGAAATAATGATGGAACAAGAGGAGATAAATGTGCATCAGCAAATACTTACACAACAGGAATCAGCCTACACAAACCTGGCTAATAAGGGAAGATGGTCAACCAGATCAAAGGTCTTACAGTACGTGGAAAGAAGTGAAAAAAAAACTGATAGCACAGTGCCTTATTGTTTTATCCTTATTATTATTATTATATTATTATTATACACGATTTATATAGCGCCAACAGTTTACGCAGCGATTTACAATGTATAGGGGGGGCAACACAATTACAGTACAGTTCAATACAAAAGGTACAGGAGGGCCCGGCTCATAGAGCTTACATTCTAACGGGACGGGGTGGTGGTACAAAAGGTAATAGCTGCAGAGAATGATTTGATGGGGGGTGGCTCGGGGACAGTAGTTGTTAGGTGTTAGTTGTTAGGTGTTAGTTGATGTTAGGCTTATATGTTCAAAATAATACAAAAAGCCGCGCTATTATCTAAATAATACAAGAAATAAGTGCAAAAATGATAGTAAAAGCCTAAAGCAGTATCATATAATAAAATCTAAATAGTGACCGTGAAAGTCCAATAAATAAGTGAATGGAGACCTAAACAAATAGGCTTATATGTTCACCCTTTAGAAGGTTTCCTTTCAGCAACAGGCAGGAGCAATCAATCTCCCAGTCTGGCAAACCCTGATTAGGGAAGGAAAACAGATCACTAAACATGTGTTATTTGTTTCGTCATGAATCAAAATTTAGACAAAATCTCAGAATCACAATAGTAACGTGAATCATATTAACATGCAATAGTGAATCAGAAATAAATTATGATGAAAACAACAAATCCATTTGTATTCATTCATTCATTTCATTCGGATGACATGATGCGATAGTTCGGGCACTTTGTTAATGTTTGAAGCATCTGAAATAACGGACCCCTGATGACGTCACACATTGCCGACGAAACGCGTAGGGTTGTGCCTTCTGGGATACGTCATTTTCGGTTATTGGAGTGCAGGTGCAATGCAAACCGGCGTTCCCGATGTTTTAAATGCTGGATTGTATCTACCTAATTGTAAGTGCATTATTGTTGGTGTTATAATAGAGTCTATAATACTACACTATGAGAGCTCTTTTCTCTCTCTCTCTTCTCATCTGCAAACCTATGCTGATTTACAGTGGCGACTTTTTGGGGGGCAGCAAACAAACAAAAAAATTCAGAAAAAAAAACCATCAATTGCAGCCTCACTGTGCCCATCAAACGCAGCCATTGTGCCATCAAACGCAGCCACTGTGCCCATCAAATGCCGCCACAGTGCCCATCAGAGCAGCCACTGTGCCCATCAAACGCAGCCACTGTGCATTTCAAACGCTGACACGGTGCCCATCAGAGCAGCCACAGTGCTCATCAAACGCAGCCACTGTACATTTCAAACGCTGACACAGTGCCCATCAAAGCAGCCACTGTGCCCATCAAATGCAGCCACTGTGCCATTTCAAACGCTCCCACTGTGCCCATCAAATGCGCCCACTGTGCCCATCAATGCTGCCACTGTGCCCATCAAATGCTCCCACTGTGCCCATCGTATGCTCCCACTGTGCCCATCATATGCTGCCACTGTGCCCATCAAATGCTCCCACCATGCCCATCGAATTCTGCCACTGTGCCATCGGATGCCGCCACTGTGACACCCCTCTGCCCACTCGTTGTCTGCCTGGCACTTACCCTGTCTCGGTGGGGCAGCGGGTGACGGCGGCAATCGGTGTCCTCCATACGTCTTCTCCCATCCCCTTGGATGCTAGCAGCCATCTGGATTTGGGTGTGTAGTGACCAGGTTGTGCCGTCCTTGCCGTCCTTGACGCTCTGTAATAGGGGTCAATACAGTCTGGTGTGTGCGCTGTGCATCTATATGTTGGTGGAAAGGACATCACTTCTGTCGTCACTTTCGGTGGATGAATATTTCACTTTAATTGGATCTTATTTTAACTTTTCTATCTCTATTTTTATGGACTATTTTTCACATTAATGTCATTAACATCAATCGCATCACCTCAGTGGCATTTTCAATCACTTATAAGCACCGTGACTAAATACTGTATTTGATTGTCATATCTTAAATGGGAGCGCGGTTACTATTATTACTATTTTCAATTTTCTAGGTAGTTGTTACACCTTATAACGGGCAGCTCCGTAAATTAATTTTATATTCATTATTTATTACACATTTTTTTTTTTATATATATATTTTGGATACAGCACTAGCTATTAAAGCGGTGGTTCAGCAAAAAAAAATTTTTTTTAAAAGTCAGCAGCTAAAAAAAAGGTAGCTGCTGACTTTTAATAAGTACACTTACCCCCCCAGGGCGCCTGCGATGACGGTCGTGGAGGCCGAGATGTCCCTCGGCGCTCCGGTCCTAGTGCCGCCATCCTCAGTAAGGGAAACGGGCAGCGAGCGCTGCCCGTTTCCTACTGCGCATGCGCGTGTCGTCGCGCGGCGCTTTGTGAATGGGGAACGCGATGTGTTGTGGGACACAGTTCCCATAACACACCGCGCCCCATTCACTAGAAGACGGAGCTCGGAGCAGAAGAGGAACAGGAAGAGGCAGATTAGGACGATCTGCCTAGCAACAGCCATTTCTGGTAAGTAAAAAAATAATAATTTTTTTTTTTTTATTAACATTTTTTTAAAGTTTTTTTTTCAGGGTGGCCCTCCACTTTAAGTTTGTTTCACATTTGGTTGAAGTCACTTATTGCACGGGTGTAGGAAGCAATTTTTAGGTTTCACATTTATTGCATCTGAAATAACGTAGCGACAAAACAAGTGATGCAAATTGATTCAAATTCATTCCTTTTATTTGGATGAGAGCCGCGTGGTAATCTTTGACTCATGGATAATCAGCCGATTCTTTTTTGCATTAACATTTTTCATTATTATAAAAAATGCACTACATATGAAATGGAAACATATTGCAATAAATACAGGAAGGTATAAAAGTGAAACAAGAATCTCAACCACGACATTACTTGCCTGGAGTTTGCATGTGAGTTTCCCTCGGGTACTTCGGTTTCCTCCAACACTCTAAAGACATGCTGGTAGGGTAATTGGATCCTGTCTAAATTGGTCCTAGTATGTGTATGTGTATGTATGAATGTGAGTTGGGGACCTTAGATTGTAAGCTCCTTGAGGGCATGGAATGATGTGAATGTACAATATACTACAGTATATGTGAAGTGCTGCGTAAATTGACAATTGGAATAAATACCGTATATACTCGAGTATAAGCCGAGTTTTTCAGCACATTTTTTTGTGCTGAAAGTGCCCCCCCCTCGGCTTATACTTGAGTTAAACACTTTTCTGCAGCAGAGAATGACATTTCCGACCCGAATTTGGGGCCCCGTATCTTTGGGCCACTTGGTGCTAAGAACCCCAAATTTGGTGCGCAAACTAAGTGGAACTAGCACTACAACATATCCAAATTTGATTGGATATGACCGAGATACAGGCCCCCAAAATCGGTCAACTGTGTCCACCTGCAGCAATGTTATTTCGGGACCCTTTGGGTCCAGAGACTACAAATTTTGGCTGCAGCTAGGGGGGCATATAGGAACCCATAACTACCAAGGGAGACCTATAGCTGCAAATGGGCACATTGAGGCTTGCAAATGGGCATTGTTGACCCTCTTTTCCACAGTAGCTGCGCATTTCTCACCCTAGGCTTATACTTGAGTCAATAAGTTTTCCCATTTTTTGGTGGTAAAATTAGGTGCCTCGGCTTATAATTGGGTCGGCTTATATTCGAGTATATACGGTAGATAAATAAAAGATGATTCCTATTTATTGTGTTTGGGTTGGGTGGAATCTCAGAATCTCAGAACCATAACATAACAAATGAATCCGGAATTTACTTAGTTCCATTTGTTACTCCCGGATGCATTAAAAATAACGGATTAACAGGTAAAATGAATGTAGCCAATCTTCCGAAATAACTTCCCAAAATACAAATTGATTTGGCACAACAAATGTATAAAACAAATCCAACAAAACACAAAAATAATTTGGAAATCAAATCATTCTAATCAAAGTTTTCCGTTGCACATCTAGTGGCGGCTGGTGTTTTCTTTGGGGGGGAGGGGGGGGGGCAAACAAACCACTGTTTGCCGGTGGGTCTGGTACCTACCCCATTGTGGCGGGTGGCAGGCAGCATGGTGCAGCTCCGTGTCCTCTTCTTCATGGTGGCTTCCAGCACCTCCCCTCCTAGGCAACCAATAGGATCGCCTGTCCTTTCAGCCAATCAGGTGTCAAAACCCGCTTCCTGATTGGCCGGGAGGAGGATCAGGGTTACAATATTCATTCGCTGTTGTAACACACCTGGGTGGGATCGGACCGCACTCTATGCGACCCGAGCCCACCCTATATTGAAGCCTATTAGAGCCTCTGGCTCTCAACAGTGATTAAAAAAAACAAACAGCCCCCCCCACATTGGAATCCTTAACCGCTTCCCGACCGCCTCACGCAGATATACTGCGGCAGAATGGCACGGGCAGGCAAAAGCACGTACCTGTACGTGGCCCTTTAAATGCCTGCCCGTGGGTCGCACGCTCGCCGCCAGCGGCGCGCTCGCGACCCGGTCGGGAGCTCCGTGACCCCGGCCGCGGGACCAGCGGACCCGATCGCCACTGGTGTCCCCCGCGATCGGGTCACGGAGCTGAAGAACGGGGAGAGGTTTTGTAAACAAACCTCTCCCTGCGCTTCCTACTCTGCCTGTCATTGATTGGCTGTTCCCGGTCATCGGGAAAGCCGATCAATGACGTCAGACGTCAGCCCCACCCCCTAATGTAAAAAAACACACACACGTCACAGCCCATAACCCTTCCCCTCCCCCTAGTGGTTAACTCTTTCACTACAACTGTCATTTATACAGGAATCAATGCATTTAAATAGCATTGATTGCTGTATAAATGACAATGGTCCCAAAAATGTGTCAAAAATGTCCGATGTGTCCCGCCATAATGTCGCAGTCACAATAAAAATCGCTGATCGCCGCCATTACTAGTAAAAAAAAAAAATATTAATAAAAATGCTATAAAACTATCCCCTATATTGTAAACGCTATAACTTTTGCGCAAACCAATCAATAATCGCTAATTGCGATTTTTTTTACCAAAAATATGTAAAAGAATACGTATCGGCCTAAACTGAGAAAAAAAAATGTTTTTTTATATATTTTTTGGGGATATTTCTTATAGCAAAAAGCAACAAATATTGCATTTTTTTCAAAATTGTCGCTCTATTTTTTGTTTATAGCGCAAAAAATAAAAACTCCAGGGGCGATCAAATACCACCAAAAGAAAGCTCTATTTGTGGGAAAAAAAGGACGCCAATTTTGTTTGGGAGCCACGTCGCACGACCGCGCAATTGTCAGTTAAATCGACGCAGTGCCGGATTGCAAAAAGGGGCCTGGTCCTTTGGCTGCCAATTGGTCCGGGGCTGAAGTGGTTAAAGGGCTCAGATGCATGGAAAGAGGGGACTACGATGGACGGGGGGGCGGGTTTGCACATCTCTATAGATCACCACAACACTGACTTCTGTACTGCAGCATGCCTCCCAACTTTTCTGAAATGATGATGAGGGACAGGCAAAGGGCAAAGGACTCATCCCTGCCACTTCTCCAGTTACATCAACCACAAAGATCGAATTATTACCTAAACCACCTATGTTATTCCTTTATTTTAGCTTTTCAACATAACAAAAGCAATAATATAGGGGTTGGATGAAAAGTTTAGTGCAGCCATAGGTGTGCACAGGGGGTGTGCCTAATCACTACGCGTGGTGCAGATTCCCCCCAGCTGCTGCAGGGAATGTTTTAGGATGGAGAGCAGGGGAAGAGGCTAGTAAATATGTAATTTACCGACCCCTTCCTTTTTCTAAATAAACACAGTGAACACACTGTCTTACTGTGTTCATTCATAACTGAAGCATAGTACAGTGTTTACTATGCTTCGGTTTGTGAATGAACAGGAAATTGCTCAGCACAGAGCACTTCCCATTCATTCACTGTCCAGTACAGCTGAGGCTTGTGTGTTTGAGCTTTGCAATAGGCTGCACACACCTATAAGTGCAGCACTTTTGCCAGTAAAATAGTACATTTTGTATAGAGATGTACACATCTGACCAAAAAGATGAATGACTAATGCCGCGTACACACGAAGGGACAATCCCGCGGGATTATCCTCTGGACTGAAGTCCAGCGGATAATCCCCTCGTGTGTGGGCGCCGGCGGACTTTTTGGCGCCAAAGTCCGGCGGACCAAAGTTTTAAGTTTTGTTTTAAAATTATCCGCTGGACTTGGCAGTCCAGCGGACAATCCCGCCGTTAGTGGGCAAGTCCGCGGGACTTTTGAAATGAACGGACTTGCCGCTCATCGGCAAGTCCGTTCATTTAGCACGTGACTTCAGGTTACGTAGCTAGCGTAGGCAGTTACTGCCGCCGCGCTAGCTCCGTGACCTGGCATGGATTTAAAGGGAATCCCCACGCCGAAAAAACGGCGTGGGGGTTCCCCCAAATCCATGTCAGACCCTCATCCGAGCACGCAGCCTGGCAGGCCAGGAAAGGGGTGGGGACGAACGAGCGCCCCCCCCTCCTGAGCCGTACCAGGCCGCGTGCCCTCAACATGGGGGGTGCCCTGGGAAAGGGGGGCCGTGCGGCCCCCCCACCCCAAAGCACCTTGTCCCCATGTTGATGAGGACAAGGGCCTCTTCCCGACAACCCTGGCCATTGGTTGTCGGGGTCTGCGGGCGGGGGCTTATCGGAATCTGGGAGCCCCCTTTAATAAGGGGGCCCCCAGATACCGGCCCCCCACCCTATGTGAATGAGTATGGGGTACGATGTACCCCTACCCATTCACCTAAGGTGTAAAATGTAAAGTACAAAAACACACACACTTTTGAAAAAATATTTTATTGCACTGCTCCGGGGGTCTTCTTCCGTCTTGGGGTCTTCTCGCCGGACTCCTCCGCTCTCTTCTGCTCTTTTACCTAGCTCTTTCACGAGCGGGGGAGTCTGGCTACCTTCTTCGTCGTCGCCGCCGTCGTCTGGGGGTCTCGATCCACCTTCGGGGGTCTTCCGGGGGTCTCTTCTGTTCTTGCGGCGGTCGTCGTCGTCGGAGGATGCTGGGACTGTGACATCGCAAGGGGGCGGGGTCACCATGTGACATGAACATGTGACCCTGTCCCCCATGTCCCTATATAAGTCCGAGCGCAGAGCGGCACAGGCATTCCGGGCAGAGACAGCGACGGGTCAACATCGGAAGAAGAAGAACAAGAAGAAGGACAAGAAGAAGAAGAAGGCGCCGGCGGCGCGGAAGACGACGACCGCCGCAAGAACAGAAGAGACCCCCGGAAGACCCCCGAAGGCGGATCGAGACCCCCAGACGACGGCGGCGACGACGAAGAAGGTAGCCGGACTCCCCCGCTCGTGAAAGAGCTAGGTAAAAGAGCAGAAGAGAGCGGAGGAGTCCGGCGAGAAGACCCCCAAGACGGAAGAAGACCCCCGGAGCAGTGCAATAAAATATTTTTCAAAAGTGTGTGTGTTTTTGTACTTTACATTTTACACCTTAGGTGAATGGGTAGGGGTACATCGTACCCCATACTCATTCACATAGGGTGGGGGGCCGGTATCTGGGGGCCCCCTTATTAAAGGGGGCTCCCAGATTCCGATAAGCCCCCGCCCGCAGACCCCGACAACCAATGGCCAGGGTTGTCGGGAAGAGGCCCTTGTCCTCATCAACATGGGGACAAGGTGCTTTGGGGTGGGGGGGCCGCACGGCCCCCCTTTCCCCAGGGCACCCCCCATGTTGAGGGCACGCGGCCTGGTACGGCTCAGGAGGGGGGGGCGCTCGTTCGTCCCCACCCCTTTCCTGGCCTGCCAGGCTGCGTGCTCGGATGAGGGTCTGACTTGGATTTGGGGGGAACCCCCACGCCGTTTTTTCGGCGTGGGTATTCCCTTTAAATCCATGCCAGCTTGCGGAGCTAGCGCGCGGCATTTACTGCCTACGCTAGCTACGTAACCTGAAGTTACGTTCGAAATGAACGGACTGCTCCGTGTGTGGGCAAGTCCGTTCATTTTCAAAAGTCCCGCGGACTTTTGGCCGGCGGATTATCCGCTGGAGAAGTCCGTGCGTGTGTGGGCAAGTCCACACGCTCGGAAAGTCCAGCGGACCCAGCTGGAAAGTCCCGCGGGATTGTCCGCTGGACTAGGTCCGCCGGCAAAAGTCCGCACGTGTGTACGCGGCATTAGGCTGCACAAGGGACTAAAGGGTTTGGTGTCAACTGAGGGACAGTCCATCCAAATAAGGAACAGTGGGGAGCTCTTACAGTCCCTCCTACAGTGCTGGGACAAAGGCATCTAGAGCCCAGGGTGAACATGTAAAACTGCGCCCCCCCCAAGATGTATGAGCATTATGTGTCAGCAGAAGTCCCCCCCCCACAAAAAAAATAACCGTAACTGAGCAATGATTGGCATAATTTCCCCTAAACATAAATTCCCCCTCCTCCCAGTACAAATCCACCCCTTGCTAAAATCCCCCTTCCCAGCACAACTGTTTGCCCCCCCCCAAAAAAAATCACCCCTTTTAGCACTAGCACAAAGCCTCTACCCCTAACATTTCCCCTCCTAGTACACATATCCCCCCCCCCACTCCAAATCACCCCCTCCCAGCACAACCCCACCCCCCTTTTCCCCCTCCTAGCACAAATCTCCTTCCCCCATACCCCTTCCTGACACAAATCTTCCTAAATCATCACTCTTATGCCCCGTACACACGGTCGGAAATTCCGACCACAAAATCCGTCAGATTTTTTCCGACGGATTTTGTCCGACACTGGTTTTGCATACATACGGTCGGACAAAGTTGTCGGAAAATCCGATCATCCTGAACGTGGTGACGTTCGTTGCGTACGATGGAACTACGTAGAGGCTAGTAGCCAATAGCTTTGGTCTTGTAATGTGATCTGAGCATGCGTGGCACTTTGTCCGTCGGAAATTCGCTACACACGATCGGAAAAAGTCCGATAGGACTTTGTTGTCGGAAAATTTGAGAGCAGGATCTCCGACGGAAAAAGTCCGATGGAGCCCACACACGGTCGGAATTTCCGACAACATGGTCCGATAGGACATTTTCCGTCGGAAAATCCGACCATGTGTACGGGGCATTAGAACCCTCCCCCAATTGCCCCTCCTAGAACAAAACTTACCCTCTGTTGACCCCCAAATTCACCCTTCCAACACAAATCCCTTCTACCCCAATCTCCTTGTGGTGCCCCCTCCCCCCCACCTCACAGTGCCCAGGGCAGCCGCCCCTCCTGCCAACCCCTTGTCCTGATCCTGCTCTCATACAATATGAACCCCAAAAAGTACTGCTCCAGGTTAATCCACACTTGCCTGCAAAGGACAGGGTGCTCATTTAGCTTATCAAAGGTGACAATCCGTCAAGGGCGGACTTACCATTCGGCCACTCGGGCACTTCCCGAGGGCCCCGGGCCACTAGGGGACCCCATCAGGGTTGCCAGCCTCAGTAAAATCAGGGACAGTATATAAAAATCTGTTTCTGAAATGTCCCTTACCGACATCCTTTTGGTCTAAAAATCCCAAGATTATAGCTGCCCCACCTCTCCAGTACCTTCTCAGACAATAGAAACATGTCTGTGTATACTGTGTGTACATGTATGTGTATACTGTGTGTGTGTGTACTGTGTAGCCCCATAATTTCTGATTGCCTGGGGGCCCCATAATCTCCTATTGCCTGGGGGCCCCATAATCTCCTATTGCCTGGGGGCCCCATGAGTTGTCAGTCCACCCCTGCAATCCGTGACATTCTTTATTAGGTTTTAAAAACATGGCATAGCAGGATACAACAGCAAACAAGACCTCGTACACATTTGACACACACACAGGCAAGTAAATCTTAAGTTTACTCCCAAAAAAATTATAAAAATTCAGCCCATGGAGATGGGACATTACTTACAGTCAGGGCCAGGACAAGGGGTGGGCAGAAGGGACATGTGCCGCGGGGGGCATAAAAAATGCCTGCAAATGTCCATGAACCATTAGAGCTTGTTTACACTTGCAGTTGGGGGGCAGTAAAAACATACAGCTGAACCGCGTTTTCACTGCCTCCCAACCACGCCCTCTTGGGAATCATTCACACGGACATATGTGTATTTTCTGCACGGAACGCAGGTTCTTGATGGCAGAGCTAGCAGAAGATCCTGCATTAAATATGTACCTAAATACGCGCGGTTAGGTGCGGTTAGATGTGTTAGTGTGTAAAATCTGATGATCCTACTTTTTTTGTGCTAAAAAGAAACGCATATTTCCATATGTAGGGCTCATTCACACAGGCATATGTATATTTTCTGCATGAAAGAAAGGTTCTTGCTGGCAGAGCTAGAAGATCCTAAAATATGTGCCTAAAGTACTTTTTTGTGCATTACTAAATGTAGCGCTTTTTGAAATGACTGAAATGGAGCGTTTGCCAGCGGCTTTGATACGGAAAGATAAAAAGGGGGGGTTTGGGACTTTGAGTGAGGTGAGCAAATGAGACCAGAGATCAAACACCATTCTATAAAACCATTTATTACTGAACAGTGGCAAAGTAACATAGTAATGATCCAAGTAGAGTTGGTCAAAGGTCATATAAATATACATCTTATCGGTACTTGTTAACATAATAACCATCCCCCAAATGGTGCAAGGCAGACAGTCCATGGAGGGTGAATCATCCATATAATTGCACTCGATCACAGTAATAAACAAATAAAATAAATAAAAGTTTGTAGGTATATATCCCTTATAGAGTACAGATATGGTGCATGGCATAAGACCGACGCGTTTCGTGTAAAAAACACTCTTCAGGGGCAATTTGCACCAACATCTAAGAAAGGGGAAAAAAGGTAAAAAAGGTAGGATCAATAAAAAATATATAGAGAGCATTATGGATAAAGGAGTATGCATGTAGGGGAGGTGTGAAACCAATGACCCCAAATGAATACTCACCTGATACGGAAAGAGGAGCAATATCGGAAAACATGGTACTACTGGCATGATTTCCAATATTCCAGTGACTACAATGCGTGCAGGGCCGGTACAAGGGGTGGGCAGAAGGGACGGATGCCCTGGGCGGCACCATTTACCGGAGAAAGGGGGGCGCAGTAGAGGCCACTCTACAGGCCGCCTGTCCTGGGGCTGCTTTGATCTGTGGCTGCAGCGCTCCCCTCCCACATCCTCCTGTTGTTTGTCATACAGCGCTGGGAGCGCTGTGTGACAGGGAACTGGGTCTGTGTGTGTGTTTTCGGTGACACCGTAACAAGGACCCGTCCCCCTAGACAGGCTCATGTGGTAGCAGATTGAATCAGTGTTCTGTCTATCACACAAGCTGGTCTAGGGGGCCGGGACCTTGTTACGGCGCCGCCGAACATGCAGACCCAGCTGTGTGACACACAGCACTGCGGGAGAAGATGTGTGATCCATCCAGGTCAGGCTATGGTGAGTCTGCATCCAAAGTGGCAAAGTGAGGCACAGAGAGGCTGCAATAATGTTCACAGAGGCTACGACTATGGTCACAGAGAGGCTGCGATTATGGTCACAGAGAGGCTGCGATTATGGTCACAGAGAGGCTGCAATTATGGGCACAGTGAGGCTGCAATTATGGGCACAGCGGTAGGCTGCATTTGATGGGCATTGGTGAGACTGCATTGATCTCTTGTATCATGTCTGCAGTCTGTGACCATCTTTAGTATGATGTCCTCAGTCTCCAACCATCTCTTGTCTTATATCATGTCTGCAGTCTCTGAAGGGAGTTGCTTAGTTAGCAATGGTATTGGTAATATGCAGCAGGAAGGGGGTTAATGCACTGTCACTGATGCATTAGTTTAGATCCCATCGTCTGTAGGCGCTGTAGCTTTTCACAGGAGGGCGGGGGGCGCAGTTTTTCATCTTCGCCCTGGGCACCGGATGACCTTGTCCTGGCACTGCCTATGTGTCCTCTTCGCTATCTTAGCTTGTGTGGGTTCCTTCGGGGGAGCTAAAGTGAAATACGTGGGCCGCGGAGTGGTGGCTTGTCGTAGGGGGCCTCAGCTGTTGCTTTATATTTAATTTTTATTACTGCTTTTCCTTTCGCTACCACTCATCTCCCCCCCCCCCCCCCTTTTTTTCTGTCTTTTCTGTCTTTTTGGTTGTTTTACTGCTCTATCATAAGGAAAAACTAAAATGTACGCAGGCAAGTCTGTGCTCAAGAGGTAGCATAATCCTATGATCTCAGCGCATATGTCTTTACTGAGTTGATTTTATTAGGGGGAACCATCTTCATCATTCTGAATGTTATCTTTTATTACATGTCAGATATGCCTTACTTTTTGGGGGGGGGGGGAATTTGATATATGCTGGGGAGAGGTCTGTGTAAACAAACCTCTCCCGCGCTTCCTACACTGCCTGTCACTGATCGGCTGTTCCCTGTCATCGGAAACGCCGATCAGTGACGTCAGACGTCAGCCACGCCCCCTACTGTAAAAAAAAAAACACACACATGTCACACTAACTCCTCCCCGCCCCCTAGTGGTTAACTCCTTCACTGCCACTGTCATTTACATAGGAATCAGTGCATTTAAATAGCACTGATTTCTGTATAAATGACAATGGTCCCAAAAATGTGTCAAAAATGTCCGATGTGTCCGCCATAATGTCGCAGTCACCATAAAAATCGCTGATCGCCGCCATTACTAGTAAAAAAAAAAATATTAATAAAAATGCTATAAAACTATCCCCTATTTTGTAAACGCTATAACTTTTGCGCAAACCAATCAATAATCGCTAATTGCGATTTTTTTCACCAAAAATATGTAGAAGAATACGTATCGGCCTAAACTGAGGGAAAAAAATGTTTTTTTATATTTTTTTTGGGGATATTTATTATAGCAAAAAGTAAAAAAATATTGCATTTTTTCAAAATTGTCGCTCTATTTTTGTTTATAGCGCAAAAAATAAAAACCGCAGGGGCGATCAAATACCACCAAAATAAAGCTCTATTTGTGGGAAAAAAAAGACGTCAATTTTGATTGGAAGCCACGTCGCACGACCGCGCAATTGTCAGTTAAAGTGACGCAGTGCCGAATCGCAAAAAGGGGCCTGGTCCTTTGGCTGCAAATTGGTCTAGGGCTGAAGTGGTTAATACTGTTCTACGATTGAGATACTAGATGTACCTTGCCGCATGTGTAAACAAGCCCTGAAAAGTAAAAAAATGAAGTTTAGTAATGGTTTCTTAGGAGCCTGTCAGACAGATTTGTTAGCTGGACACAGCTCCAGCATATAAAATGGCCTCAGACTAGTAGTGTATTATTACTGCTTTATTACATAACAATCACTGGATGTAATTATACAGCTAAAATCCACACTGAATAACATCACATAACATTTTGCCCTTTTACAACATTTGCCTCAGCCAAGACACCGTAGTGCAAGCTGAAGCCGCCATGTTTGGTTAGGCTAGTAACCCACATAGGAGATGGCAGTGGCGGCCATCTTTGATGTGGGCAATGTTCACTTCGCTTTTAGTCGGTATCAGTTTCCTTTTGCAAGTTTATTCCGTGCCTTGAATGTTTTCCTGAGGTAAGCTGACAGACACAATGAAATGAGGGAGATTTAAAGGTAAAAGATTCTGCTGTACAGGCTGCAGGAACTACAACTCCCAGCAGCTCCTCTTCCTTTTCCCTGCTGCTTTTAGCTGAGCATTATATGTGTGCTGACCATCCCCTGCACCCAGGAACATGGGGGTTGCTGCAAATCATCATTTCTGCCATGGGGGGGGATCTACCATTGTTCATTATTGTGCTTTGTGTAGATGGACACTTAGCAGCGGCTGAGCGCTGAGGCGCAACCCCCCCAGTGCATGCAGTGGTTCTGTCCAAACACACTACCACTGTACGTGCATGCATGTGTAACCACTGAGCTCTGGTTCACACTGATGCAATTTCAGATGTGAATCGGATCGCACGACAAGGGAAATAACATTGGTTCCTATGGAGCCTCATCAATGTGATCTGACTTTGACAAAGGGTCCTGTGGTTCTTTGGTGCGATTCTGTAGTCCATAGGCTTCAAAGGAAATGCTATCTGCCCTCTTGTCATATGATTCCAGTAGGTTCGCTTTCCCATCACAGAAATCGCAGCTGTATCCAAATCACATCAAGTCGCAACTTCACTTTGAAAATCACACTGAAAATTGCACTTAGGCTAGGTTCACACTACGAATCGCAATCGATTCAGTGTGGAGCAATTGGAGCCCATTCATTTGGAATGGGCTCAAATCGCACCGCATCTAACCAAAGCAGTGCACTACTTCTGGAAACGCAGTGCAACCGATTGGCGTGGTAGTTTTGTTGCATTTGATCCAGTTCAGGCAAACGCACTGTGTTTGCGACCTGCTTTTGGGGTGTCATTAAAGCGGTCTTCCAGCCGCAAAATGTATTTTTTTTTTTTAAAAGTCAGCCGCTACAAACACTGTAGCTACTGACTTTTAATCAGGACACTTACCTGTCCAGGGAGCCCGTGATGTCGGTCCCACTGAGCCTGATCCTTCCATCGTATCGGGTGCAGACGCCGCCATTCCAACTAAGAGAAACCAGCAGTGGAGCCTTGCGGCTTCACTGCCCGTTTCCGACTGCGCATGCGCGAGTCGGGTGGCGCTTTGTGAATGGCCAGCTTGTCTTCTAGGAACACACACAGGTCCCAGAAGACAACAGTGGGCCTGCCGCAGAAGAGGACGTGACGTCCTGGGCCGCAGCCTGGCTGGATTGGGAGTACAATTATTACTTCCAAAAAGGTGCTAAAGAAAAGATATTTTTTTGAAATATCCAAAAAACGAGGGGGGGGGGGGGGGGGGGTTGGTCTTTTGTCTAAGACCACCTCTCAAAAGTGTGTTCGGGAAGATCAGAGCTGATCGCTGGGTGCCAGCAGTCAATCACTGACTGAGATCCGGTGATCGGCATGTGCTGTGACGAATCACAGCACAGCCTGGCGTGTGCGTGCATGCCCCCTGCTCAAAATGACAGAATCAGAACTGCAGAGCCCCCGCCCCCAAGGACACACTCCCTTTGTTGAGGACGTGGCCTGGTATGGTTCAGGAGGGGAGGGGACTCCCCACCCGCACCCGTGTTTTTTTATTTTGGAGTGGGGTTCCCCTTAGATTAATTTGTTCCAGTGTCACTGCTATTGTATGCAGTACCGCATGTGGCCAGAGGTGTGGGGGGGGGCGTTGGAGATGCTCGGAGACCCCTAGGAGGAGCTGGGAGACATTCGGGAACTTGCTTCACTGACATCATTGCGGCTCCGGCCAATCACATCGCCAGAGCCCGCGATACCCGGAAGTAACTCTGGGAGCCATGTTGCTGGCCGGAGCAGGGTACGAGGACCGATGCGGGGTCTTCGATTTAAGGTAAATAATTCATAATGAGCTAGTATGCTATACATACTAGCTCATTATGCCTTTGTCTTGCAGGTTTTTTTTTTCTCTAGGGTTTACAACCACTTTATGAGCAATAGCAACTTAACTTAATCCCCTTGATCGCCCCCTAGTGTTAAACCCTTCCCTGCCAGTGTCATTTATACAGTAATCAGTGGATATTTTTAGCACTGATCGCTGTATAAATGTCTCTGGTCTCCAAAAAGTGTAAAAAATGTCTGATCTGTCCGCCGCAATGTCACAGTCCCGCTAAAAATCGCTAGGGTCCCGATGCGCTTACAAACACATACACATATTATGGCCAATTTTTAGACAGGGTCTAAATAACCCACCAGCATGTCTTTGGAGTGTGGGAGGAAACCAGAGTACCCGGAGCAAACCTGAGCAGGCACAGGGAGAACATGCGAACTCCACGCAGATGGTGTCATGGCTTTTGCGTAAAGTAAACCAATCAAAATACGTTTATTGTGTTTTTTTTTTACCAAAATTATGTAGAATACATATTGGCCTAAACTGATGAAGTAATTTTTTTTTTCAATTTTGGGGTATATTGTAGCAGAAAGTTAAATATATATATATATATATTTATTTTTTCAAAATTGTCGGCCTTTTTTTTGTTTATAGCGCAAAAAATAAAAACCGCAGAGGTGATCAAATACCACCAAAAGAAAACTCTATTTGTGGGGGAAAAAAAGGACATCGATTTTGTTTGGGTACAGCGTTGCACGACCGCGCAATTGTTAGTTAAAAGCGATGCAGTGCCGTATCGCAAAAAAAATGGCCTGGTCTTTAACTGCTTGCCGGCTGTCAATTGACGGCCAGGCGGCGCGGCTCTCATGGCGGGAGGGCGTCATATGATGTCTTCCCCTTCACGGCCCACCTGGGGGTGTGCTCGCCGTGTCACTGGGGGCTCGATGCGCGCGATTGCCGGTAACGCAGCAGGACCGTGGATCTGTGTATGTAAACACACAGATCCACGGTCCTGTCAGAGGAGAGGAGACCGATGGTGTGTTCTCAGTACAGAGAAACATCGATCGGTCTCCTCCCCTTCTGAATCCCCTACCCCTACAGTTAGAATCACTCCCAGGGAACATATTAACCTCTTCAGCGCTCTCTAGTGTTACTTCCCTGCCAGTCACCTTTATACAGTAATCAGTGCATTTTTTTAGCACGAATCGCTGTATAAATGTGAATGGTCCCAAAAATGTGTCAAAAGTGTGTCCGCCGCAATATCGCAGTCACGATAAAAATCGCAGATCGCCACTAGTTAAAAAAAATAATAAAAATGCTATAAATCTATCCTTTATTTTGTAGACTCTATAACTTTTGCGTAAACCAATCAATATACGAGTATTGCAATTTATTTTTTTTTTTACCAAAAATATGTAGAAGAATACGTATCGGCCTAAAATGAGGGAAAAAAAAAAAAATTTATTTAAAAAAAATTGTTTTTTTTCCCCAAAAAAATTGGATATTTATTATAGCAAAAATAAAAAGAAAAAAAAATAAAAAAAATATTTATTATAAAAAAAAAAATATTGTTTTTTTTCCAAACTTGTCCCTGTTCTTTTGTTTATAGCGCAAAAAATAAAAAAACCGCAGAGGTGATCAAATACCACCAAAAGAAAGCACTATCTGTGGGGACAAAATGATAACAATTTCATCTGGGTACAGTGTTGTATGACCGCGCAATTGTCATTCAAAGTGTGACAGCGCTGAAAGCTGAAAAAATGGCCTGGGCAGGAAGGGGGGTGAAAATGCCCTGTATTGAGGTGGTTAAGGGTGCAAATCCTTCCGGGGCTGAAGTGGTTAAAAGGAAACTGTTGAGACAAGAGGGGTCTTCTTTGTGATTTTAATAAAAAGTGATAGTAGAAAAATAGTCGGTTTTGGTTGAGTTTGTAGTTTATGGTCTCAGATCACTGGCACTGACCAAGAAATGACCACGTTGCACCTCCGCACTTGCTATGTGGATGAAGGCTGGCTGTTGTAGAGGGTTATTCCGCCCTCTAGTGGTTTATAAAGGTAATGGGTAAAGTTGAAGGTAAATCCAGCTGTTCTCAGGTTCCATTCTTGACAACAGATGTTCTAGTAGAAAAGCAGATGCCAACAGTCCTGTCCTCTTATAATTAGACATGTGCACAACAAAAAAATGTGTTTATTTTCATTCGTTTTTTTCGTTTCCGAAAAAAAAATTGTTTTTTTTTCGTTTATTTTTTTTCGTTTCCGTTGATTCGTAACGATTCGTACAATCGTAAGTCGTCGGTGTTCGGATTTGTAACGATTCGTACATTCGTAAGTCATCGGTGTTTCTATTCGTAACGATTCCTAAGAGTTATTTTTTCTTTGATTCGTTTTTTCGTAAAATTTTCGGACGCATTCGTATTAATTCGTACATTCGTAACATTCGTAACATTCGTAATCGGAGCATAATTCATAATTTTATGTAATGTGTATGCTATTACATTTTAATAATTTACGAATCGAAAAAAAAAAGTTACGAATCGAAAAAAAAGTTACGAATGTACAAATTTTTTTGTTCAATAGAGACACGGAAAATTACGAATCGAAAAAAAATAAAAAAAAAGTTCAGAATCGAAAAAAAAAAAGTTACGAATGTACGAATTTTTTTGGTTCAATCCATTCGAAGCACGTTTAGCAGCACCATTGTAAGGGACACGGAAAATTACCAATTAAAAAAAAAAAAAAAGTTACGAATGTACGAATTTTTTCGTTCGTTTTCGTTTTTCGGATTTTCTTCATTAGTACATTCGTTGTTTCTAATTTAGTTTTTTTGGTTAATCGGATTCGTACGATTCGTTCATTCATACGAAAACGAACGAACGAAAAAAAAAAAAAAAACGAAAAAAAAAAAACGAAACGAATTGCACATGTCTAATTATAATGAAGACACTATCTGCCTACTTGGTTGTTTTCTTTTTTTTTATTATTATTATAATTGTTACTGCCAGCAACAGAAATCATCACCTATCAGTGACAAGCTAAAAAGGAAAAAAAAAAAAAAAGTTGAACAATTATACCTTATTCAGGAAAACCATTCTTTCTATGTCTGTGTCCCTTTATCTGCCATAGGTAATGTCCGTGTCCCTTTATCTGCCATAGGTAATGTCCGTGTCCCTTTATCTGCCATAGGTAATGTCCGTGTCCCTTTATCTGCCATAGGTAATGTCCGTGTCCCTTTATCTGCCATAGGTAATGTCCCCCTGTTGTGCCATGCCATTATCATTTTATGTTATTATAGAAGAGACGGTGACAGGCAATAGATGGACAATAGATGGTGATTGGTAGAAACATTCCAGCTGCCAAAAGATTTTGCTTTTAACCTTTGAAATATGTTATTTGGTTAATTGATGTGCCGCTTTAGCTGCATAGAGCCCTGTTACTGCCATAGACACCACGCATGGCATAACTTGGCACAGCACCCTGATTTGCATCACTAAACCCACAACAGGACAGTCGGTGTCAGGGGCGGACTGACCATTCGGCCACTCGGGCACTTCCCGAGGGCCCCGGGCCACTAGGGGGCCCCATCAGGGTTGCCAGCCTCAGTAAAACAAGGGACAGTATGTAAAAATCAGTTTTTTTGTTTACATCTCCAGTACCTTCTCAGCCAATAGAAACATGTCTGTGTATACTGTGTGTACATGTACAGTGCCTTGCGAAAGTATTCGGCCCCCTTGAACTTTTCAACCTTTTGCCACATTTCAGGCTTCAAACATAAAGATATAAAATTTTTAATTTTTTGTGAAGAATCACCAACAAGTGGGACACAATTGTGAAGTGGAACGAAATCTATTGGATTTTTGAAACTTTTTTAACTAATAAAAAAATGAAAAGTGGGGCGTGCAAAATTATTCGGCCCCCTTGCGTTAATACTTTGTAGAGCCACCTTTTGCTGCGATTACAGCTGCAAGTCGCTTGGGGTATGTCTCTATCAGTTTTGCACATCGAGAGACTGAAATTCTTGCCCATTCTTCCTTGCAAAACAGCTCGAGCTCAGTGAGGTTGGATGGAGAGCGTTTGTGAACAGCAGTTTTCAGCTCTTTCCACAGATTCTCGATTGGATTCAGGTCTGGACTTTGACTTGGCCATTCTAACACCTGGATACGTTTATTTGTGAACCATTCCTTTGTAGATTTTGCTGTATGTTTGGGATCATTGTCTTGTTGGAAGATAAATCTCCGTCCCAGTTTCAGGTCTTTTGCAGACTCCAACAGGTTTTCATCCAGAATGGTCCTGTATTTGGCTGCATCCATCTTCCCCTCAATTTTAACCATCTTCCCTGTCCCTGCTGAAGAAAAGCAGGCCCAAACCATGATGCTGCCACCACCATGTTTGACAGTGGGGATGGTGTGTTGAGGGTGATGAGCTGTGTTGCTTTTACGCCAAACATATCGTTTTGCATTGTGGCCAAAAAGTTCGATTTTGGTTTCATCGGACCAGAGCACCTTCTTCCACATGTTTGGTGTGTCTCCCAGGTGGCTTGTGGCAAACGTTAGACGAGACTTTTTATGGATATCTTTGAGAAATGGCTTTCTTCTTGCCACTCTTCCATAAAGGCCAGATTTGTGCAGTGTACGACTGATTGTTGTCCTATGGACAGACTCTCCCACCTCAGCTTTAGTTCTCTGCAGTTCATCCAGAGTGATCATGGGCCTCTTGGCTGCATCTCTGATCAGTCTTCTCCTTGTCTGAGCTGAAAGTTTAGAGGGACAGCCAGGTCTTGGTAGATTTGCAGTGGTCTGATACTCCTTCCATTTCAAAATGATCGCTTGCACAGTGCACAGTGCTCCTTGGGATGTTTAAAGCTTGGGAAATCTTTTTGTATCCAAATCCGGCTTTAAACTTCTCCACAACAGTATTACGGACCTGCCTGGTGTGTTCCTTGGTCTTCATGATGCTCTCTGCGCTTTCAACAGAACCCTGAGACTATCACAGAGCAGGTGCATTTATACAGAGACTTGATTACACACAGGTGGATTCTATTTATCACCATCAGTCATTTAGGACAACATTGGATCATTCAGAGATCCTCGCTGAACTTCTGGAGTGAGTTTGCTGCACTGAAAGTAAAGGGGCCGAATAATTTTGCACGCACCACTTTTCAGTTTTTTATTTGCTAAAAAAGTTTAATATATCCAATAGATTTCGTTCCACTTCACAATTGTGTCCCACTTGTTGGTGATTCTTCACAAAAAATTAAAATTTTATATCTTTATGTTTGAAGCCTGAAATGTGGCAAAAGGTTGTAAAAGTTCAAGTGGGGCCGAATACTTTCGCAAGGCACTGTATCTCTTGATAGTACAGAGCCCCAGGAACAGGGGCGGACTGACAACTCATGGGGCCCCGGGACAATAGGAGATTATGGGGCCACACAGTATACACACACACACAGTATACAATCACACAGTATACACAGACATGTTTCTATTGGCTGAGAAGGTACTGGAGAGGTGGGGCAGCTATAATCTCTGGATTTTTAGACCAAAAGGATGTCGGTAAGGGACATTTCAGAAACAGATGTAAAAAAACACAGATTTTTACATACTGTCCCTGGTTTTACTTAGGCTGGCAACCCTGATGGGGCCCCCTAGTGGCCCGGGGCCCTCGGGCAGTGCCCGAGTGGCCGAATAGTCAGTCCGCCCCTGCCCAGGAGGCACTCTGCACATGCTCAGTTTGGTGTGTACTGCTAGAGTGTTTTTTTTTCTTGGGAGAATGCATGTGATCAGCACTGTTCAGACAGAGGGTCAGGGGTCCTGCAGCCTCATAGGACAGTCAGAGGAGAATGAAAACTCCTCCTACAAGCTTTAACCAGACACTGATAGAAGTCACAAGACTGCTACATACTGCTGATGAGAAAAGGTATTTAGCAGTTTATATTTACTAACATATTAAAATTCAAACAATCACTCAGTGGGCGGTCCTGAGGGCTGCATCCCACCCAACATCCTGTGATTGAAAAATTGAAGGTGCCCGGCAGAAAATTGTCAGCCAAGCAGTGTCTGCATCCAATCAGATACAACCCTGTTCTGGTATTTTGACAGCTGCTGGCGCCAACTGTCAAAATACTATAGACCAGCAGGGGGATTTGTCTATCCGTGCTCTATAGCATGGATGGAGGAATCTGTTAGATCTTTTTCATCCAGCCCTAAATACAATCTAATAGTGTATCGCCCCCTTTAGACCTGGTGAAATGGGTTATTTTAAATGACCTCTGTGTGTCACAGTATTGCACAATCCTGTCAGTTTGGATAATTTGTTATGTTTTTGGTTTGGGCTTTGAATTTTAAATATTTAAAATGTAAAAAAAAAAAAGGTAATCGAGATACAGTGCCTTGAAAAAGTATTCATACCCCTAGAAACTTTCCACATTTTTCATGTTGCAACCAAAAATATAAATGGTATTTTATTGGGTATTTATGTGATAGACCAACACAAAGTGACACATAATTGTGAAGTGGAAGGAAAATGATAAATGGTTTTCAATTTTTTACAACTAAATATGTGAAAAGTGTGGGGGGTACATTTGTATGGCGCCCCCCTGAGTCAATACTTTATAGAACCTCCTTTCACTGCAATTACAGCTCCAAGTCTTTTTGGGGATGTCTCTACCAGCTTTGCACATCTAGAGAGGGACATTTTTGCTCATTCTTCTTTGCAAAATACCTCAAGCTCAGTCAGATTGGATGGAGAGCGTCTGTGAACAGCAATTTTCAAGTCTTGCCACAGATTCTCAATTGGATTTGGGTCGGGACTGTGACTGGGCCATTCTACCACATGAATATGCTTTGATCTAAACCATTCCATTGTAGCTCTGGCTGTATGTTTAGGGTCGTTGTCCTGCTGGAAGGTGAACCTCCTCCCCAGTCTCAAGTCTTTTGCAGACTCTAACAGGTTTTCTTCTAAGATTGCCCTGTATTTGGCTCCATCCATCTTCCTATCAACTCTGACCAGCTTCTCTGTCCCTGCTGAAGAAAAGCATCCCCACAACATGAAGCTGCCACCACCATGTTTCACGGTGGGGATGGTGAGTTCAGGGTGATGTGCAGTGTTAGTTTTCCCCCACACATAGCGTTTTGCTTTTAGGCCAAAAAGTTAAATTTTGGTCTCATCTGACCAGAGCACCTTCTTCCACATGTTTGCTGTGTCCCCCACATGGCTTCTCACAAACTGCAAACAGGACTTCTTATGTCTTTCTTTCAGCAATGTCTTTCTTCTTGTCACTCTTCCATAAAGGGCAGATTTGTGGAGAGCACGACTAATAGTTGTCCTGTGGACAGATTCTCCCCCCTGAGCTGTGGATCTCTGAAGCTTCTCCAGAGTTACCATGGGCCTCTTGGCTGCTTCTCTGATGAATGCTCTCCTTGCCCGGCCTGTCAGTTTAGGTGGACGGCCATGTCTTGGTAGGTTTGCAGTTGTGCATACTCTTTCCATTTTCGGATGATGGATTGAACAGAGCTCCGTGAGATGTTAAAAGCTTGGGATATATTTTTTATAACCTCAACCCTGCTTTATACTTCTCCACAACTTTATCCCTGACCTGTCTGGTGTGTTCCTTGGCCTTCATGATGCTATTTGTTCACTAAGGTTCTCTAACAAACCTCTGAGGGCTTCACAGAACAGCTGTATTTATACTGAGATTAAATTACACACAGTGGACTCTATTTACTAATTAGGTGACTTCGGAAGGCAATTGGTTCCACTAGATTTTAGTTAGGGGTATCAGAGAATAAAGGCCGGTTCCCACTGGTGCGATGCCCAACATCAGATGTGATTCACACCGCACTGCAGTGCAAATCACATGCGATCTCTGCATGATGCGATTTCAGCCATACAGAATGGCTAAATTTGTATGGCATTCAGACCAAACTCGCACAGGACCCTTTTATTTTTTTTTGGTCCCCAGCAGAATCGTTTCGCATGGGTGTATACACCCATGCGATCCGATTCCTGTCTGATTTTTGCAGTTCACACTGCGATATGCAAACTGATTTGGGGGGGGGGGTCGTTAACTTTCAGTTGACTCTTCCAGCAGTTCGCATAGGGCAGTGTAGACTGCCGCCGAGAGACATGCGCTGCGGGAACACGTTGTCAGGTGCAGGGGCGGACTGACAACTCATGGGGCCCCCGGGCAATAGGAGATTATGGGGCCCCCAGGCAATCAAAGATGGGGCCACACAGTATACACACAGTATACAATCACACAGTATACACATACATGTACACACAGTATACACAGACATGTTTCTATTGGCTGAGAAGGTACTGGAGAGGTGGGGCAGCTATAATCTCTGGATTTTTAGACCAAAAGGATGTCGGTAAGGGACATTTCAGAAACAGATGTAAAAAAAAACACAGATTTTTACATACTGTCCCTGGTTTTACTGAGGTTGGCAACTCTGATGGGGCCCCCTAGTGGCCCGGGGCCCTCGGGAAGTGCCCGAGTGGCCGAATGGTCAGTCCACCCCTGGTCAGGTGCGGATATGGAGATCGAGATGCTAAGGGGGCTCCCCTTGCGGCTAAGCGCTTCGCGCCCCTGTAGTTGGGGACAGGGAGCTCGATGCTCATAGAAGCACGGTTTGCCAGGTGCTTGCTCGTAGTCAGATGAGCTGGTCACCAAAGGGATGACTGTAGCAGGCTGGTAGAAATAGCTGTACTTGCGGTGCCTGGTAAGAGGAGAAACCAGGAGCCAGGCCAGAGGTCATGCAGGATAAATCAGTCCGGAGCATAAACAGGAACAAGCCGAGGTCATACACAGGAGACAGGAACAGAAGTCCAGATGCAAGTTAGAGGTCAAACCAGGATATCAGGGAGCGAGGTCAAGGCAAGCCGGGTCGATAACGGGTAGTCCACAGATCAGGACACAGAATCCCCGGGACACACAGAGAAGCCGAGATAATCCATAAATATTCTGTCTTTAATGGCCGGCTTAAATAGGGCAGTTGGCGCCAGCGTCTGTCACATAACTTGTGCGCCGTCGCGCACGTGTCGTATTGCGCATGCACGTGCGCTGATGCACCTGACCTCTCTGTGAACGTCCATGTTGGATTTGGGCGGCATTTCCAGTTCTGCGACGGCCATGCCCCTAACACACGCAGTGGATTCGCAGGGTTCCCGCATTGCTGCAGTGTGAACCGAGTCTATAAGGGGCTGAATACAAATGGACGCCACACTTTTCACCATTTATTTGTGAAAAAAAAAAATGAAAACCATTTATCATTTTTTCCACTTCACAATTATGAGCCACTATGTGTTGGTCTATCACATAAAATCACAATAAAATACATTTACGTTTTTGATTGTAACAAAAATGTGGAAAATTTCAAGGGGTGTGAATACTTTTCCAAGGCCCTGTATGTGTTTTCTGATGCAGTCGGGGGTCACTGGTAATGCTTGTCTGCAGGACAATGTACTTCTTCCATTCTGAGATTTCTCATGACGTTGTTTGTCATGGCAGGAGAATGGAGCCGCCGAGAGCAGCAGCCAGCCAGCCGTCTCAGTCTAGCGGTGTGCTGGACCTTTCCTGTACATATGATCTATCAAAGAGCCTTCTCCAGCCGCAACCCGCAACTGGAACGTTGGAGGAGGATTCCAGCTGTGCCTTCACCTCGGCTTCGCCAGCATCTTCACTGAACTACACCGGTAGGGGCTACTCTTCATATTTGGGTGTTTTGGATTTTCAGTAAAGGGAAAATATACTATGCAAATCTATAATGATAATCAGTTACTAAATGAACATTATACAAAAGCAGGGCTTTTTTTTAAGCGGGAAAGCATGCAAACGTAGTTCCGGCAACCTCATCACTGAGCGAACGTAATGGCAAGGGGTGCTGGGGTGTGCGGGAGGGTCTGTTGTTTGCTGGCGGGTGATCTATTGTTGCTGGGAAGGTCAATTGTTGCTGGGGTGGATCTACTGTTGCAGGAGGGGTCTGTCGTTGCTGGCTGCAGGGAGATTCATTGTTGCTGACAGGGGTCCATTGTTGCTGGGAGGGTATTTTGTAGTGAGGAGGCTTTATTTTTGCTGGGGCCAACGTTTGCTGGGGTATCTGCTGTTGTGGGGGGGGGGGGGGGGGGGTCAGTCACCTGCATCCTAGCAAGGCCGTTGTTATCAGCGTCCAGCGTGCATAAGGCCTAATACGTTGTACAGCTCAACCCAACAGACAAGGTAGGAAGAGGTTATGCAGGCATGGCTATATAATACATTACAAATAAGTGCCTATACTGTTTAAAACCCAGTAATACACTGTCTCACCCTGCTCTGCACATGCTCAGTTGCTCTCCATTTTTAGGCACTGCTGAATTAGAATTTTTCATAGTTTGTTATAAAAAATTTGGCAAACAGGTAATATCTTTCCTTCCCTGATGTGCACTGATGAGGAGGCACTGATGAGGCTGCACTGACAGGTGGCACTGATTGGCAGCACTGGTGGGCACTGTTGGGACTGCACTGATAATCAGGACATTCATAATCGGTGCCGATGTCCCTTTAACACAAGACAGTTATCGGCTCTCTTCTTCCAGCCTCAGCTGTCAGCATGGGGAGAAAAAAAAACGGATAATCGGCTTGTGTTTACTTCCGTGATCAGCTGATCACATGGTAAAGGTCTGCTGTGATTGGCCCTTTATCCCGATCTGTGATCAGCTGAGTCTCAGAGAGGTTGTAAACCCCCAAAAGAAAAAAAGAAAAAACCTGTAAGAAAAAGGCATAATGAGCTAGTATGCACTGCATACTAGCTCATTATGAAATACTTACCTTAGAACCAAGCCCCCCAGCGGCGCCTGCACAACACTGAGACAACTGACATCTTCCTCGTTGTGTCTTCCTTGTTCGTGGGCTCTGGCGCTGTGAGTGGCCGGAGCTGCGATGACGTCACTCCCACGCAGGGTAAGCCGGACCTTCAGAGCGCATGCGCCGATGATGTCATCGGCTGCATGCACTCGGAATATCTCCTAAATTGTGCAAGTTTAGGGGATATTCACATGCCTTATTATAGGCTTACCTGTAGGTACTATTAAAAAATAAGTCTTTACTTCCTCTCGAAGGACCCAGCGATCGCAGGGCGTGACCCAGGGGGGCACACAGGCAGTGTGATCACGGGAGGACCTCCGTTCCAAATTAAGCCCGAGCTGCAGCCGTCTTTTGGGCTATAGCGATGGCAAGTGGGAAGGGTTTAGGTCAGACCTAATGTCTGATCCTTGCTAGGCATTGAATTTAGGGGGCAAGACCGAGCCAATTATAGCCTCCCTTAGTGATATCACTTTGACAGAAGTCTTATGCCCCGTACACACGGTCGGAAAATCCGACCACAAAATCCATCAGATTTTTTCCAACGGATTTAGTCCGACACTGGTGTTGCATACACACGGTCGGACAAAGTTGTCGGAAAATCCGATCATTCTGAACGTGGTGACGTTTGTTGCCTACGACGGGACTACGTAGAGGCTAGTAGCCAATAGCTTTGTACTTGTAATGTGATCTGAGCATGCGTGGCACTTTGTCCGTCGGAATACGCTACACACGATCGGAATTGGTGTGATCGGACTTTGTTGTCGGAAAATTTGAGAGCAGGAGATAAAACTTTGTCCGTCGGACAATCCGATGGAAAATCCATCGGAAAATCCGTGTGTATGGGGCTTTATAGTATATCCCAAAACCAAATCTGTAATATATTGGAGCTTACCAATATGGTGGCTCCTTGAGGGACCTCTCATGCAGGTAAAGTGAAGAGCTGAATCCGTCTTGCATTGCCTGCTTTCGTTTTGGTGACGGTGAGTCGGCGTCCTGTGTGTGATTTGGCTGCCATTTTTCCAGGGGGGGATTTGATTTAAATCACGATTTATATATTTTGACAATTGGACAGTTTCCAGAACAGACAGTCTCAAATCCCTGGTGATGATTAAAAAAGAAGAGACGGGACCCGCGGACTTGACATCCGCCGGTCTCCCGGCGATCATGTCACGGAGCCGCAGAACTGAAAAGTGCCTATGTAAACAAGGCATTTCCCCGTTCTGCCTAGTGACATGACAGCGATCACTGCTCCCTGTCACCGGGAGCAGTGATCGATGTCATGTGAGTTGAAGCCCATCCCCCCACAGTTAGAATCACTCCCTAGGACACACCTAACCCCTTCATCGCCCCCAGAGTTTAACCCCTTCCCTGCCAGTGTCATTTACACAGTAATCAGTGCATTTTTATAGCACTGATCGCTGTATAAATGACAATGGTCCCAAAATAGTGTCAAAAGTGTCCGCTGTGTCCGCCATATGGTCGCAGTCTTAATAAAAATCGCAGATCACCGCCATTACTAATAAAAAAATAATGATAATAAAATTCCATAAATCTATCCCCCGTTTTGTAGATGCTATAATTTTTGCACAAGCCAATCAATATATGCTTGTTGTGTCTTTTTTTTTTTTTAGAAGAATACGTATCGGCCTAAACTGAGGAAAAAAAATGTTTTTTTATATTCTTTTGGGGGATATTTATTATAGCAAAAAGTTAAAAAAAATATAGCTTTTTTTTTTTTTTTTTTCAAATTATCGCTCTTTTTTTTTTTTTATAACGCAGAGGTGATCAAATACCACCAAAAGAAAGCTCTATTTGTGGGGGAAAAAGGACGTCAGTTTTGTTTAGGTGTAACATCGCACGACTGCGCAATTGTCAGTTAAAGCAACGCAGTGCCGAATCGCAAAGTGCTATAGTCAGGAAGGGGGGTAAAATCCTCCGGGGCTGCAGCGGTTAATAAGCTAAATACACCGGCCTAGCTATAAAAAGCGCGCGTCTCTCTATTCCTCTTTGATTCTAACACCTTGTTATTTAATCTTCCCATGATGCCGATGGTAACTTCCTCCATTGTTTAAAGACACACACAGCTTCAAAGAGAAACTCTGATGAACATCTTAAGCGATTACCCAGCAGCCACATTAAATATACATCTCTACAGCTTGCTGGTGCTGAGAGGAGGAATCCTTTGAGCTTTCTGTGGACTTGCAAAATATGTGAAGGAAGAGCAGCGGAAATGAATTTCCAGATACAGAAAAAGACTTGGTTCAGCTGCATTATTAAATCTGGGGAGAAGTCAATACATCTCCGGGATTATCTTCATTATGAAGCTGAAACAAAAAATATCTGCACTTTCTGTGGGATATTATAACCTTAAATGACTCTCCATAATGTGTGTGGTGAGGGTTCCGATCGAATAATGTTGCCAGTGGAGGGTCTCATCCCTAAAGGAATTTCCCAGTATATATATATATATATATATATATATATATATATATATATATATATATATATATATATATATATATATATATATGAAACAATAGTCAAGACGAGAGATAACAAAGGAGTGAATACGTTTCTTACTGCTTTCAACAGTTCGAAAGGGGCGCATTTTGCGCAAACAAACTGAAAAATACTGAACCCCCCCCCCACAATTGCAGCCTCACTGTGCCCAAATGCAGCCACTTGTCCCCAATCATATGCAGCCACTTGTGCCCCATCATATGCAGCCACTTGTCCCCCATCATATGCAGCCACTTGTGCCCCATCATATGCAGCCACTTGTGCCCCATCATATGCAGCCACTTGTCCCCCATCATATGCAGCCACTTGTGCCCCATCATATGCAGCCACTTGTGCCCATCATATGCAGCCACTTGTGCCCATCATATGCAGCCACTTGTGCCCATCATATGCAGCCACTTGTCCCCCATCATATGCAGCCACTGTCCCCCATCATATGCAGCCACTTGTCCCCCATAATATGCAGCCACTTGTCCCCCATAATATGCAGCCACTTGTCCCCCATCATATGGAGTCACTTGTCCCCCATCATATGCAGCCACTTGTGCCCCCCATATGCAGCCACTTGTCCCCCATAATATGCAGCCACTTGTCCCCCATCATATGCAGCCACTTGTCCCCCATAATATGCAGCCACTTGTCCCCATAATATGCAGCCACTTGTCCCCCACATATGCAGCCACTTGTGCCCATCATATGCAGCCACTTGTGCCCATCAAATGCAGCCACTTGTCCCCCATAATATGCAGCCACTTGTCCCCCATCATATGCAGCCACTTGTCCCCCATCATATGGAGTCACTTGTCCCCCATCATATGCAGCCACTTGTCCCCATCATATGGAGCCACTTGTCCCCCATCATATGCAGCCACTTGTGCCCCTCAAATGCAGCCACTTGTGCCCGTCAAATGCAGCCACTTGTGCCCAGTATATGCAGCCACTTGTGCCCGTCATATGCAGCCACTTGTGCCCAGTCATATGCAGCCACTTGTGCCCAGTATATGCAGCCACTTGTGCCCATCAAATGCAGCCAGGTGCGTCCGCTGGCTTGGCTGTCACTTCACTAACCCCCGTCCCAGCAGCACTTACCACTCGTGTGGCGGGGCTCTGCTCCTCTCCTGGAGTGACGGGGCCCTCCTCCTTGGCGGGAAGCGGTGGCTGAGGCTCCTGTGTCCGCTCAGCTCCCCAGGCTTCCACCGCCATGTCTCCTCTTCCGCCAAAGCGTTAGGCATCCAATAGTATCGCCTAATGCTTTGGCCAATCGGGGGACAGGTCTCACTGACCTGCCTGCTGATTGGCAGGGAGGAACGTTAGTGTGAAAATTAATTCGCTATGCCACACAACAGGGTCGGATCGGGACGCAGTGCTCTGCGCCCCCGAGCCCACCTTATTTTTAAGCCTATTAGAGCCTCTGGCTCTAATCACGTGCTTCAAAATACACACCCCCGCCTATCCCCGCCATAGTATTTCATGTGTCCGGCGTCCTGAAAGGGGCTGGGCACATGAATAGGGGGGCGGCACCCGTGCGCCCACAATGCATGGGCCACCACTAGAGATAGTGTAGCATAAAGATGGCACTGGAAGCCATGGGAGTTTATTTGGGAGGAGGTGTTAATGGAGAAGAGGAGGGGTCCGAGCACAGAACCTTGGGGTACCCCTACAGAAAGTGGAAGTGAAGAGGAGGAAACAGAGTTATAGGTAACACTGAAGGAGCTCTGTGATGGGTAGGAGGAGAACCAGGAGAGAGCAGAGCCTTGAAGGCCAAGAGAGTGAAGTTTTAGTGGATACAATGGTAATGACAGCCCCATTTCAGTTCACATATCGCACTGCGAACTGACAGTTCGGACATGAATCAGATTGCATGGGTGTGGTCCGATTCTGGTGCAGACCAAAAAAAGGGTCCTGTGCGAGTTTGGTTCGAATGCGATGCAATATCTGCCGTACTATCTGTATGGCTGAAATGACATTGCACGGACATCTGCAGTGCGAATCACATGCGATCTCGCATAAGACACCAGTGTGAACCGAGCCTGAATGAGTGAAATAAGTATTTAATCCCCTATCAATCAGCAAGATTTCTGGCTCCCAGGTGTCATCTATACAGGTAATGAGCTGAGATTAGAAGTACTCTCTTAAAGGGAGTGCTTGTTAGTCTCAGTTTGTTACCTGTATAAAAGACACCTGTCCACAGAAGCAATCAATTAATCATTCTGATTCCAATCTCTCCACCACTCTGTACACAGCACACCCCTGAACCATGTACTCTGTACACAGCACACCCCTGAACCCTGCACTCTGTACGTAGAGTACCTCTGAACTCTGCACTCTGTACACAGAGTACCCCTGAACTCTGCACTCTGTACACAGCACACCCCTGAACCCTGCACTCTGTACACAGCACACCCCTAAACCCTGCACTCTGTACACAGCACACCCCTGAACCCTGCACTCTGTACACAGCACACCTCTGAACTCTGCACTCTGTACACAGCACAACCCTGAACCCTGCACTCTGTACACAGCACCCCCCTGAACCCTGCACTCTGTATACAGCACACCCCTGAACCCTGCACTCTGTACACAGCACACCTCTGAACTCTGCACTCTGTACACAGCACACCCCTGAACCACTGCACTCTGTACACAGCACACCCCTGAACCCCTGCACTCTGTACACAGCACACCCTGAACCCTGCACTCTGTACACAGCACAACCCTGAACCCTGCACTCTATACACAGCACAACCCTGAACCCTGCACTCTGTACACAGCACAACCCTGAACCCTGCACTCTATACACAGCACACCCCTGAACAACTGCACTCTATACACAGCACACCCCTGAACAACTGCACTCTATACACAGCACAACCCTGAACCCCTGCACTCTGTACACAGCACAACCCTGAACCCTGCACTCTGTACACAGCACACCCCTTAACCCTGCACTCTGTACACAGAGTACCCCTGAACTCTGCACTCTGTACGTAGAGTACCTCTGAACTCTGCACTCTGTACATAGCGCACCCCTGAACTCCTGGTATTTATTGTCCCTTTTAAGATCCTCCCCTTGTTAGTGCAATTTTGCCACACCCAACTTTCGATGCGGTTTGGCTGGGGGTGGTATGGTTGAGTACCTGCACTTATTTTTGAAGAGAGTATTTAAGGATCAGAGACAAAGTCCCCGATCCAGATGTAACAGATACTTTTCAGAAACGTGTCGGCGCCGCCGTGCTAACATATTGGTTTTGTAATTGAAGTTTATTTGAAACTGTGATGGACAGATTGATGAAGCAACTTAACGAACAAATGCATCTTCCGCCTATCTTCACAGTGACAAGGCAAACAGCGGTATAGCAAATTAGACATTAGCTCAATACAAGAGAGATAGATGTTGACTGCTTACTGCAGATCTGAAGTGTGCATTTGCTTCGTTTAAAAAGAAGAACAGAAGACGTTGTACAACATTCAGTGTTTGTCAGCTACAATGTATTTCAATTTAATTTAAAGGGATTTCCACTTTACCTGTTGAGGTATTTATCCTTTTGTGATCCTTTTGATAATTAGAAGAAAGAAAGGTGGCGTATTATTGAAGATATCTAAGTCTTATGCTATGGCTTACTGTAATTAAAGTGGAATTATGGTCTTAGGTTTAAAAAACAAAAACGCGCTCCAGCACTTAAAGCGGAACTGAAGTTCCCCTGGCACAAACAGCGAGCAGGCAGGATTTTATTGCAGAAGAGACATAAAATATACTGCTTGCTGTTTTTTCACTGGTGCTGTAAACTGGAGACGGCTGCTCGATACCCCCCCTCCCCCCTCCGCATTCTTCTTGCCGTTGCTTGTCTGGCTGGAGCAAGTGCTCGGAAGCACCACTTATCAATCGGTCATCTCCTCGCTAGGCGGCCGCGGAGGATGGGAAGCACCCTGTCTACCTATGCTGTAAGCCAGTGGTCTCCAAACTGCGGCCCGAGGGCCGGATGCTGCCCTTTGCTTGCCCTTATCCGGCCCTTGGGGCACTATCCCTCCCACTGATACGAGACCCTATTCTGCCATCTGACACCGACAATGGGGCACCATTTCTCCCACTGACATCACTAATGGAGCACTATTCCTCCATATGATAAAAGCAATGGGACACTAGTCCTCCCCCTAGTACCAGATGTTTACTCCCACTGATGCCAGGAAAATGTCCACTCCCACTGGCCAAAGTTCGGCCTTCCAAGAGTCTGAAGGACAATAAACCGGCCCTTTGTTTAGAATGATTGGAGACCCCTGCTCTAAGCACATAGGAACAAGGGACAAAGTGCTATGTGTGCTTTGTAAGCCTAGCTACGGGATCAGACTGGGCACCCCTCTCACCCCTTGTAGCCATCTGACACAGGGCTGTCTTAATGAGTGGGCACTGCCCAGGGGCCCCAGCTGCATGGGGGGGGCCCTGCACTTTTCCCAAAGCAGCTGGTCCTTGAGCCCACGCTGCCCCAAAATTGGGGGCCCCATGATGGCACTGAGAGTGATGGATACACAGGCGAGGCAGGCTGGCAGCGATGCGCCATGCTGTACAGAACCATACCTGATATTTCACAGCCAGCAGGGAGGGGCAGAAGGCCGGAGCGCCAGTGATGCTTTGACCCCGCCCCATGCAATTTGAATGTTTGGGACTTGAAGGCTGTGAGGTAGGAGCTGGAGTGGGAGCTGCTGTGTCGGCAGCACTGAGAGCCCACCTGCGGAAGTAGCATTGTGGATGGTGTCATGGTGAGCCCAGCTGTCCAGAACTGTTTGCACCAAAGGGCTTGGAATGCCCGGAGGGATGCTCCCTCCTCTGCCCCTCCTTCTGCCTGCTTGATTGGTATAGGTGAGTCCAGTGCTGGAGGTGGGCACATAGCCAAAAGTTTACATGCACTGTATCTCCACTGGAAAAGGGGGTACTACATGGCTGGAATAATGGTGCTGGGGGATATCAAGGGTGTATTGGGGAAAACAATGCTGAGGGGGGATCTGGGGTGTATAGGGGGTAGCAATGCTTGGGGTAGCTTGGGTGGCTATAGTGCTAGAGGTATTGGGGATGTAGAGAGGTCGTGGTGTAGGGGGTATCAGGGATGTAGTGGGGTCACAATACAAGGCGTATATTATGGTATATGGTAACAGTGCTGAGGGGGAATATCTAGGGTGTAGAGCGATCAGAGTGCTGGGGGGATATCTGGGATGTAGAGGGGTCAGAGTGCTGGGGGGATATCTGGGATGTAGAGGGGTCAGAGTGCTGGGGGGATATCTGGGATGAAGAGGGGACAGAGTGCTGGGGGGATATCTGGGGTGTAGAGGGGTCAGAGTGCTGGGGGGATATCTGGGGTGTAGAGGGGTCAGAGTGCTGGGGGGATATCTGGGGTGTAGAGGGGTCAAAGTGCTGGGGGGATATCTGGGGTGTAGAGGGGTCAGAGTGCTGGGGGGATATCTGGGGTGTAGAGGGGTCAGACTGCTGGGGGGATATCTGGGGTGTAGAGGGGTCAGAGTGCTGGGGGGATATCTGGGGTGTAGAGGGGTCAGACTGATGGGGGGATATCTGGGGTGTAGAGGGGTCAGAGTGCTGGGGGGATATCTGGGATGTAGAGGGGTCAGAGTGCTGGGGGGATATCTGGGATGTAGAGGGGTCAGAGTGCTGGGGGGATATCTGGGATGTAGAGGGGGTCAGAGTGCTGGGGAGGCATCAATCTAGCAGATATATTATATGCACAAGACAGCTTTGTTACTTTATGTATGTAGTATTTCCCCACTGTTTCTTTGCTGTACAGAATGATTGTTCATGTAGTTAATGCGGAGCTCCATTCAAAAGGGGAAGCTCCTCTTGTCTGCCTCCTTCCTACTTAATATCTGTTTACCTGTGCTGTCTCCATTGTAGGGGCCCCAGAGCATTACTTTGCCCAGGGGCCCATGATGCTATTAAGCCGGCCCTGATCTGACAACGTAGCTGGCAAAGAGGCGGCTGATTAATAACCCCCTCCCTTTCTTTCCTCTTGTCTTCGCTTGTCTGGGGCAAGTGCTTGGAACCAAGACAAGTGCTGCTTGTCAAGTAGCCAGTCTCCTTGCTAGCTATAATGTTGGATGGCCACAGGGGGGCGGGGAGAGCCCTGTTTTCCTATGCTGAAAGTGCTGTGTAAGCCTAGTTATGAGGTTGGACAGGGCACCCCTCCCATACCTTGTAGCCCTCTGACAATGTAGCTGGCAAAGAGATGGCTGCTTGATAACCTCCCCCCCGCATTCCTTTTGCCAACGCTTGCCTGGAGCAAATGCTCATAGCCAAGTGCCACTTCAGTCATCGCCTTGCTAGTTATGTTGTCGGACAGCCACGGGGGGGGGGGGATTGGAAATGCCCTGTCTACCTATGCTTAACCACTTCCCGACCGCCCCCTGTATATATACGTCGGCAGAATGGCACGTACAGGCAGAATCACGTACCTGTACGTGACATTCTTCCGGCGGTTGGGGGGTCCGATCGGACCCCCCTCCGCCGGCGGGGACGGTCGGGATCGCTTCAGGAGCGATCCGGGACGAGGGGACGGCCAGTGGTTTCTGGCCACCCCCTCGCGATCGCTCCTGGCCAATGAAAAGCTTCCCCTTCCTGTCTATTGTATAGACAGGAAGGCGGAAGTGATGTCACGCTCGGTGCGCCGGTCTATGTGACCGGAGACGCCGAGCGGCGAACATGTTAAGGTTAGTGCACAACACTACTCTGACACCAGTACAGTTAGGCACATATTCCACCCCCCTGTCACCCCCTGATCACCCCCCAGATCACCCCCTCCCCCCCCAGTCACAGTGTCACTAATTGCAGTGATCATTTTTTTACTGATCACTGCATTTAGTGTCAGTGTGACTGTAATAACTGTCAGGGCAGTTAGTTTTAGGTCCAAGGTAGCCCCCTACCCCCCCCCTAATAAAGGTTTAACCCCTTGATTGCCCCCCAGGTAACCCTTTCACCCCCTTTTGCCAGTGTCACTAAGCGATCGTTTTTCTGATCGCTGTATTAGTGTCACTGCTGTCGCTAGGTAACCATTTTTTTTTTTTAGGTAACCGCCATGTTTATATAGGTTCATAAATAGGTTTATAGGTCAGGTACCCCCATATTACAACCTAAATAAAGGTTTTAACCCCCTGATTGCCCCTAGAGTTAACCCTTTCACCAGTGATCACTGTATAACTGTCACTGGTGACGCTGGTTAGCCAGTTAGTTATTTCGTTATTTAGGTTCCCCGTCAGGTTTTTATATAGCGTCAGGTACCCCCATATATTACCTAATAAAGGTTTTAACCCCCTGATTGCCCCTAGTTAACCCTTTCACCCCCTTTTGCCAGTGTCACTAAGCGATCGTTTTTCTGATCGCTGCATTAGTGTCGCTAGGTAACCAGTTTTTTTTTGTATTACTGTTACGGGTGACGCTGGTTAGTTAGCTTGTTTTTTATACTGTCAGGGCACCCGCCATTTATTACCCAATAACGGTTTAACCCCCTGATCGCCCGGCGGGTGATATCAATTAGGTTTTAGGGTCAAATAAGGTCTGCGTCGCCCCAGGTTAGTGCCAGTACCGCAAACACCCACGCACAAAGCATACACCTCCCTTAGTGGCACAGTATCTGAACAGATCAATATCTGATCTGATCAGATCTATACTAGCGTCCCAGCAGTTTAGGGTTCCAAAAAAAACCGCATTGTTAGCGGGATCAGCCCAGATACCTGCTAGCACCTGCGTTTTCCCCCTCCGCCCAGCCCAGCCCACCCAAGTGCAGTATCGATCGATCACTGTCACTTACAAAACACTAAGCACACATAACTGCAGCGTTCGCAGAGTCAGGCCTGATCCCTGCGATCGCTAACAGTTTTTTTGTGTAGCGTTTTGATTCAGTCGCTTCAGTCAGGAGCTTTTTTACCTGTGAATCTCAAAAAAATAAAAAAAAATAAAATAGTTGTCGTTTTATTGTTCTCTCTCTCACTCTATTCTCTCTCTATTGTTGCTCTTTTTTTACTCCATTCTATTCTGCAATGTTTTATTATGTTTTATCATGTTTTATCATGCTTGCTTTTCAGGTATGTAATTTTGTTTACTGTGTTTTAGTGTTAAGCATTTTTTTGTTTTCAGGTGCGCCATTCAGTTGCAACGCGGATTTATTTATCTTGACAGCAACAGCGTTTGCTCCCACGATACATAAAGCCGCGACTCCAACGCTGTAGGAGGTGATTTCACCACCACAGTTAAAAAAAAGAGCATATATGCCGAAGCATGGGGGCAGCAGGGGGGGGGGAGGAGCGATTGGCTCCTAATGCCACGTACATACGGTCGAAATTCCGACCGTGTGTACACGGCATAACTTTTGCGGGAGGATGCCCCCATGCATCGGCATATATAAATGGTGCATGTATGCCCATCATTAGAAGTGGGTGGATGAAGGGAGGTATTCTAATGGTGGGCATACCCACCAATCAATCTCTTTTTTTTTTCGTTCAGCCAAGAGGCTGCATGAAAAAAAAAATGATTACAATATATGTCCAGTATGTTGCTGGACTTTGAATGGCTATACCAGAATGATGCCTGCAGGTTTAGGTATCATCTTGGTATCATTCTTTTCAGCCAGTGATCGGCTTTCATGTAAAAGCAATTCTAGCGGGTAATTAGCCTCTAGACTGCTTTTACAAGCAGTGGGAGGGAATGTCCCCCCTCCCGGATATAAACCGCGCCATTGGGAAATTGGGAAAGCATTTTATCACACCAATCTTGGTGTGGTCAGATGCTTTGAGGGCAGAGGAAAGATCTAGGGTCTAATAGACCCCAATTTTTTTCAAAAAAAGAGTACCTGTCACTGCCTATTGCTATCATAGGGGATATTTACATTCCCTGAGATAACAATAAAAATCATAACAAAGAAAAAAAATGGAAGGAACAGTTTAAAAATAAAATAAAAAAGCTAAATAAATAAAAAAAAAAACAAAAAAAAAAAAAAAAGCACCCCTGCCCCCCCTTCTCTTGCGCAAAGGCGTACACAAGCGTTGGTCTGGCGTCATATGTAAACAGCAATTGCACCATGCATGTGAGGTATCACCGCGAAGGTCAGATCGAGGGCAGTAATTTTAGCAGTAGACCTCCTCCGTGAATCTAATGTGGTATCATGTAAAGGCTTTTAAAGGCTTTTAAAAATGTATGTAGTTTGTCGCCACTGCGTGTTTGTGCGCAATTTTAAAGCATGTCGTGTTTGGTATCCATGTGCTCGGCCTAAGATCATATTTTTTATTTCATCAAAAATTTGAGCAATATAGTGTGTTTTTAGTGCATTAAAATAAAAAAAAGTGTATTTTTTCCACAAAAAATGCGTTTGAAAAATCGCTGCGCAAATACTGTGTGGAAAAAAAAAATGCAACACCCACCATTTTAATCTGTAGGGCCTTTGCTTTAACATTATATATAGTGTTTGGGGGTTCAACGTAATTTTCTTGCAAAAAAAAAAATATGTTTTTCATGTAAACAAAAAGTGTCAGAAAGGGCTTTGTCTACAAGTGGTTAGAAGAGTGGGTGACGTGTGACATAGGCTTCTAAATGTTGTGCATAAAATGCCAGGACAGTTCAAACCCCCCCCAAATGACCCCATTTTGGAAAGTAGACACCCCAAGCTATTTGATGAGAGCAATGTTGAGCCCATTAAATATTTTTTTTTTTTTGTCCCAAGAGATTGAATAATGAAAAAAAAAAATATATATATTTTTTTTTACAAAAAGTTGTCACTAAATGATATATTGCTCAAACAATGTCATGGGCATATGTGGAAATACACCCCAAAATACATTCTGTTGCTTCTCCTGAGTACGGGGATACCACATGTGTGGGACTTTTTGGGAGCCTAGCTGCGTACGGAACCCCAAAAACCAATCACCGCCTTCAGGCTTTCTAAGGGTGTAATTTTTTTATTTCACTTCTCACTGCCAATCACAGTTTCGGAGGCCATGGAATGCCCAGATGGCATAAAACCCCCAAAATGACCCCATTTTGGAAAGTAGACACCCCAAGCTATTTGCTGAGAGGTATGGTGAGTATTTTGCAGATGTCGCTTTTTGTCACAAAGTTTTTGAAAATTGAAAAAAAAAAAAAAAAAAAATTTTTTTTCTTTACTTTCTTCATTTTCAAAAACAAATGAGAGCTGTAAAATACTCACCATGCCTCTCAACAAATAGCTTGGGGTGTCTACTTTCCAAAATGGGGTCATTTGGGGGGGGTTTTGTGCTATTTTGGCATTTTATGGCCTTCGAAACTGTGATAGGTAGTGAGGAGTGAAATCAAAAATTTGCACCCTTAGAAATCCTGAAGGCGGTGCTTGGGTTTCGGGGCCCCGTACGCGGCTAGGCTCCCAAAAAGTCCCACACATGTGGTATCCCCATACTCAGGAGAAGCAGCAAAATGTATTTTGGGGTGCAATTCCACATATAACTATGGCATGTGTGAGCAATATATCATTTAGTGACAACTTTTTGAAAAAAAAAAAAATCTTTTTTATTTTTGTCTTTATTCAATCACTTGGGACTAAAAAAAAAAATATTCAATGGGCTCAACATGCCTCTCAGCAAATAGCTTGGGGTGTCTACTTTCCAAAATGGGGTCATTTGGGGGGGTTTTGTACTTCTCTGCCATTTTAGCACCTCAAGAAATGAAATAGGCAGTCATAAATTAAAAGCGGTGTAAATTCCAGAAAATGTACTCTAGTTTGTAGACGCTATAACTTTTGCGCAAACCAATAAATATACGCTTATTGGCATTTTTTTTACTAAAGACATGTGGCTGAATACATTTTGGCCCAAATGTTTGACTAAAATTGAGTTTATTAGATTTTTTTTATAACAAAAAGTAGAAAATCTCTTTTTTTTTCAAAATTTTCGCTCTTTTTCCGTTTATATCGCAAAAAATAAAAAATCACAGAGGCAATCAAATACCATCAAAAGAAAGCTCTATTTGTGGGAAGAAAAGGACGCAAATTTCGTTTGGTTACAAAATTGCATGACCGCGCAATTACCAGTTAAAGTAGTGCAGTGCGAAATTGAAAAAAGACCTCTGGTCCTTTGGCTGCCAAATGGTCCGGGGCTGAAGTGGTTAAAGCACATACCCTGTTTCCCCCGAAAATAAGACCTAGCGTGATTGTCGGTGATGGCTGCAATATAAGCCCTACCCCCCAAATAAGCCCTCGTTAAAGTCTTTGTAGGTCTTATTTTCAGGGTAGGGCTTATTTTCGGGCTAACAGGGTAGGGCTTATTTGGGGGGTAGGGCTTATATTGCAGCCATCACCGACAATCACGCTAGGTCTTATTTTCGGGGAAACAGGGTAGGAACATGGGACAAAGTGCTATGTGTGCTTTGTAAGCCTAGCTACAGGGTCCGACAGTAGCTGACAAGGGGGCGGCTGCTTGATAACATCCCCCCCCCTCATATTCCTCTTGCCTTGTGTGGGGCAAGAGCTTGGAGCCAACACAAGTGCTGCTTATCAAATAGCCACCCCTCTCATACCTTGTAGCCATCTGACGGCATAGCTGGCAAGGAGATGGCAAATTGATACCTCCCGCCCGCCCCTGCATTCCTCTTGCCTTGTCTGGGGCAAGAGCTTGGAGCCTAGACAAGTGCTGCTTATCAAGTAGCCATATCCTTGCTAGCTATGTTGTTGGATGGCCACAGGGGGGCGGTGGAGCGTCCTGTCTTCCTATGCTGAAAGCACATAGGAACATTGGACAAAGTGCTCTGTGCTTTGTAAGCCTAGTTATGAGGTTGAACAGGGCACCCCTCCCATACCTTGTAGCCATCTGACAATGTAGCTGGCAAAGAAGATGGCTGCATGATAAAATTGCCCCCCCCCCCCCGCATTCCTCTTGTCTTTGCTTGTCTGACCACAGGGGGGCGGGGGAGCGCCCTGTCTACTTATGCTCAAAGCACATAGGAACATGGGCCAAAGTGCTATGTGCTAAACCTAGTTATGAGGTTGGACAGGTCACCCCTCCCATACCTTTATAGCCATCTGACAACATCGGTAGCAAGGAGATGGTTGCTTGATAACCTCGCCCACCCCCCACATTCCACTTGCCTTTGCTTGTCTGGGGCAATTATCTGGAGCCGAGACAAATGGTGCTTATTAAGTAGCCATCTCCTTGCTAGCTATATTGTTGGATGGCTACAGGGGATTGGGGGAGCGCCCTGTCTACCCTAAGCTCGAAGCATATAGGAACATGGGGCAAAGTGCTATGTGTGCTTTGTGGGCCTAGTTATGAGGTTGGACAGGGCACCCCTTCCATACCTTGTAGCCATCTGACAACATAGCTGGCAAGGAGATGGCCGCTTGAAACTCCCGCCCCCTGCTTTCCTCTTGCCCTCACTTGTCTGGGGCAAGTGCCACTTATCAATCAGTCATCGCCTTGCTAGTTATGTTGTCGGACGGGCGCGCGCGTGGGGGGGGGGATGGGAAATGCCCTGTCTACCTATGCTCAAAGCACATAGGAACATGGGACAAAGTGCTATGTGTGCTTTGTAAGCCTAGCTACAGGGTCTGACAGTAGCTGACTGCTTGATAACATCCCCCCCTATAATGTTGTATGGCTACAGGTGATTGGGGGAGCGCCCTGTCTACCCAATGCTCGAAGCACATAGGAACATGGAACCCCTATAGTCCAAACTATGCCAGAGAGGCTTGTAGTGACCTGTTGAGAACGGACAGGCTTTATTTCTGCTACTCGCATTTGGTGATCCAGCCAGCAAATCTGTTGTTTTTCAAAAGCACAAGCTCTCCAGCAGAATATCCAATCCGGTTCCCCTGAAGAAGTCACGTGTGACGTAACGCGTAGGGAGTGGCTGGCAGTGGAGACCCATTCTGTGAAGTGCCGTGACATTGGCGTTTGATCGCCATTTTCTTTGCTTTTAACTGTTCACATTTGTGTAAGGGTTGAATCTATTTTTATCGCATAAATTACTATTTCATTTTTACATACTACACTATGGAAGGCTTTCTTTCCTCCACCCCCCTCTTTCTTTGGTGAGTTTATCACCTATTTTTAGATGACAAGCACTCGACACTTTAGAGATATACCCCACATATAAGAGGATACTCAGAAGCTTGGAGGATAAACGGAGGAGAAAAACCAGCCTAGTGGATTGGATTTATATGCGGTTTACAAGTAAATCTGAGCTGAGAGTCTAGTGAGCACATTTAAGGATTGCATTGGCTTCAAACTCCATATTCCTTAGTTGCAAGTTATACAAGAGCCTGTATACAGATAGAGACTGTTTTATGTGCGCGTTTTTTCTCTGCAGCGCAGCATATATTTATTCAGTCACCTTATGGACTTTATATACTTATTAGTGCCTGTTTAATATATACACATTTTTTTGGCACGTTATTGTGTTGATTTTGTCACTATATTTATCACGTTTTTATATACATTGTTTTTACAACGTGGATACCAGTACCTATCATTTATTTTATGGTTTATAGGTGTGTGCTTTTACCTATGCGCGAAATCACTTCTATTTTTTTATGTTTGCTTTGTAGGCCTAGTTATGAGGTTGGACAGGGCACCCCTCCCATACCTTATAGCCATCTGACAACGTAGCTGGCAAGGAGATGGCCGCTTGAAACTCCCGCCCCCTGCTTTCCTCTTGCCCTCACTTGTCTGGGGGCAAGTGATCTGTGCGTATTGTTCTTTGGAGGACAGGAGGAAAAAAAAAAAAATAACCCCAGAGTTCTTCTGTAAACTCTCCTCCCTATATTTATAATCTTTGTGCATAATGATGGGCAGGCTTCAAGTAGAGCTGCTTCCCTTCTAAATGTTAAAAGGGAACCAGTGGGAATAGAAATATGGCGACAGCCTTACCGGCTGGCTGTCATCCGGCTGTCATAAGTTCCCTGCTGGGTAAATCAATGACTGCAAACATGCAGCAAGCAAAGTGCGAAAAGTCAGATCTCCTATTCTACATACCTTTTTTCAGGTTGGTGACTAACTCGGTAGTGAAGCCCTGGTCATGGATAATAGAGCCTGCTGGTATTAGTCACTTGTTTTATTATTTCCCTATTTATGTCTCCCATCTAAGCCCCCGAAATTCCGACCACAAAATCCGTCCGTTTTTTTTCTGGCGGATTTTGTCCGAAACTGGTGTTGCATACACACGGTCGGACAAAGTTGTCGGAAAATCTAATCTTTCCGAACGCGGTGACGTTCGTTGCGTACGACTGAACTACGTAGAGGCTAGTAGCCAATAGCTTTGGTCTCCTAATTTGATCTGAGCATGCGTGACACTTTGTCCGTCGGAATTCTCTACACACGATCGGAAAAAGTCTGATCGGATTTTGTTGTCAGAAAATTTGAGATCCTGATCTCAAATTTTTTCTGTCGGAGATTCCGACGGAAAAAGTCCGCTAGAGCCCACACACGATCGGATTTTCTGACAACATAATCCGATCGGACTTTTTCCATCGGAATATCCGACCGCGTGTACGGGGCATAATCCAGCACTGCTGGAGGAGGATACGTCAGTCTATTAAATAGTTTGTTACCCCAACATTTCATATTCCTGATACAGTGCCTTGAAAAAGTATTCATACCCCTTGAAATTATCCACATTTTGTCATGCTACAACCAAAAAGGTAAATGTATTTTATTAGGATTTTATGTGATGGACCAAAGTGGCACATAATTGTGAAGTGGAAGGAAAATTCTAAATGGTTTTCAACATTTTTTACAAATAAATATGTGAAAAGTGTGGCGTGCATTTGTACTCAGCCGCCTTTACTCTGATACCCCTAACTAAAATCTAGTGGAACCAATTGCCTTCAGAAGTCACCCAATTAGTAAATGGAGTCCACCTGTGTGTAATTTAATCTCAGTATAAATACAGCTGTTCTGTGAAGCCCTCAGAGGTTTGTTAGAGAACCCCAGTGAACAAACAGCATCATGAAGGCCAAGGAACACACCACACAGGTCAGGGATAAAGTTGTGGAGAAGTTTAAAGCTGGATTAGGTTATAAAAAAATATCCCAAGCTTTGAACATCTCACGGAGTTCTGTTCAATCCATCATCCGAAAATGGAAAGGAGTATGGCACAACTGCAAACCTACCAAGACATGGCCGTCCACCTAAACTGACCGGCCGGGCAAGGAGAACATTAATCAGAGAAGCAGCCAAGAGGCCCATGGTAACCCTGGAGGAGCTGCAGAGATCCACAGCTCAGGTGGGGAGAATCTGTCCACAGGACAACTATTAGTCGTGCTCTCCACAAATCTGCCCTTTATGGAAGAGTGACAAGAAGAAAGACATTGGAGAAAGAAAGTCATAAGAAGTCCAGTTTGCAGTTTGTGAGAAGCCATGTGGGGGACACAGCAAACATGTGGAAGAAGGTGCTCTGGTCAGATGAGACCAAAACTGAACTTTTATGATGAGACAAAGTTGAAAGCCTGCAGGAAAGGCCAGTACAAGAACTTTAATAACTTTGTGCTCTTAACCGCTTCCCGACCGGCGCACGACGATGTACGTCGACAGGATGGCACGGACAGGCATAAGGGCGTACAGGTACACGTACACGTCCCCTTTAAGATGCCGCCGTGCCATCGAGCGCGCGCCGGTTGGGACCCCCACGAGTCTGGTCGCGGGTCCTGCGGACTCGATCTCCGCAGGAATACCCGCGATCGTCTCACAGGAGGGCTGAACGAGGAGATGCGGAAGTAAACAGCATCTCCCCGTTCTGCCTAGCAACTAGTGACACCGATCTCTGCTCCCTGTGATTGGAGCAGAGATCAGTGTTCACTAGCTCACAGCCACGCCCCCCCACAGTTAGTAACACGCCCCTAGGAACACTTAACCCCTACACTGCCACCTAGTGGTTAACCCCTTCACTGCCAGTGTCATTTACACAGGAATCAGTGCATTTAAATAGCACTGATTGCTGTATAAATGACAATGGTCCCAAAAATGTGTCAAAAATGTCCGATGTGTCCGCCATAATGTCGCAGTCACAATAAAAATCGATGATCGCCGCCATTGCTAGTAAAAAAAAAAAAACTAATAAAAATGCTATAAAACTATCCCCTATTTTGTAAACGCTATAACTTCTGCACAAACCAATCAATAATCGCTTATTGCGATTTTTTTTTATTATTTTTTTACCAAAAATATGTAGAAGAATACGTATCGGCCTAAACTGAGGAAAAAAAAAAAAAATTTTTTTTTATATATTTTTGGGGGATATTTATTATAGCAAAAAGTTAAAAATAATGCGTTTTTTTTTTTTTTTTTTTCAAAATTGTCGCTCTTTTTTTGTTTATAGCGCAAAAAATAAAAACCGCAGGGGCGATCAGATACCACCAAAAGAAAGCTCTATTTGTGGGAAAAAAAGGACGTCAATTTTGTTTGGGAGCCACGTCGCAGGACCGCGCAATTGTCAGTTAAACCCACGCAGTGCCGAATCGCAAAAAGTGGCCTGGTCTTAAGCCAGCAAAATGGTCCGGTCTGAAAGTGGTTAAAACAAAACCGTTATTTCCCATATTTCTGTGTTGGGTTCCATTTATATCATTACAGAAGATCTTGAAGATCATATCATTGTTTTTATATTTTACTCAGTAGCAGTAATTGCTGTCCAAACTACTTTTGCAGTTTAAGAACATCCGCTTTCCCTTCAAAAAAAGAGAGTGAATGGCTCCAAGGCTACAGAAATGAAATGAGTTCTTTGTGTGTAATATATCTTGTATATCCTCAAACCTTAATTTGCTGGACAACATTTATAAAGGAAAGTTATAGGTTTGGCAGTTCTGTGAACATGGTCTGATATAATTTAAAACGACTCTAAGAAAATACAATTACATGCTTGAGGGTTTGCGTACAGTGTTCCTAAAGGCAACTGTGCAGCTCTCCCCCAGCTCCCCCCCCCCCTCCACCTTATACTTACCTGATTGCCTGTTCTTGATCCAGCCCTGTGCCCCAGAGCGGTATCTCTCCCTCCTCACAGGGCGGCAATGGCGTCACTAGGGTTGGTGTCACCTGGTGCGAAAAAAATATGGTGTCACCCCCCCACCAATACAGACCCCCCAGCAGTACAGACCCCCCCTCAGTTACAGACCCCCCTTAGTGCAGACCCCCTCAGTGCAGACACCCTTCAGTACAGACACCCCCCTGGGTGCAGACACCCCCAGCAGTGCAGACACCCCCCTGGGTGCAGACCCCCCATTTTACAGACACACCCCCAGTGCAGACCCCCCCCCCCCACTACAGACACCCCCCCTCAGTGCAGACCCCCCTCAGTACAGACACCCCCCTTATAGACCTTAGAACAGAAGATACACACAGCGGTGTGTGTCCCTCTAGCCCCTCCTCCTCTGTGGATGTAAACAGAGAGGAGGGGAGGCGGCTTCGTTCCGCTCCGCTGAGGGACACAGCCACGGCGGTGAGACACAGGGTAGGTGCCGCTACCCACGGGTGTCACCCCTTTGGCGGGTGCAACGCCACTGCAGGGCGGATTATTATCAGTGGGAGCCATTGGCTCCTGCTGCTGTCAATCAAATCCTGTGATGGCTGGTGGGGCAAAGCTGCACTGTCTGTGTCTATGGGCACAGACAGTGCAGCTCTGGATTGAGCCTGCAGGTGTGCCACCGTAGGAAGCAGCTTCCTATGATGGCACAATGATAAAAAGAAGGAGCCTGGAGTGTTAGTGGGGATCCCAGAAGAGGTGGACTGGGGCTGCTCTGTGCAAAACCATTACACAGAGCAGGAAAGTATAACATGTTTGTCTTTAAAGAAAATGCCCTTTATAATAACTTAAAGTAGCATTTCAGGCAAAACCTAACTAGTTTTAAAAATGCTCCCTCCCCATCCTAACACCCATGCTGAATAACCTATGTAAAAAGGATGTATATACTTACCTATTTTCAGTCCACTCCGGTCTGGTCACATGATCTTCTTTGTCAGCCAACGACAGCTGCAGGGGAGAGGAGAGAGTGCTTGACAACAGCTGGGATGCCTGGGAGTGGTGACGCCATAGGCTCCTACAACCCATCCATTGTTGGTGCTCCCACCTTTCCCCTGCAGCAGCTGCTGGCTAACATAGGGGAGCCAGATCACATGAATGGATTGCACCATAGGCTCCTAGGGCCCATCCATTGTTGGTGCTCCCACCTTTCCCCTGCAGCAGCCGCTGGCTAACACATGGGAGCCGGATCACCTGGTCGGATTGGACCACAGGCTCCTATGGCCTATCTATTGTTGGCACTCCCACCTTTCCCCTGCAACAGCTGCTGTCTAACACAGAGGAGCCAGATCACGTGACCGGATTGGACCGTAGGCTCCTAATGGCCTATCTTTTATTGGCTCTCCCTTCTCTCCCCTGCAGCAGCTGCTGGCTAACACAGGGGAGCCAGGTCACGTGACCGGATTGGACTGTAGGTTCGTATGGCCCATCCATTATTGGCCCTCCCTTCTCTCCCGCTGCAGCAGCTGCTGGCTAACACAGGGGAGCCGGATCACGTGACCGGATTGGACCATAGGCTCCTATGGCCCATCCATTGTTGGTGCTTGGTCCTCTCCCCTGCAGCAGCCATTGGCTGACACAGGAGCTGGATCACATGACCGGACAGGAGCACAGCCTGTCTAATCACACCATGGACAGAAGTAATACGGAGTAACAAGGGACTTTGAGAGTGGACCCCAATCGTTTTTTTGAGTGGGAGGGTGCTCCAGTAATAAAGAGGCATACAAGAGGATATTAGCAAAGGGGGGGGCACACACTTGGCTCTCCAGCCATGGGGACTGTAGGATTAGCCATGGGCGTGTATAAAAAATAATTTCATTGGAATGCATAGGCACACTAATTAATGGTGTGTGGGATGTCCATGTTGAATTGCCGATAAGAACCAATAAAATATTACCTATCCAGGTCCCTTTTAAAGCTGAATTGTGACAATTCTCAGTGGACCTACACATGGCCCACACATGACTCCACCGCTAAATTTCTAAACTCTCTGGAGTGTTACAGCTGCCAGGAAATTCAGTACAAGTGACCTTGGGGGGTCTTCGTTTGCTCCACAGTCTTCGCTAATGACTTTACTACCATTTGGCTTCTGCTATTTAAGCTTGGCTTCATTTTGTAGATAAGCTCATCCGAAACGACAAGAGCTGTCTTCAGGTATGTTCTGTTCCTCGGCTCAGTGTGTGGGAGAACCAAACTAATGAATCCACTTTTCTTACGCTTCAGTGGGCAGGTGGATGGGGTTATGCCTTCTGAGATGTTTATGTGCGGCTCTCACTGTGCTATACTCATGAAGAGCGTATAGAGAAGGATGAGCTGGCTACTGTAATAGGAAAGGTGAGGAAAAATATTATAAATGTGAGGAAAACTATCCCCCGGTGCTAATGTTCTCCTAACCTTATATGACCTCATCAAAGTCTCCTGATCAGCCTCTGGTCCCTCTAGGGAGGAGCTCAGGTGGCCAGTGGGGGTCAGGGCTTCTTTTAGGATGGCAACCATCAAAAAATTGTGTGACATAAAATGCCAATAGTATATAATAGCTACACAAATATTACTGTGTGAGAGCACTGACATTCATGTGTGACTCATTCCGAACAAAGAGCAAGTCCAACACAAGACCAAACGCACAGCCAATATTATCCAGAGAAGTAAAAAAGTATGACAATATCACAATTTATTAACCACTTCCCTTACGGGCCATAGTAAAATGACGTCCTTGACTTTCGGGGACGTCAAAGACGTCATTTTACTATGGCCCGGTAGGCTGGCTGGTCACAGAGGCTACCAGAGACAAGATCGTCTCTGATCACCTCTATGGTCTTGGAGGACCGGTGCGACATTATGACGTCACTTCCAGGCTAGGGCAGAAGTAAACTATTTATTTATTTATTTAGATCTTTTGCTTTTAAAGGTAAAGAAGAGATTTGGGTCTTTTGACTCCAGATCTCCCCATAAAGAGGACCTGTCATCCTTTTTTCTCTTACAAGAGATGCCTACATTCCCTGTAATAGGAATAAAGGTGCTTAATATATTAAACAGGGAGTGTAAAAAAATGTAAAGCGCACACCCCCCCGTGCTTGCGTGCAGAAGCGAACCTACATATAAGTCGCACACACATATGTAAACACTGTTTCCACCACACGTGGGAGGTATCACTGCAAACGTTAGAGCAAGAGCAATAATTCTAGTACTAGACCTCCTCTGTACAGCCTAGTACACACCGTTAGTTTTTTTTATCGTTCAACCCAGCAGGTTGAACGAAAAAAAAACTGACAGCTCAGGTCAGAGCCACTGTACTAACAATGACGTTAGTACAGCGATCTCCCCTGCTGTGCTATTATGTCCTGACGAGGGGCGGACCCCCCACCAGAACACTCCAGTGATCTTGAGGTGGTCAGCTGCTGGTTTTCCAGCAGCTGACTGACAGAAGTCGGCCGAACGGCTGCCATACACATGGGTTGAACGTTGGCCGTTTTTTTTATTGAACCGGCCGATGTCGCCCAACATTTGGCCCGTGTGTACTAGGCTTTACTCCAGGGGTACGCAGCCCACGGGCCGCACCCAGCCCGCCACAGATGTCTGGCCAGTCAGCACCCGTGATTAATTCACCCAGCCCGCAGACCTTTGTGGCGGTATCGCAGTGCTGGATGGGGGCGCTGGAGTTAACTTTTTACATTACACAGCAGGTGATTGGTTGCCGGGCGATCCTAGCAACCAACCACCAGTCTGTTAATGGGAAAAGTTAACCAGCAGTTCCCGCCCCCATCCAGCCCTGTGATGTCGATCTCTGTTCTGCTCGCTGTACACCTGTGTAAGGTAGGAGAGGTCTACCTACACAGTGTGTGTGTGGTGGAGAGGTGCAGAGGACACTTTGGTGGGGACAGAGGACACTATGGTGGGGACAGAGGACACGACCGGGGGGAGAGGGGTTGCAGGGGACAGAGGACACTGCTTTGGGGGCACAGGAAACTTGCTATGGGGGAGGGGGGCAGAGAACACTATGGGAGTGATGTGAAGGGGGACAGAGGACATTGCTATGGGGTACAGAAAACACTGCAATAGGGGGGAGCCTATTAGGGACCCCATCACCCCTAGGGACAGGAACCCCATCTCCAGACCATGCTGGCTGGCAGGTTTGGCGTCAGTCACCCTTGGGTGCCAAGATGGGGGAGGGGGCAGTAAAATCCGAATACCCATGCTCCCTCAGGGTGAACTGGCTTTGTATTAGTGAAGCACCTTAAAGCAGGGTGGGCAACCCGCGGGCTGCACGCGGCTCACCACCGCTAGATGTCCGGCCTATCAGTGCCCATGACTAATTCACAGGCACCCGGCCCGCGGACATTTTCGCTGCTGTCCTCTTCATTGGACAGCAGCGAGTGGCGGTATCACAGGGCTGGATGGGAGCGGGATCCGCTGGAGTTAACTTTTTACATTACTCACTCATTAGCAGGTGATTGGTTGCCGGGAATCCTAGCAACCAATCACCAGCCTTTTAATGTAAAAAGTTAACCAGCAGTTCCCGCCCCCATCCAGCCCTGTGATGGGGAGTACAGAGTACACTATGGGGGGGACAGAGGACACCACCGGGGGGGGGGGGTTGCAGGGCACAGAGGACACTGCCTTGAGGGCACAGGAAACTTGCTATGGGGGGAGGGGGGCAGAGAACACTGCAATAGGGGGAGACCCTATTAAGGACCCCATCACCCTGGGAACAAGGACCCCTTCTCACATGAGAACAGGGACCCCATCACCCCTAGGGACAGGAACCCCATATCCAGACCATGCTGGCTGGCAGGGCTGGCGTGAGCCACCCTTGGGTGCCAGGATGGGGGAGGGGGGCCGTAAAATCTAAATCTCCAGCCACAAGCTCCCTCAGGGCTTGTACTGTTATTATTACTATGTTGGGATTAGGGATGAGCTCGGATTCGAACTCATGTTTGAATCGAACATCGGCCATTAAACAGATTCTACTTAAGAACAAACCTACAGTCCCTGTCTTGTTTGCACCGCCTGTATAGTGCTGTTCAGAGTATATAGGGTTGTAGGTATAGGGTTTTATTTTGGGTGCAGGGTTCCCCTTAACCACTTCAGCCCCGGACCAATTGGCAGCCAAAGGACCAGGCCCCTTTTTGCTATTCGGCACATCGTCGCTTTAACTGACAATTGCGCGGTCGTGCGACGTAGCTCCAAACAAAATTGGCGTCCTTTTTTTCCCACAAATAGAGCTTTCTTTTGGTGGTATTTGATCGCCCCTGCGGTTTTTATTTTTTGCGCTATAAACAAAAATAGAGCGACAATTTTGTAAACAATGCAATATTTTTTGCTTTTTGCTATAATAAATATCCCCCAAAAATATATAAAAATAAATTATTTTTCCTCAGTTTAGGCCGATACGTATTCTTCTACATATTTTTGGTAAAAAAAAATCGCAATTAGCGATTGATTGGTTTGCGCAAAAGTTATGGCGTTTACAAAATAGGGGATAGTTTTATAGCATTTTTATTAATATTTTTTTTTTTACTAGTAATGGCGGCGATCAGCGATTTTTATTGTGACTGCGACATTATGGCGGACACATCGGACATTTTTGACACATTTTTGGGACCATTGTCATTTTATACAGCAATCAATGCTATTTAAATGCATTGATTCCTGTATAAATGACAGTTGTAGTGAAAGAGTTAACCACTAGGGGAGGGGAGGGGTTATGGGCTGTGACGTGTGTGTTGTTTTTTTACATTAGGGGACGGGGCTGACGTCTGACGTCATTGATCGGCTTTCCCGATGACCGGGAACAGCCAATCAATGACAGGCAGAGTAGGAAGCGCGGGGAGAGGTTTGTTTACACAGACCTCTCCCCGTTCTTCAGCTCCGTGACCCGATCGTGGGACACCAGCGGCGATCGGGTCCGCTGGCGGCGCGCGTGCGACCCACAGGCAGACAATTGCAAAATCACGTTTATATACGGGATTTTGCCTGCCCGTGCCATTCTGCCGCAGTATATCTGCGTGAGGTGGTCGGGAAGCGGTTAATATCCATACAAGACCCAAAGGGGCTGGTAATGGGCTGGGGTAGGGGGGGGGGGGGTGATGGGGTAGCCATGCCATTTTTCTCAAAGATTTTCATCCATATTGCCAGGACAAGACATGACATTAACCACTTCAGCCCCGGACCAATTGGCAGCCAAAGGACCAGGCCCCTTTTTGCAATTCGGCACTGCGTCGCTTTAACTAACAATTGCGCGGTCATGCGACGTGGTTCCAAAACAAAATTGGCATCCTTTTTTTCCCACAAATAGAGCTTTCTTTTGGTGGTATTTGATCGCCCCTGCGGTTTTTATTTTTTGCGCTATAAACAAAAATAGAGCGACAATTTTGAAAAAAAATGCAATATTTTTTACTTTTTGCTATAATAAATATCCCCAAAAAATATATAAAAAAACATTTTTTTTCCTCAGTTTAGGCCGATACATATTCTTCTACATATTTTTGGTAAAAAAAATCGCAATTAGCGATTATTGATTAGTTTGCGCAAAAGTTATAGCGTTTACAAAATAGGGGATAGTTTTATAGCATTTTTATTAATATTTTTTTTTTTAATTAGTAATGGCGGCGATCAGCGATTTTTATTGTGACTGCGACATTTTGGCGCACACATCGGACATTTTTGACACATTTTTGGGACATTTGTCATTTATACAGCAATCAATGCTATTTAAATAGCACTGATTCCTATGTAAATGACAGTTGTAGTTAGGGGGTTAACCACTAGGGGGCGGGGAGGAGTCAGTGTGACGTGTTGTGTTTTTTTTTTACAGTAGGGGGGCGTGGCTGTACGTCTGACGTCATTGATCGGCGTTCCCGATGACAGGGAACCGCCGATCACTGACAGTCAGTGTAGGAAGCGCGGGGAGAGGTTTGTTTACATAGACCTCTCCCCGTTCTTCAGCTCCGTAACCCGATCGCGGGATACCAGCGGCGATCGGGTCCGCTGGTCCCGCGGCCGGGGTCACGGAGCTCCCGACCGGGTCGCGAGCGCGCCGCTAGCGGCGCGCGCGCGCGACCCACGGGCAGGCACATGCACGATAACGTACAGGTACGTGATTCTGCCTGCCCGTGCCATTCTGCTGACGTATATATGCAGTGGCCGGTCGGGAAGCGGTTAAAGCCGCAAGCAGTTTTAAATGGCTTTTTTTCCTTTACAAATGTCATTTTGTGCAGGGACAGTTCTAAACACGGGAAACACATGCCACTTCACAGGCATACTTTAGACACCCCCCAGGTACCATATTTAAAGGAATATTTAACTTTTTTTTTTTCACTTTATGCATCATTAAAATGACTGCTCCCGAAAAAACTGACGTTTTTAAAACTTCTTTTTGCATTGATACATGTCCCCTGGGGCAGGACCCGGGTCCCCAAACCTCTTTTATGACAACAACATGCATATTGGCCGTTATAATTCGCACTTTAGATTTTGAACATTCGCGTCCATTGTAACTAATAGGGTTCTAACGTTCGCGCAAACTTTCGGTCCATTCGCAGGTTCTGGTGCGAACCGAACCCAGGGGTGTTCGGCTCATCCCTGGTTGGGATTATTATTAACTTAATTTATTAGAAGGTGAATGCGGCCCTCTATGCATTTACATACATTGAATCCGGCCCTCAAGTGGAAAAAGGTTGCTGACCCCTGCTTTACTCTAAACAGCAAACCAATGAAAAGCAAGGCGCTAACACATATATGTGATCATTACATGTGAACAAAGAATAAAAAACAATCCAAATATACTCGAGAGTCCAAAGGTGAAAACATTTTTATTAATAAGAATTATTAATAAATATTACACAGTCCAAATTTTTTTGCACAGAGTCCTGACCCCAACCCGATGGAACACCTTTGGGATGAATAAGAGCAAAGACTGCGAGCCAGGCCTTCTCGTCCAACATCAGTGCCTGACCTCACAAATGCTCTTCTGGAAGAATGGTCAGACATTCCCATAGACGCACTCCTAAGCCTTGTGGACAGCCTTCCCAGAAGAGTTGAAGCTGTTATAGCTGCAAAGGGTGGGCCAACCCAATATTGAACCCTACGGACTAAGACTGGGATGCCATTAAAGTTCATGTGTGTAAAGGCAGGTGTACCAATACTTTTGGTTAATATAGTGTATGTCGGTTACAGTAATGAGACAAACCATTTAACCCTGGTGTGGGTGCTTACAATGCTTTTATTTATTCATGCAAAACCTTTATCCAAAAAAGGAAAAAAACTGCTGTAACTGATTATAAAGTATTAGCTTGAGTTTGGCTTCAATTAGTGTATTTGAATTGAAACATTTAACACTCCCCTCCCCCAGACTGAAATGCTGTTGCCCAAATGTGCCCCCTGTGCTCCTTCCCCTGGAGTGGGGGCGCTCTAATACAGGAGGTGTGTTACTGGCCAGATCACCAGGTGAATACAGAGGGGGAAAAGCCTAAGAAAAGAATATGAATGCAGCCACCACATCCAATGATTGGTAAGCTGCAAGATATCACATTTTAGGTGACGGCGCTTTGCGGGGGGGGGGTTTTAACCCTTTTTCGTCCGCTAGCGGGGTTAAAACCGCACCGCTAGCTGCCGAATAACGCTGCTAAAACGATGGTAAAGCAGCGCTAAATATAGCACTGCTTTATCGCCGACGCCCGCACCGCCCCAGTGTGAAAGGGGCCTAACTGTAATTTTTTTATTTTTGTAAATGTGGAAAAGGGGGGGGGGGGGGAGGGTACTCAGGTTTTAATGAAAAAGTTGAGATTCTCCTGAAGTTTCAGCTGATTATATTTCTGAAATTACAAATTTTTAATAAAAATCAATTTAGCAAATATATTTAGTATGTATTAGCGCACACAGAGCTGCATTCATTTGTGTGTTGTTTTTTTATCTGCCTGGAGTTCACTTTAATAACATGAAATTATAAAAACTGTTTCTATATTAACCGCTTGCTTACTGGGCACTAAGGATGAGCTCAGGCGTGTTCGCAAACAGCAGAGCCCGCTAGGAAGTCGGCACTGGAGAGCGCTAATCACAAGCAGTGAGACATTTCCCGATCTCTGCAGCCGCGCATCGGGACAATGTTTTTGCTCAACAATAGAAAAAAGACCGAAAAATGTCAACCCCCCCCCCCCCCCCCCCCCCCAGTTTTCATATTTTGTTATACAATTTTGCAATGTGTGCTGATGAGGCTGCACTGATGGGCACGGATAGACAGCACTGATGAGGCTGTACAGGTAGGCACTGATCGGGAGGCACTGAGAGGTGGCACTGATGGGCACTGAGAGGTGGCACTGATGGGCACTGAGAGGCAGCACTGATGGGCACTGATTGGCAGCACTGGGCACTGATGAGGCCGCACAGGTGGGCACTGATGAGGCCGCACAGGTGGGCACTGATGAGGCCGCACGAGGTGGCACTGATGGGCACTGAGAGTTGGCACTGATGGGCACTGGTGGGTGGCACTGATGGGCACTGAGAGGCAGCACTGATGGGCACTGAGAGGCAGCACTGGGCATGGATAGGCAGCACTGATGGGCACTGATGAGGCCGCACAGGTGGGCACTGATGAGGCCGCACGAGGTGGCACTGATGGGCACAGAGTTGGCACTGATAGGCACTGGTGGGTGGCACTGATGGGCACTGGTGGGTGGCACTGATGGTCACTGGTGGGTGGCACTGATGGGCAGGACTGGTGGGTGGCACTGATGGGCAGCACTGGTGGGTGGCACTGATGGGCAGCACTGGTGGGTGGCACTGATTGGCGGCACTGATGGGCACTGATTGGCGGCACTGATGGGCACTGATTGGCGGCACTGATGGGCACTGATTAGAAGTACTGGTGGGCACCAATTAGCATCACTGATTAGCAGTACTGGTGGGCACCAATTAGCAGCACTGATTAGCAGTACTGGTGGGCACCAATTAGCAGCACTGGTGGGCACTGTGTGGGACCGATGTCCCTTTTACAGAAGCTGGTAATCGGCTGTTAGCGTGGGGGGAAAAAGCCAAAACCGGACTTCTGTTTACATCATGTGATCAGCTGATAGCGTGGTAAAGGGCTGTGATCGGCCTTTTACTCTGATCTGTGATCACCTGAGTCCCAAGGATTCAGCAATCACAGACCACCCCGCAGGGGGGCGCGTGAGCATGAGAGATCATCCATGGACGCCCCCCTGACATTTTAAGGAGAAGTAGGGCCAAATCTCTTTTAGCCCTACTTATCCAGTGAGTGACAGGAGTGCACTTGGTTCTGCACTCATGTGACCCAGATTCAGCTGACAGCGGGCTAAAGTCTGCTGTTGTCACTCAGCCAATTCAGACTGGAGGGATCCTGAATTTAAAGTCAGGATCCACTCAGATGCCTGGACTGGCAGCTGGCTCATCCTCTCAGCACGCTGCTGAGAGCCTGAGCTATCGGCTCCCTCCCCTCCACAGCTGGAGCGGCAAAGCAGAGAGCCAGTGGCTGACATCAGACCGATGGTGCATGCACCAAGGTGAGTATGATTTTGAAATCCCACACTTCTCTTTTAATTATATATTAGATTTTTTTCCTTAGCAAACCCTGAGTTATCTGTAAGTGTTGGGGTAAACTAAAAGAGTTGGTTTAGGTTAAATCTCCGCTCTAGTAATTAGTAAAAATTCACCCTTGCAGTGGGGCTCCCTGCATTTAAAAGAACTCTTCACTCTGTATGTAACATACTACTGAACTCTGCACTCTGTACGTAAACAATTCCTGAACTCTGCACTCTATACAACGCGTACTCCTGAGCTCTGCACTCTGTATGTAACACACTCCTGAGCTCTGCACTCTGTATGTAACACACTCCTGAGCTCTGCACTCTGTATGTAACGCACTCCTGAGCTCTGCACTCTGTATGTAACACACTCCTGAGCTCTGCACTCTGTATGTAACGCACTCATGAACTCTGCACTCTGTATGTAACGCACTCTTGAACTCTGCACTCTGTATGTAACACACTCCTGAACTCTGCACTCTGTATGTAACACACTCCTGAACTCTGCACTCTGTATGTAACGCACTCCTGAACTCTGCACATAACACACTCCTGAACTCTGCACTCTGTATGTAACACACTCCTGAACTCGGCACTCTGTGTGTAACGCACTTCTGAACTCTGCACTCTGTATGTAACGCACTCCTGAACTCTGCACATAACACACTCCTGAACTCTGCACATAATACACTACTGAACTCTGTACGTAACACATTCCTAAACTCTTCATGTAACATTCCTGAACTCTGCACTCTGTATGTAACACACTCCTGAGCTCTGCATTCTGTATGTAACACACTTATGAACTCTGCATTATGTACGTAACACACTCCTGAGCTCTGCACTCTGTACCTAACACATTCCTGAGCTATGCACTCTGGACCTAACACACTCCTGATCTCTGCACATAATACACTACTGAACTCTGTACGTAACACATTTCTGAACTCTGCGCTCTGTATGTAACACACTCCTAAACTCTGCACTCTGTATGTAACACACTTATGAACTCTGCACTCTGTACGTAACACACTTATGAACTCTGCACTCTGTACGTAACACACTCCTGAGCTCTGCGCTCTGTACCTAACACACTCCTGAGCTCTGCGCTCTGTACCTAACACACTCCTGAGCTCTGCGCTCTGTACCTAACACACTCCTGAGCTCTGCGCTCTGTACCTAACTGTCACGTACCTAGGGATGGAGCCCAGAATGCAGGGAGCGGCCTCTCGTATGCCTCTGGCTCTTGAACCCCCGAAGGTGGGAACAGGGGCCCGCGAGTGCAGGGGTGCACAAGTGCCTGGCAGATGGCAGCTGTGGGCTTGACTGGAACCGTGCAGTTATCAGGAACACAGGAACTGCAGACAGCACTGTAGGTTCTGAGGTTTGCAGGAACTTCTGGAACAGCAGGCTGAAGAGAACACGTGCTTGAACACTGGAACGCTGGACGTGGTCAGGCAGGCCGGGTCAACACTGGCAGACAGAGCAGGTTCAGGCAGAGGCAGACACTGGCAGACAGAACAGGTTCAGGCAGAGGCAGGCGGGTTGTCAGAGTACAGGCAGGGTCGGCAACAGACGGGCAACAACAGGACCAGAGGAGCAGACAGAGAATAGTCAGACAAGCCGGGGTCGGAGGCAGGCAGCAGGCAGGTGTAGTCAGGAACAAGCCGGGTAACAGGAATCAACAGGTACTTGGTAATAGCAGGGGTCTCAGGAAACGCTGTAGACCGGACAGCAAGAGGCCTCAGTCACAGGCTTCCTCTTATAGGCTCTTTGGCGCCAATGGCTAATTGACGGCGCGTCAGCGCACACCCGCGCGCACACACGACGCCAATGCGCGCCGACAAGCGCTGATTGGGTTTGAAGGAAGTTCTGTGGGCAGGTCCTCCTGGGTCACTGGGATGTCTTCCTTGACATTGCCCCCCCCCAAGGGGCAACCTCCGGATGCCCAATTGTGCCATCTTACTGGGATGGGACCTCTTGAAGGCAAGGATCAGTCTTCTGGCATGTATGTTGGCCTCCGGTTCCCAGGAGTTCTCCTCGGGTCCATACCCCTTCCATTTTACCAGAAACTGAACCTGGTTACCCCTTCTCCTACAATCCAGGATGGATTCTACTTCGAATTCCATTTCTCCGTTAATGATTACAGGTGCGGGGGGACCGACCTTTCGGTTGGCAAATGGGTCTGGCACCACAGGCTTGAGCAGGGCCACATGAAAGACCGGGTGAATCCGGAAGGACTCCGGTAACTTCAGCTCGTAGGCTACATTGTTGATTCTCCTCACTACGGGGAAGGGCCCCACGAACTTGGGACCTAGTTTCCTAGTTGGGCATGCTAACTTTAAATTCAGGGTGGATAACCAGACTTGGTCTCCAGGTTTGAGGTCAAGCTCCCCTCTTCTCTTTTTATCATAAACCTCCTTGTTGTAACTCTGGGTCCTTGCCATAGTCTCTTGTAGTAGCTTGTTGTTGGATTCAAAAAAATTGAGGTGTTCCTGGGCGGCTGGTACCGGGCACTCCGGAAGATTGTTCGATAGAAATAGAGGGTGGAACCCGTAATTTGCAAAAAACGGGGATTGCTTAGTGGCTGAATGGACAGAGTTATTATAAGCAAACTCAGCAAGGGGAAGCAGCGGGACCCAATCATCCTGGGAAAATGAGGAAAAGCAGCGCAGGTACTGCTCCAGCGTTTGATTGGTTCTTTCCGTCTGACCGTTCGTTTGAGGATGGTAAGCAGAGGAGAAAGACAGGTCAATCCTTAGTGACTCACACAGAGCTTTCCAGAACTTAGACGTGAATTGTGACCCCCGATCCGACGTGATATTTGCTGGTATGCCATGGAGCCTCACTATTTCCCTGATGAAGGTCCTAGCCGTCTCGGCGGCAGATGGTGTGCCCCTCATGGGCAGAAAGTGGGACATCTTGGATAGTCTATCCACTACCACAAAGATGGTAGTGCAATTTTCTGAGGGCGGTAGCTCCACAATAAAATCCATGGAGATCATCCTCCATGGTCTCTCCGGGACGGGAAGCGGCTTCAACAAACCCCAAGCTCTGGTCTTGCTGCCCTTATTCTGGATGCAGGTAACGCACGCCTCCACATACTCCTTACAGTCCTTTCGCCATTGCGGCCACCAGAACGTGCGCTGGAGCAGATCGGAGGTCTTGTACACCCCGAAATGGCCAGCCAGCATATGGTCGTGGCAAGAGCTGAGGACCGAGACCCGTGCTTCCTGGGGCACGAAGATCCTGTCCCCGAACCATAAGAGACCATCTCTGGCTAGTAGAGCGGTGTCAGGTGGGAGAGGAGCGCCAGTGGACGCTTGTCTAATCTGGGTAAGTCCCCCTGGAGTAGCAGGAAATTCCCTGAAGACAGGACAGTGTCTGGGGACGAAAGGGCTTCAGGCTCGCTGTACATCCGTGACAACGCGTCGATCCGGGACGGTAAGTTATATGGAACTGGAATCTGGTAAAAAAAAATGCCCACCTGGCCTGCCGCGGTCTCAGTCTTCTGGCGGCTTTCAGGTATTCCAAGTTCTTATGGTCAGTATAGATAAGAATCGGATGGGTTGCTCCTTCCAGGAGGTAGCGCCACTCCTCAAGTGCCGCCTTGATTGCCAACAACTCCCGATCGCCGACATCGTAGTTCCTGTCTGCCTCTGATAATTTACGTGAAAAAAAGGCGACTGGGTGCAAAAGGGCTTTGAGTCCCTGTCTCTGGGAGAGCACTGCCCCAACTGCTATTTCTGAGGCATCCACTTCCAGAATGTATGGCAGGGTGGAGTCGGGGTGTTTCAGGACTGAGGCAGAAACGAACAGGTTCTTCAGCGAGGTGAAGGCCGCCTGGGCTTCGGTGGACCACTGGAACTTGAGACCCTGTTTGGTTAACCTGGTTATGGGGGAAATGATGGTGGAGAATCCTTTTATAAATTTTCTATAAAAATTTGCGAAACCCACAAACCGTTGCACTCCTTTCTTATCGGTGGGAGCTGGCCAATCTAGGATGGCTGAGACCTTCTGAGGGTCCATCTCAATGCCCTCCACGGAGATGATGAGACCGAGGAAGGGGATACTCCGTTGTTCGAAGACACACTTTTCGGGCTTGGCATAAAGTCCATGAAGTCGTAGTCGTGTCAGTACGTTCTTGACGTGTTCTCGGTGCTCAGCTAGAGAGGAGGAAAAGATTAGAATGTCATCAAGATAAATAACAACAAATAGGTCGAGAAAGTCTCTGAAGATGTCATTCACGAAGTGTTGGAATGTGGCGGGGGCATTACACAGGCCAAAGGGCATAACTAAGTACTCAAAGTGCCCGAAGCGTGTGCGGAAGGCAGTCTTCCACTCATCTCCACTCCGTATACGAACAAGGTTGTAGGCCCCGCGAAGGTCCAACTTAGAAAACACTGCTGCAGACCCCAGTCTCTGGAAAAGTTCTGGCACTAGGGGCAGGGGGTAACGGTTCTTAACCGTAATCTTGTTGAGGGCCCGGTAGTCTACGCATGGGCGTAATGAGTGGTCCTTCTTCTCCACAAAGAAGATTCCCGCTCCTGCAGGTGAGGTGGAAGGTCGGATGAACCCCTTTTGTAGATTGTCATCAAGGTAGGTCTTTAATGTCCCCAGTTCCAGTTCAGATAAGGGGAAGATTCTCCCAAAAGGGATTTCTGCTCCTGGGAGGAGTTCAATGGGACAGTCGTATGGCCTGTGTGGCGGGAGAGTCTCTGCACCCTTCTTGCTAAAGACGTCCAGGAAATGGTGATAAACTTCGGGTACCGCTTGACGGGTTTCGGCCTCAACCTCCAGGCACAGTAGGGAAGCAGGCGCCTCACCGGGTCCAGGTGAACAATGCTGATGACAGTAAGGAGAGGGGAACTCAATCTTCCCTAGGACCCAATCGATCTGCGGGTTATGGGCCCTCAACCAGGGCATGCCCAGTATGATGGGAAATAACGGGGACTTGATGACATCTAAGCACAGCAGTTCTTGGTGAATCCCGGCAATGGTAGCTGGTAGAGGAGAGGTCACGTGGGTTACTGGTCCAGATTTAAGAGTGGACCCGTCGGCCAGGTGTACAGAAAGTTCCTTTGCTCTTGGTCGTAGGGGGATGTGGTACCTGGAGGCGAAGGATAAGTCCATGAAGCCACTGCATGCCCCAGAATCAATAATTGCGCTGGTTTGGATGTTCCCTTCGGGAAGCTGCAAGACAATGGGAACAGCCAGGTGAGACATAAGGTTAGGTGACACAGGGATACAGGCAGGAGAGATGGAGAAGCACTTACGGAGCTTTGCTGGGCAGGCTCGTACAAAATGTCCTGGTTCTCCGCAATACAAGCAAAGGTTGCCGACTCGGCGGCGTTGACGTTCCTCAGGGGTCAGAGAGGGGCGGAGCAAGCCCAGCTGCATGGGTTCCGGGGCATCGAACCTGGCGGTAGTGGAAGCTGGGGGAGCTGGATACGGAGGACTGGGCACACGGGGAAGCATCCAAACGGGACGAGAAGACCCGGCGGACCTCTCAGCACGTCGCTCCCGTAGCAGTCTGTCTATTTGGATGGACAGTTCCATGAGGGCCTCCAAGGTGTCTGGTATGCCCACACGGGCTAGTTCATCCTTTAGAGGATCTGAGAGACCCATGCGAAACTGGTGGCGTAATGCAGCATTATTCCAGTCTGTATCGGCGCTCCAGCGCCTGAATTCCGTCGCATAGTCTTCCACAGGCCTGCGTCCTTGCTGCAGGGTATGCAGGGCTGTCTCCACGGTAGCGGTTAGCTGCGGGTCTTCATAAAGTAAGGACATGGCCTGGAAGAAGGTGTTTAAGGTATTCAGTGAGGGGTCCTTCTTTTCCAAGAGCCGATGGGCCCAGGACTGGTATAGAATGCGCGCCGACAAGCGCTGATTGGGTTTGAAGGAAGTTCTGTGGGCAGGTCCTCCTGGGTCATTGGGATGTCTTCCTTGACACTAACACACTCCTGAGCGCCTCACCCTGTACCTAACACACTCCTGAGCGCCTCACCCTGTACCTAACACACTCCTGAGCTCCTCACCCTGTACCTAACACACTCCTGAGCTCCTCACCCTGTACCTAACACACTCCTGAGCTCCTCACCCTGTACCTAACACACTCCTGAGCTCCTCACCCTGTACCTAACACATTCCTAAACTCTGCACTCTGTACGTTACGTTCCTGAACTCTGCACTCTGTACGTTACACACTCCTGGACCCTGCAGTCTGTATTCCATGTAAATACAATTCTAAATACTCCTATATATCTGAGTAGATACATAGCCTTACAGATACAACCGGCCCTTTGAAGGCAACCATAATGCCCACAATGAAATTGAGTAGGACACTCCTGCTATAGAGGGATATGCTTTGTTCATTGTTTGTTTATTTCAGAGGTTTACAACCACTTTGACATTTAGGGATTGGTCAAAAATTATGCTTCTTCTGGCCATATCTACAGCAAGTTCAAGGAAATTTTGGTTGCGCAAGTAATTGTATGGATGGGCAATCTACCACCAACTGTTTCTATTGAAGCCGAGAAACAGTCATTGAATGATGTGTTTAGTCGGCATAAGGGCAAATGCTTTATTGTTGCTTGTTTTCAGCACCAAAAGCCACACACTGCTGAGCCGGGCTGATGGTGCCGACAAATAACTCGTCTCTCGCATAGGATCAGTACACGTGAGTGAAGGCAAGATTGGACTGTTTTATTTTCATTCTGCTTCACCTTTTCTCGCTTTGCCTGCAGCTTTAAATTATTTAATTGCGAACCTGGTCTCCATCTCCAGTACATTATGTGAAAAATCCAGAGGGTGTTCCAGCACTGTGCTCATAAGGCTTTGATGCACGATGCACCATATTCTCTATACACAAATTTGTTTCCCTTTTAGTAGCCGTGGATGATCAAAGCAAGCTGAGCTCTGCAGCTTATCTTACTTTCCTGCCTGTCTTTGGTTATTTTGCTGTGCCGGTAATAGGCAGAATGCTTGCCGTGAAGCAGTATGGCATGCGAGATCGGGTTTACATTGTGATTAAAGTGGAATTATCACTTTTATACTCTGGAGAAGAAAGGAAAAATTAAAGGAATTGTATAGTCATGGCGTACACTTTTATTTTATATCGCCATTGTAATACCAATACAAACAATAGTTATTTTGAACAACTTCCTGGATTCCCTGCATGCTTTGCAGCGTCTCCATTTCTAAGGACTACATATCCCATGGTACATTGCTGCCTGCAAGCAGCGATTCCCATGCTGACTCCGCCTTCTAAAACTCCCAGCACCTCTGCCGTTTAGAAGGCAGGCTCTGTGAAATGTGTGACAGGAGTGCCTATACCAGTGATGGCGAAACTTTGTGAGCCTGAGTGCCCAAACTGAAATAAATACATTGGTTTTGTGTTGCAAAGTGCCAACACAGCAATTTGCGAGAGAGGGGGGCTGAGCGAAAGAGAGGGGTTGTGAGAGAGAGGGGTTGTGAGAGAGAGAGAGAGAGGGGGGTTGTGAGAGAGATAGGGGGGGTTGTGAGAGAGAGAGGGGGGTTGTGAGAGAGAGAGGGGGGTTGTGAGAGAGAGAGGGGGGTTGTGAGAGAGAGAGAGGGGTTGTGAGAGAGAGAGAGGGGTTGTGAGAGAGAGAGAGGGGTTGTGAGAGAGAGAGAGGGGTTGTGAGGGAGAGAGAGGGGTTGTGAGGGAGAGAGAGGGGTTGTGAGGGAGAGAGAGGGGTTGTGAGGGAGAGAGAGGGGTTGTGAGAGAGAGAGAGGGGTTGTGAGAGAGAGGGGTTGTGAGAGAGAGGGGTTGTGAGAGAGAGAGAGGGGTTGTGAGAGAGAGAGAGGGGTTGTGTGAGAGAGAGAGAGAGAGAGAGGGGTGGGGGGGGGGGGGGAGAGTGAGAGAGAGAGAGAGAGAGGGGTTGTGTGTGTGTGTAAGAGAGAGAGAGGGGTTGTGTGTGAGAGAGAGGTTTGTGAGAGAGAGAGGGGTGAGAGAGAGGGGAGAGAGGGGGGACAGCGAGAGTGAGGGGTGTGAGAGAGATGCTGAGAGGGAGGGGAGCTGAGAGAGAGGGGAGGGGGGACAGAGAGAGAGAGAGGGTTGTGAGATATATGCTGAGAGGGAGGGGGGCTGAGAGAGAGGGAGGGGGGGCTGAGAGAGAGGGAGAGGGGACAGAGAGAGAGGGAGAGGGGACAGAGAGAGAGGGGTGTGAGAGAGATGCTGAGAGAGAGAGGGGCAACAGAGAGAGAGGGAGAGGGGCTGAGAGATAGGGGTGTGAGAGAAATTCTGAGAGAAAGAGGTGAGCTGAGAGAGAGGAGGAACAGAGAGAGGGAGGGGGACAGGGAGAGAGAGAGGGGGGACAGAGAGGGAGAAGAGGGACAGAGAAAGAGGTGTGCGAGAGAGATGCTGAGAGAGAGGGAACAGAGAGAGGGGGACACAAAGGGGGGATGGAAAAAGAGGGGGGGCTGAAAGAGAGGGAGGGGGGCTGTCATGAAGATCCTGCCAGAAACCTAAACCCGGCCGTCCCGGCCCTCAGATTCCATTGCGCATGGGCGCCCGGGCGCGTGCACGTGTGCAGCCGTGCACAGGGAGACGGGCGTGCGCTCTAGTTAGCGCCAGCCAGCCTATTTAGACTTGACCTGAGCAGATGCCCTTTGCTGTCTGCTCTACAGTGTTGTGGTGTGTGTAATCTGATCCTGATTTATCTGTCCTATTGACCCGGCTTACCTGTGACTACCCAGCTATCTGCCTGTACCCGACCCCGGCTTGTTGTGACCATCCTTCTGCCTCATCCATTGTACCTCAAACACCAGTTTGATTCCTGACCTGATGAACCCTGATTATCTGCATGGTCCCTGTCCGGTCTGCAGTCTGATTCCTGTAACGAACCTGATCACCTGCATTTCTCCAGCCCATTCAGTGGTTCTGTTTCCTGTTCCCAGTATGATCCTCTGCACAGATCCTACCTACTCTGCTGACCAGTCTGCTAAGCTGTTTGTCCAGATCCAGCCAGCTCTGCTATCCTGTTTACCTGTGAGCCTGCTTACCTGTTCAGTTCCAGTCTACTCTGCTGACCAGTCTGCTAAGCTGTTTGTCCAGATCCAGCCAGCTCTGCTATCCTGTTTACCTGTGAGCCTGCTTACCTGTTCGGTTCCGGCCTACTCTGCTAACCAGTCTGCTAAGCTGCCCGTCCAGTTCCTGTCAGCTCTGCTAACCTGTTTACCAGTGGTCCAGCTCTTCAGTCTGTATCCAGCCTTCCCTGCTATCCAGGCCTCCACCGTGTCCGCTAAGTTGACTTGGTCACTCTACTGGTCTGTTGATCCTGCCAGGCACCCGTGCTCCTCCTCACTCCTGGGTCTCCTGTCCCCACACCAGGGAACCAGGAGTGGGAGACGCAAGGGAGGTCTCTCTCTGCAATTTCGGGCTCGCACCACCAGGTACGTGACAGGGGCTGAGAGGAGAGAGAGACCTCTATCTCTGTCCTGGACTCTCTTGTGTGCCCACAGAGATGGCTCTGCGTGCCAGCTGTGGCACGCGTGCCAGCTGTGGCACGCGTGCCATAGGTTTGCCATCACTGGCCTATACCTCCCAACTTTTTAACATGACAATGAGAAAAACTAAGATGAATTAATGTATGTAACACACAGTGGCAAAAAGTGGGCATGGTCAGTGAACAGTGGGTGTGGTTTAAGAGATCGTATGTCAGAAACCAATAAATCAGACCAAGACAGAAGTACAGTTAAATCACACTTGTTTAATAATAAAAGTAAAAAGAACAAACGTAGTCAAAATGTTTATTAACCGGAATGGATAGTCAGCCAAGCTAGAAGTCTTGGATCAACGTAGTGAAACAGCAAGCCGGATCTGGAGCCAGAAGGGATGTCAGCAAATCAAATCTTTAAACCGGATCACAGTCGATCGACTCTGTGATGTTGACCGAGGCAAAGGCAGAGATCCTCTGGGTTGGACTACTTAAGTAGGCAGGACTGACAAGCAGGATATCATCAACAGCTGAATACATGTGGAGAGATAGGAGCTGGCAATCAGCCGACAGCTGAGCAGCCAGCTCAGAGAAGGAAGGGCTGAGCCCAGCCCTGACAGTACCCCCTCCCCCTCGGAGGACCACCAGGCTTGAGGGGAAAATGTCTATGAAAATCACGAAGGAGGACAGGGGCATGTACATCCAAGGGATGAGATCCAAGAGCGTTCCTCCGGACCGCAGGACTGGGGGGGGGGGAGGTAAACATAGCCTGCAGGACTTGGGAGGGGGACACCTAGCCCCCAGGGCTTGGGAGGGGAACACCTAGCCCTCCGGGCCCGGGGAAGAAACATAGCCCCCAGGGCCCGAGAGGGGAACCAAAGACCGCAGAGCTCGGGAAGGGAAACGTAGCCCCCAGGGCTCAGGAAGGGACACATAGCCCCCAGGGCTCGGGAGGGGATGCATAGCCCCCTGGGCTTGGGAGGGGACACAGAAACAGCAAGCGGGACACAAAACTGGGGACAAATGCTTGTGACATTCGTCCAACAAATGATTAATAGACCCCAAAATGTTTCATTCAACCCTTCAAATTATGATCTTGGTTATTCTGAAAAAAAAAAAGCATAAAGAAAAGCAGAGGTGAAAAAAAAGCCACTTGTATGTATGATAATTCTTCATGGTCTGGAGGTTGTGGTGGGGTTGTGTACTTTGCCTACATATTTTGGTGTCCCTCTTTCTCGTCTCAGGAATGTGGGAGATCTGTCTTTGGACTTTCACTTTTTCCATGCTGAATCTGTGGTTAGCTGCACTACAAAAAGCTGGCAGTTACTAGATGTTAAAGCTGAACTCCAGCCGTGGGGGTGTGCATGCATGCATGTGTGTGTGTGTGGGGGGGGGGGGGGGTGGGTGTGCATGCATGTGTGTGTGTGTGGGTGCGTGCATGTGTGTGTGTGTGTGGGGGGGGGGTGCATGCATGCATGCGTGTGTGTGGGGGGGGGGTGTGTGCGTGTGGGTGTGGGTGTGCGTGCGTGCATGCATGTGTGTGTGTGTGTGTGGGGGGGGTGTGCATGCATGTGTGTGTGGGTGTGCATGCATGCATGTGTGTGTGTGTGTGTGTGTGTGTGTGTGTGTGCATGCATATGTGTGGGGGTGTGCATGCATATGGGTGTGCATGCATGTGTGTGGGTGTGCGAGCGGGCGGTGGGGATTCACAGTGGCAGCATTTGGCACACCGGCCGCATTTGATGGGCACACTGGTGGCATTTGATGGGCACACTGGTGGCATTTGATGGGCACACTGGCGGCAGAGTTTGATGGGCACAGTGGCGACATTTGATGGCACAGTGGTGGCGTTTGATGGTACAGTGGCTGCAATTGATGGGCACATTGGCGACATTTGGTACAGTGGTGGCGTTTGATGGGTACAATGGCTGCAATTGATGGGCACAGTGTCAGCATTTGATGGGCACAGTGGCAACATTTGATGGTACAGTGGTGGCGGTTGATGGTACAATGGCTGCAATTGATGGGCACATTGGCGACATTTGGTACAGTGGTGGCGTTTGATGGTACAATGGCTGCAATTGATGGGCACAGTGGCGACATTTGATGGTACAGTGGTGGCGTTTGATGGTACAATGGCTGCAATTGATGGGCACAGTGTCAGCATTTGATGGTACAGTGGTGACATTTGATGGTACAGTGGTGGCGTTTGATGGTACAGTGGCTGCAATTGATGTTTTTATTTCTGAATTTTTTCAGTTTGCTTGCGCCTCCCTAAAAATTTGAGCACCAGCTGCCACTGGTTTATATGTGCATTTATATATATATATGTGTGTTTTTATATATGTGTGTGTGTGTTTACATGTATGTATGCACATTTTATGTAAAATGCTGTTCCTCCGAAAAGCGATCCATGCTCAGATCGCTTTTCAGAGGCATTTGACAGCCGGTAGAGAGGCAATATGTTGCCTACTTTAACCCCTTAAATGCATCATCACTATGCTGCAACTGCATGCAATGCACACAGTTGCAGGGGGGTTGCAGTGCAGCCACATTCACCTAGGGGTTTACTTCAAGGGTGCCCTGACTGGAAAAAGATTGTGAAACACCGACATAGAGGAACCCATCTCTCCATTTTCCTCCTGCAGCTGATGAATGCCTGTAGGTGGGAGAGGAGGAGAAGCGGGGGAAATGAAGAAATCGGTTCCTTTATGTGCAGCCACCCGGGGGGTGGCCCTCCATGGTTTCTTGCATCGGGGCCCTGAGGGTTCTAGTTACGCCACTGACTCCAGGCATATATGAAAGGCATCTCTGTGAATGCAGCTTTGTATTTTATCTGTATTTTATTACTTAGATAACTAATTATAATTATTATGATTACTAAGGGGCATTCTGACGGGAAGATAGAGCAGAGTGGCAGTGAAATGAGGTCTTCGGCTTGATTCACACCTATGCATTTTTAGTGCTTCTTCTGGGGTCCCCCAACAGCGCTTGCGGCTCCTCCCCACATTGGGAAACCCCCTAGGAGAAGCCCTCTCCCTGGGGGTTATCGTGCGGGTCCGCTCCCGAGTCCAGCATTTGCGTCCATAGACACAGAATGCCGGACTCCCTCCCCGCCCCCCCCGGCGCCCACGTCATTGGACTTGATTGACAGCAGCGGGAGCCAATGGCTGCGCTGGTATCAATCTATCCAATCAAGAGCCTAGACAACGGGCAGAGGGGTAGAGCACGTTTCCGCCGTGGGAATGAACAGGCTCAGGGGAGTAAAACTGGGGGGCTGGTCAGTGACAGAAGTTTTTTCATCGTAATGCATAGGTGAAAAAACACGTGGGTTTACAACCCCTTTGAGCCCTCTTATCTCTTGGCTGGCGCACGTCTGAGCCCTGGTTGTGCCCTCCTGTCTCTTGACTCCAGGCTGGGGCACCTCTGACCCCTTGTTGAGCCCTCCTGCATCTCGACTCCTGGCTGGAACACCTCTGACCCCTGGTTGAACCCCCCTGTCTCTTTACTCCCGGTTGGCGAACCTCTGACACCTGGTTGAACCCCCCCTGGCTTTTTAGTCCTGGCTGGCGCACCTCTGACCCCTGGTTGTGCCCTCCTGCTTCTTGACTCCTGGCTGGTGCACCTCTGACCCCTGGTTGGGCCCCCCTGTCTCTTTACTCCTGGCTGGTGCACCTCTGACCCATGGTTGGGCCCCCCTGACTCCTGGCTGGTGCATCTCTGACCCCTGGTTGTGCCCCCCTGTCTCTTGACTCCTGGCTGGTGCACCTCTGACTCTCGACTCCTGGCTGGTGCAACTCTGACCCCTGGTTGTGCACCTCTGACTCTCGACTCCTGGCTGGTGCAACTCTGACCCCTGGTTGTGCCCCCCTGTCTCTCGACTCCTGGCTGGTGCACCTCTGACCTCTGGTTGTGCCCCCCTGTCTCTTGACTCCTGGCTGGTGCACCTCTGACCCCTGGTTGTGCCCCCCCTGTCTCTTGACTCCTGGCTGGTGCACCTCTGACCTCTGGTTGTGCCCCCCTGTCTCTGGACTCCTGGCTGGTGCACCTCTGGCCCCTGATTGTGCCCCCCTGTTTCTCGACTCCTGGCTGGTGCACCTCTGACCTCTGGTTGTGCCCCCCTGTCTCTCGACTCCTGGCTGGTGCACCTCTGACCCCTGGTTGTGCCCCCTGTCTCTTGACTCCTGGCTGGTGCACCTCTGACCCCTGGTTGTGCCCCCCTGTCTCTTGACTCCTGGCTGGTGCACCTCTGACCTCTGGTTGTGCCCCCCTGTCTCTCGACTCCTGGCTGGTGCACCTCTGACCCCTGGTTGTGCCCCCCTGTCTCTTGACTCCTGGCTGGTGCACCTCTGACCTCTGGTTGTGCCCCCCTGTCTCTTGACTCCTGGCTGGTGCACCTCTGACCCCTGGTTGTGCCCCCTGTCTCTTGACTCCTGGCTGGTGCACCTCTGACCTCTGGTTGTGCCCCCCTGTCTCTTGACTCCTGGCTGGTGCACCTCTGACCCCTGGTTGTGCCCCCCTGTCTCTTGACTCCTGGCTGGTGCACCTCTGACCCCTGGTTGGGCCCCCCTGTCTCTTTACTCCTGGCTGGTGCACCTCTGACCCCTGGTTGGGCCCCCCTGACTCCTGGCTGGTGCACCTCTGACCTCTGGTTGTGCCCCCTGTCTCTTGACTCCTGGCTGGTGCACTTCTGAGCCCTGGTTGAGCCCTCCTGTTTTCTTGACTCCTGGGTGAGGCCTGTCTCCAAAATGGGAGCTGTCTCCAAACGGTGAGCTCTGAGCTATCCTCGGGATTGAGTATATAACAACCCTGCACACCTGTGTACTCAGACAAGCGTCTGGCACCCAGTAAAATCCGGACACAGGATTGAAAGTTCCGTCTCACCCAAGACACTTTGGAGCCTTCAAGCTTCGGGCCCCAATCCAGATTTACAGAATCCAGAGAAAACCAAAAACACAGCTTTCGCCACTCGGAGATGATAGTCTGCAACCTCGCATTAACCATTAATGCAAATCTTAAGTCATTTTCTCCTACATTTCCACAGTGCAGTGGCAGGGCCTCACACTATCACAAAACTTCAATAGAATAGATTTTTTTTTTTTTAAACCGAGTTTAGTGGCACTTTAATGGGAGTTCAATTGGCCTCCACCCGAATTGACCCTGCCTTAGGGTCATTGGATAGAAAAGGCTATGGCAAGCGGAGAGATTGTAAGCTCCTTTTGAGCCAGTATAGCTCTGTAGAATTGGGTTAAAATAAACACTCAACATCTTCCCAGTATTTTCTGTATTCTACAGATACAAGCAGGTTTTCCCATCCTGCCGGTAACCTCATTTATAGATTAGGGAAAGCTGTAGAAAGTATAGCCAAAGGCTGTGAGCTGGCAGTTTTCTGAGAACCGCAGGCCAGGTTTCCAGACAACAAATGCAAATGAATGATTTTTGTTTAATTAACTGCTGTTTGGCCTCACGATACTTAAGTTATGCATATAAATTTAGGTTAAAAAAGATAAAAGCACTGGCCTGGAGATAAATGGCAGGATTCATTTGGAGGAACGTCTAGGTCAGCACAGTGTAGGCAAATAAAAAGACACTTTGCATATGGTGCTGATAATGGATCCAACTGGCTTATACAAAATATGGCAGACGGAAGAAGTGCCACTGTGCCATCCTGATCAGGTCCGCCTTGGTTGCACTGTAAGGGCTCATCACATGGGTATACTTAAAGAGGCACTCTAGTATGTAAAAAAAAATTTAACGTGAGCAGCTACAAATACTGTAGCTGGTGACTTTTAATATAAGGACACTTACCTGTCCAAGGATCCCGCGATGTCGGCACCCCGAGCCGATTCATCAATTGGCTTTGGTTGCACATTACAAGTAAGGAAAACCAGCAGTGAATCCTTCAGACTTCACGGCCGGTTTCCTACTGCGCATGTGCAAGTCGCGCTGCACTTTCTGAATGGTCCCGCCAGCTTCTGCGATTGGGTGTGTCCCAGAAGGCAGCAGAGGGAAGGAGGAGGGGCCGGAAATGTTGTAAATCATCGTTTGGCGAGCCGGAAGTTGGTACCTGTCAAAACCAGGTACCCGATCCCCCCCCAAAAAGTGCCACATGTGGCAGTGGAGGGGGAAAGGTGCAAATGAGTGGAGCTTCCCCTTTTGGGTGGAGCTCCCCTTAAGTGTACATTCATATGAGAGCCGTGTTTGCTTGCACAGGTGTTCCACGCATTTGTGTGCAGGCATTCCCATTCATGTCAATTGGGATGCAGTGGCTGCATAAGCACAGCCACTGCTCCCAATTCGACATGCATGCAGATGCAGGTGCATGTTCCCGAACTCATGTGGTCTCCGCTCAGTGACACGCGTCCACACAGATGTCAAATGGATGCCGATGTGCAGCCACTGTGTCCCAATTTACAGAAATGGGACTGCCTGTACATGGGTGCAAGGAACAGCTTTGCAACCCATGTGGGCAATTGAGCGTGGATGTATGCTTTGGTGGGCCAGTGTGTACAATGGCCTACTTCACGTGTACACCCCTACACATGTCACTCAAGAGTGTCGCTTTTCAGATTGCCACAACGACAGTCCTGCCCAGACCGCAGCTATGCCCACCCCTGGTGCCGCCCAGTATGGGGGTGTCGTTCTGGAGCGTCCCTGTCCAGCCCCAGTCCAGTCCTCTCCTCCCCTCCCTCCTCGACGAGGCGGCTGAAAGCAAAACAGTGCTCTATGGAGGAAAGCTGTCAGCACACCGCGTTAAGGAGCAGCTTGTTGGTATGATCAGCGTGCTGTCAGTAGCTCCGCAGCCCCGTCAATAGCACCGGCCTTTTTCAGGCCAGCATTCCCTGATCCTCGCCGGCCTTGATGCGGCATCCGAGTCCCCCCTACCCCCCCACAGGCACGGGGACCACTTACGTGACCCCCCGGCCCCTCTCAATCACCTTACCTTCCTCAGCGGCCATCACCGCCGCTTCTCCCAGCCCGCCAGCCGCGGTAGGCGGCCAGGAAACACCGCGGCTCCGGCCTAGTCCGGCCGGCGCCGGATCACCGCTCCGTCGGCAGAAGCCGCCCCGCAGCTAGCACCCACACCGGGTACCCACGCTCTTTGGACCCCCCCCCCTCATCCACGACCGCCTCCTCTCCCACTGGGCAGCCGAGACCAGGCTAACCCGTGGCTCCGGCCTAGTCGGCGGCCATCTTGGTCCACCCAGTCCACCCAGATTCAGCCAGGACATCACCAGGACCCCCCAGGACCCTCCAGCAGGTGCAAACGGGAACTGCTCCAATTCAGGTCAGTAACCTGGGTGGGCATCATCCACAGCCGCCGTCACCTCTGCTCTAGCTTGCTAGACGAGGAAGAAAGCGGCTGCGGCTGAGTCCCAGCCCACGCCATCCCACCTCTCACCCACCCTTATTTCCTTTCTGCAAGCCGGCGTGCCCCTTCCCTTTCAGAACACCACTACCGTAGCAACCAGACTTCACCGCAGAGGCACCAGGTCGCACAGCAAGCGCCGCTGGGATTATCTCCAATCAGGTAAGTTCCCGGTTATCCCCCCCCCCCCATTAGTTGTTGATCCAGGGCCCTGGTCCGACCGCCTTCGGGGGTCAGGAAGGAATTTTTTCCCCTACTGAGCGATTGGCCGACACAGGGGTTTTTCGCCTTCCTCTGGATCAAACGGGAGGGCGGTAGGTTCAACAGGCCCCCATCACCCCTACCGGAACGATTCGCACCAGTACAAGATACCTCAGCGGTCACCAGCGGTATTCTTCTGGTCCAGGATCGGCGCTACAAGCAGAGCCAGCTGGAACAGCCAGGAATTAGCGACTTGACTAACAAAATCCTTTTCACATAGGGCACTACATGATCAACTTGCGCGCTTACAAATAGCCGTAACACGGCGGCAAGTCTGATACCTAGACTGATACAAACAGGAACAGGAAATACCCGGATCAGGATCATCAGCACTGTCATCCTAGTGCCATCAACTTCACCCTCCCGACATGTGCTACTTCAAATATTCAGCAGAAGTTCTCCACAGGCTAAGGAATGCCACCTCTACATTGCCAGCCACCATTCAAAAAATTCTAAGGAAAGAACAATTACTAAAGACCGACCGACGATCAACCATCAAACACAGGCAGATACCAACTCAACCTCAGCAATTAGCATGCGCCATGATCAACACCAGATCTGCAGTCAAACACAGACTGGAAGTACACGACTTCGTCACCCAAAACAACATAGATTGCCTCTTCATCACGGAAAGCTGGCTAACTCCCGACTGCAACACCATCCTTACTGAATTGGTCCCGGAGAACTACAGGATCCTAACTGAGCATCGGATAGGAAAAAAAGGAGGAGGCCTAGCAGCGATTTTTAAATCGCACCTGGCGCTCACCAAACCGATTTTGCAGAACTCAGTGCCTTTTATGGAGACACTGACGCTACAGCTTCAATCAACACCCCATGACACCACTCACATTCTACTCTGCTATAGACCACCAGGACCAAAGACAAATCTTCTTACTCCCCTCACGGAATTCATTTCAATACACACCCTGAAATCCAAAAACCTCCTGGTACTTGGAGACTTTAACCTCTGGGCAAATTCTACCCAAGACCCTATCGCGACCACCTGCATCAACCAACTGGAAGAACTGGGTCTCTAGCAACTGATAAAGACTCCAACACATGGCTCAGGACACACCCTGGACCTTATCTTCAAACAAAATTTGAACATCAACATACTCGACAACCTACCACTACCATGGACGGACCACCACGCTATCAAATTTAAAATCACCACTAATACAACCCAGCAAAAACAGAAACCGGCAACAACAACTCATTGGACCAGATCGCAGAAGAAACTACACTCCGAAACCTTCAAAATCACGTTGGCAAACAAAATAGCAACGCTGAATTTAACCCACTGAACGGAACAAACACTCAGCTCCCTAAACAAGGTATTACTACAATCAGCAGACTCAGTGGCTCCAAAACGCAGAACACTTATCCGGAGGAAAAACTCAGGATGGTTTAACAGCTCTCTCATGCTACTCAAGCAAGAACGCAGAAGAGCCGAAAGAGCATGGAGAAGAAATCCTACAAAGGAAAATCAGACAAACTACAAAGGACTCACAGAGAATTATCACAAAGCAATCTTTAAAGCTAAAAAAGATTTTTTTGCAAATACCATTTCATCGGCACTAAACCGTCCTCGGGAACTTTTTAAAATAGTTGCTCAGTCGATGAACCCGGCATGCTTAGAGCCCCCAGCAAACGAAACCCAAGATTTCTGCAATGAGTTATCAGATTTTTTCATTGACAAAATCGACAACATCAGGAAAATAATTCAACTGAAAAAAACTTCCAACCTCAGTCATCCAGAGCAAAAAGAAGATATCGTCACAAATATCCCACATCCACCAAAGTTTTCTTTGATCCCAATCTCCACGGACACCACTAAGAACATCATCAAAAACCTCAGAGACAGCACATCTCCGATTGACATCATCCCCACAAAACTTCTGAAAGAATGCTCTGACATCTTGGCTCCCACCATAACGCACCTCATAAATCAATCTTTCAAAGAAGGGATTGTTCCAGGCGCCCTCAAACAAGGCATCATCAAACCCCTGCTAAAGAAACCCAACCTCGACCCTCAGGACCCTAACCACCGCAGACCGATAACAAACCTCAACACCATCTCCAAGATTATGGAGAAAGCGGTAGTACAACAGCTACACCGCCACCTAGACACACACAAACTCCTGGACCCTCTACAATCAGGCTTCCGCCCAGGCCATGGCACAGAAACCGCACTCCTGAATATTTGGGATGACGCCCTCGAAGCAGCAGATGACGGAGAATCATGTCTCCTGGTGCTGTTGGACCTCAGCGCAGCGTTTGATACTGTGGACCACAACACTCTACTCATCCGCCTTACAGAAGTAGCAGGAGTCGCAGACGCAGACCTACAATGGTTCGCATTCTTCTTAGGAAATGGCTCTCAGACAGTGAAACTAGGAGCTTTCACCTCTGAAACACGGGCAATCTCTTGTGGAGTCCCTCAAGGATCACCCTTGTCGCCAGTGCTCTTCAACATCTACATCCGCCCACTCCTCAAAATCATCAGAAGATCAGATCTCTGCTTCCACTCATACGCTGATGACACCCAATTATATTTTCGGATCACCAGACAAAAAGACCATCATCAGCAATTAGAAAGCTGCCTTACTCTGATAGACGACTGGATGACTGCCAGCTCTCTTAAACTCAACGAAGCAAAAACAGAACTTCTTATTCTACATGCAAACCAAAACTCCCGAACCAAGATCCCTTGGACACCGCCTACCATCTTTTGGACAGACCATCTCCCCAAGGACCAAGGTCAAGAGCCTCGGAGTAATTTTTGACTCAGAAATGTCAATGGATGCCCAAATAGGATCAGTAGTCAGTGGTTCTCACCATCTGCTCCGCCTGCTACGCAGACTTATCCCCTTCATTCCAAAGGAGGACAAAGCAGTGGTAGTTGGAACAGTCATTAATTCACGACTTGACTATGCAAACTCCCTCTACATAGGGTTACCCCAATATCAACTTGCGCGCTTACAACTTATCCAAAACACGGCGGCAAGGCTGATAACAGGAAAAAAACGTGGGAATCCATCTCCCCTTCACTGAGGAGCCTACATTGGCTAACCGTAAAGAATCGGGTCATTTTCAAGACCCTCTGCCTCACCCACAAATGCTCCCATGGAGACGCGCCTCAATACCTTCTCGAGAAAATAAAACGCTACACACCCAATCGCAGTCTTCGATCGTCCGACCAAAACCTCCTCCTCATCCCCAAGTCCCGCTACAAATCAAAAGGGGAACGAAGATTCGCTGTCCAAGGACCACGGCTATGGAATGCACTACCAACCTACATCCGCATGGAAGAAAACCATCAGGTCTTCAGGAAAAAAACTCAAGACCCACCTCTTCTAAGAAGCTTGACAACAAAGCACTAATCACAGCGCCTTGAGGCGATTCGGTTCGCATTGTAGCGCTATACAAATTATTCATTCATTCAGCGGGAGGAGCATTATCAGTGTGCAGCGCCGCGGGGGTTAAGAGTGCAGGACTTGTTGTTTGACATGGTGAGCGGGCTCACTGTTTCTAACACCATGTCAAACAACAAGTCCTGCACTCTAAAGCCCCGCTGCACACTGGTAATGCTCCTCCCGCTGATCATACCGACAAACTGCTGCTTAACACGGTGTGCTGACAGCTTTTCTCCATAGAGCACTGTTCTTGGCTTTGCCTTGCTAACACTGCCCTGTCCTGATCCTGTTTGACATACAAAGGCAGGCTGCATGATAGGCACTGGCAGGCTGCATTTAAAGGAACCTGGTAGCGCTGCATTGATCTCCTTTACCACGTCTGCAGTCTCTGACCATCTCCTGTACCACGTCCTCAGTCTCTGACCATCTCCTGTACCACGTCTGCAGTCTCTGACCATCTCCTGTACCATGTCTGCAGTCTCTCACCATCTCCTGTACCATGTCTGCAGTCTCTGACCATCTCTGTATCATGTCTGCAGTCTCTCACCATCTTCTGTACCATGTCTGCAGTCTCTCACCATCTTCTGTACCATGTCTGCAGTCTCTGACCATCTCTGTACCATGTCTGCAGTCTCTGACCATCTCCTGTACCATATCCACAGTCTCTGACCATCTCCTGTACCATATCCGCAGTCTCTGACCATCTCCTGTACCATGTCTGCAGTCTCTGACCATCTCCTGTACCACGTCTGCAGTCTCTGACCATCTCCTGTACCATGTCTGCAGTCTCTGACACTCTCCTGTACCATGTCCCCAGTCTCTGACCATCTCCTGTATCATGTCTGCAGTCTCTGTCCATCTCCTGTATCATGTCTGCAGTCTCTGTCCATCTCCTGTATCATGTCTGCAGTCTCTGTCCATCTCCTGTATCATGTCTGCAGTCTCTGTCCATCTCTGGTATCATGTCTGCAGTCTCTGACCATCTCTGGTATCATGTCTGCAGTCTCTGACCATCTCCTGTATCATGTCTGCAGTCTCTGTCCATCTCCAGTACCATGTCCCCAGTCTCTCACCATCTCCTGTATAAAAATATTTTTTTAAAACAGTCATTTTCGGTATCGGTTTTCGGTTTTCGGCCTAGTGTATCTTTAATTTTCGGTATCGGTTTTCGGCACCGAAAAACCCATTCGGTGCACCTCTATCAGCAATATATATATAGATGTCTTATGACTTCTATCAGTGTATGGTTAAATCTTGTGGGAGGAGCTTTTAATCTTCGCTGACTGAAACCCCTGACCCTCTGTCTGGACAGTGCTGATTGGCCCTGTCCTGATCACATGCACCCTCCCAATAAAAAAAACTCTCTAGCAATACACACCAAACTGAGCATGTGCAGCTTGTCCACAAGGCTCTGTTTTATCAGAAAATGGATTGGGGACTGTGAAAGAAGGGGAGGATCAGAGAATACAGGAACAAACAGCCTTTTTACACAATGCAGAGGATTAACCCCTTAGGTTCCAAAGCGAGTATAGCAAGCATTCTTTACTGCATATACAGACTGATTTTACTGTTGTGGGTTTAGTAACACTCTCTCTTACTATGTACTGTACTGTCTGGAGGAAAGAAGGGACATGGGAGACATGATTGAGACCTTTAACCACTTCAGCCCCGGAGGATTTTACCCCCTTCCTTACCAGAGCACTTTTTGCAATTCGGCACTGCGTCGCTTTAACTGACAATCGGTCGACAATCTGACAATCGGTCGTGCAACGTTGCACCCAAACAAAATTTACGTCCTTTTTTTCCCACAAATAGAGCTTTCTTTTGGTGGTATTTGATCACCTCTGCGGTTTTTATTTTTTGCGCTATAAACAAAAGAAGAGCGACAATTTTGAAAAAAACACAATATTTTTTGCTATAATAAATAGCCCATTTAAAAAAAAAAATTAAATAATTTTTTACTCAGTTTAGGCCGATACGTGTTCTTCTACATATTTTTGGTAAAAAAAAAAAATCGCAATAAGCGTATATTGATTGGTTTGCGCAAAAGTTATAGCGTCTACAAAATAGGGGATGGATTCATTGCATTTTTTTTTTTTTACTAGTAATGGCGGCGATCTGCGATTTTTTTCGTGACTGTGACATTGCGGCGGACACTTCGGACACCTTTGACACATTTTTGGGACCATTCACATTTACACAGCGATCGTTGCTATAAAATTGCACTGATTACTGTGTAAATGTGACTGGCAGGGAAGGGGTTAAAACTGGGGGGCGCTGCAGGGGTTAATGTATGTTCCCTGGGAGTGATTCTAATTGTGGGGGGAGGGGACTCACAAGGGGAGGAGACCGATCGGTGTTCCTCTGTACTGGGAACACAACATCGGTCTCCTCTCCACTGACAGGATGTGGAGCTGTGTGTTTACATACACAGATCCGCGTTCCTGCTGTGTTCCCGGGCAATCGCGGGTGCCCGGCGGACATCGCGGCCGCCGTGCACGCGCACCGGGTCGCGAGCGGGCGCGCGCGTACGCCCCCTAGATGGCCGGGAACGGGAGGACGTCATATGTCGCCCACCCAGGATAGGAGATCCACCTTGTGGGCGTCATTTGACAGTGGGAGGTATTGAAGTGGTTAAATATGTCAAGGGGGTGAATAAGATTCAGGAGGGCAGTTTTTTCAATATGAAACCAAAATCAAGAACCCAGGACATGACCTAAAACTAACTGGAGGAAAGTTTAAAAATAATCTTGGGAAGCATGCTTTTTTTTTACTGAAAAGGGTAGTTGAAGCTTGGAATAGGTTTCCAGAATAGGTAGTGAGTCAGTCAACAGTATACCCGCGATTGTCTCACAGGGAGGCTGAACGGGGAGATGCGGAAGTAAACAGCATCTCCCCGTTCTGCCTAGCAACGCGTGACACTGATCTCTGCTCCCTGTGATTGGAGCAGAGATCAGTGATCACTAACACACAGCCACGCCCCCCACAGTTAGCAACACGTCCCTAGGACACACTTAACCCCTACACTGCCACCCCCTGGTTAACCCCTTCACTGCCAGTGTCATTTACACAGGAATCAGTGCATTTGTATAGCACTGATTGCTGTATAAATGACTGGTCCCAAAAATGTGTCAAAAATGTCCGATGTGTCCGGCATAGTGTCGCAGTCACAATAAAAATCGCTGATCGCCGCCATTACTAGTAAAAAAAAATTATTAATAAAAATGCCATAAAACTATCCCCTATTTTTTAAACGCTAAAATTTTTGCACAAACCAATCAATCGCTTATTGCGATTTTTTTTTTTTACCTAAAATATGTAGAAGAATACGTATCGGCCTAAACTGAGGGAAAAAAAAAAAAAAAAATTTTTTTTTACATATTTTTGGGGGATATTTATTATAGAAAAAAGTAAAAAATGTTTTTTTTTTTTCAAAATTGCCGCTCTTTTTTTTGTATATAGCGCAAAAAATAAAAACCGCAGGGGCGATCAAATACCACCAAAAGAAAGCTCTAATTGTGGGGAAAAAGGGACGCCAATCTTGTTTGGGAGCCACGTCGCACGACCGCGCAATTGTCAGTTAAAGCGACGCAGTGCCGAATCGCAAAAAGGGGTCTGGTCTTAAGCCAGCAAAATGGTCCGGTCTGAAAGTGGTTAAATTGGGCTAATGGTGAAGAATAGGAGACAAAAGTTGTAGGAGGGATAAATGATTCCACTACTTAGAAAAGAAGATGATTAAATATTTTAGACTGTGACTTTTTTAACTACTGAAAACTGTTTTTCTTGTACCTTTTTCTGTTTAAAGTCAGACAGTTATGGGAAATGGATAGAGTGATAAAACAGATAGGTTTTTGAGATAAGTTGGATCATAATCACGATGATAATCACGATGATAATAAAAGCAGATCTAGATGAAAGCTGCAATGACGGCATATTTTCCTCTGTGCACTGGGAGCGCAACCATCCCAACAAGTGTTTGATGTTGTGTGAATTTACATATTCGCTGTGTTTCTCTGCCCAGCGGTGGGACACTGTGTTCCCAGGGTGCGCACAGTCAACAGGCATCAAAGGATCGTTTTCCTGTTCTCCCAAATTGCTCCCAGCCCCAGCTTAAAACTCAAGATGGCAGCTCCTTTGATAAGAGTAGTGTACCTGTCTCAATGTCACAGAACAAGATGAAGGATAATCACACTTGGCCCGCAGATTTCTCTTGTTTTGTTTTTGGGACCAGAATTATTATTATTTATTTTTTTTGAAGGCCTTGTTGGCACAGACACCACCCATGGGGCAATATGCCTCCCACAGACACCACCCATGGGGCAATATGCCTCTCACAGACACCACCCATGGGGCACTATTCCTCCCACAGACACCAACCACAGGGCACTATTCCTCCCACAGACACCAGCCACAGGGCACTATTCCTCCCACAGACACCAGCCACAGGGCACTATTCCTCCCACAGACACCAGCCACAGGGCACTATTCCTCCCACAGACACCAGCCACAGGGCACTATTCCTCCCACAGACACCAGCCACAGGGCACTATTCCTCCCACAGCACTATTCCTCCCACAGACACCAGCCACAGGGCACTATTCCTCCCACAGACACCAGCCACAGGGCACTATTCCTCCCACAGACACCAGCCACAGGGCACTATTCCTCCCACAGACACCAGCCACAGGGCACTATTCCTCCCACAGACACCAGCCACAGGGCACTATTCCTCCCACAGACACCAGCCACGGGGCACTATTCCTCCCACAGACACCACCAACACTAGGGCACTATTCCTCCCACAGACACCAACCATAGAGCACTATTCCTCCCACTGACACCACTCATGGGGCACTATTCCTCCCACAGACACCAACCATAGAGCACTATTCCTCCCTCTGACACCAACCACAGGGCACTATTACTCCCACAGACACCAGCCACGGGGCACTATTACTCCCACAGACACCAGCCACGGGGCACTATTCCTCCCACAGACACCAGCCACGGGGCACTATTCCTCCCACAGACACCAGACACGGGGCACTATTCCTCCCACAGACACCAGCCACGGGGCACTATTCCTCCCACAGACACCAGCCACGGGGCACTATTCCTCCCACAGACACCAAACATAGGGCACTATTCCTCCCACAGACACCAACCATAGAGCACTATTCCTCCCACTGACACCACTCATGGGGCACTATTCCTCCCACAGACACCAACCATAGGGAACTATTCCTCCCACAGACACCAACCACAGGGCACTATTCCTTCCACAGACACCATCTGAGGAGTTACATACAAATAGTCTCTGACCAACCACAGGTTGCACTCATTCCACAGGTTTAGCAGGACACCAAGCACTACCCTGGTTGGAATGGTTATACTTATACTTCAAATACTATGCTTACTATAGTGCCTTATTTAGTTCAACTTTATATATAGCATCCATCTCAATAAGGAGATTTTTTTTGATCACGAACTTTCATCTGGAAATGTCAAGTGTGTTACGAGGACATTGCAAACATCCTATGACCTCTAGAATACCTATTTCTGGACTTCCATGTAACTATCTGGCTCAATGGACCTTCCCGTTCGAATCCTGCACAATTTGGCTGCTCCTGTCTCCTTTATATTGTTATAGGTCTTCGTTTTTTTTGTTTTTTTTTGCTTCGGTATGTCTACCATATACTGTAACCATCTTATTGCAAACCTGAAATTTTGGTTTGTATGCTAATATACCTTTTGTAAAAAAAAATGAGTTTGTTGTATTTCATGAACATCTAAAGGCCTGTACACATGCAAATTAGCTGTTTTGGACCAACATCCGTCCGTGTGTACGCTCCATCGGACCAACTTTTTCAGTTTTCATCTGACTTTTGTTGGCTGTGTGAACGGACCAACTTTCTGCCAACAAAAGTCCGATGGAGCAAAGTCCGACCGTGTGTACACAAAACCATCGGACTTTTGTACAAAGTACAAACACGCATGCTCAGAACCAATACAAAAGATCAGACAACAATATAGAAGTTGACCAAAGGTGGCGCTGGAGTATTCAAACTCCCTCTTTTCAAGTGTCGTCAGTACGTCGAAACGTCACTACGTTCGTGTTTGTTGCCTAAAAAGTCAGATCGTGTGTATGCAATACAAACTTGGGGCCAACGCCCTTTGTACAAAAATCCACCGGAAAGTTGGTAAAAGGTCCGATCGTGTGTATGAGGCTTAATAATTACCCCTTTAACCGCTTCCCGATCCGCCTCCTGCACATATACGTCGGCAGAATGGCACGGCTAGGCAAAAGCACGTACAGGTACGTTGCCCTTTAATTGCCTAGCCATGGGTCGCACGCACGCCCCCGGTCAGAAGCTCCGTGAACCCGGCCGTGGGACCAGCGGACCGATCGCCGCTGGTGTCCCGCGATCGCGCCACAGAGCTGAAGAATGGGGAGAGGTCTGTGTAAACAAACCTCTCCCCGCGCTTCCTACTCTGCCTGTCGCTGATCCGCTGTTCCCTGTCATCGGGAAAGCCGATCAATGACGTCAGACGTCAGCCCCGCCCCCTAATGTTAAAAAAAAAACACACACGTCACAGCCCATAACCCCTCCCCTCCCCCTAGTGGTTAACTCTTTCACTGCATGTGTCATTTATACAGGAATCAGTGCATTTAAATAGCATTGATTGCTGTATAAATGACAATGGTCCCAAAAATGTGTCAAAAATGTCCGATGTGTCCGCCATAATGTCGCAGTCACAATAAAAATCGCTGGTCGCCGCCATTACTAGTAAAAAAAAAAATATATATTATTAAAAATGCTATAAAACTATCCCCTATTTTGTAAACGCTATAACTTTTGCGCAAACCAATCAATAATCGCTAATTGCGATTTTTTTTTTTTTTACCAAAAATATGTAGAAGAATACGTATCGGCCTAAACTGAGGAAAAAAAATGTTTTTTTATTTTTTATATATTTTTTGGGGATATTTATTATAGCAAAAAGCAAAAAATATTGCATTTTTTTTCAAAATTGTCGCTGTATTTTTGTTTATAGCGCAAAAAATAAAAACGGCAGGGGCGATCAAATACCACCAAAAGAAAGCTCTATTTGTGGGAAAAAGAGGACGCCAATTTTGTTTGGGAGCCACGTCGCACGATCCGCGCAATTGTCAGTTAAAGCGACGCAGTGCCGAATCGCAAAAAAGGGCCTGTTCCTTTTGGCTGCCAATTGGTCCGGGGTCTGAAGTGGTTAAAGCGACGCAGTGCCGAATCGCAAAAAGGGGCCTGGTCCTTTGGCTGCCAATTGGTCCGGGGCTGAAGTGGTTAATCCACAGATTTAATTTCTTGTATTGGTTGCCCCCCCCCCCCCCCCCCCCCCCCCATAGTTGGGTGTCGGGTAAATCTCCTGGTTCTGGATTGAAGTAACCTGTGATACAATTTATCACAAATGCAAGCTGTTTAAAAGGACTTTTGGCTACAATAAACATCACAGTAAATCACATTAGAGTCGGTGTTTAATCACCCACTTGTACAATTATAGAAAAGAGAAAACGTTGAGGCTTTGCAGGAAAAAGGTGGGATAGGGAAAAAAAAAAAAAAAGGCAATTAGCTTGCAGCAGATGTAGGAGCCGCAGCAATACGGCACCGAGACAGAACTGCAGATTTTATCTTTCCACCTTTTTAGAAAGACCATCTGTACACGTTTGCTGTCAGGTCTGGGTCTTCAGACACGGCCTGTTCAACCAGGGGGAAAAGCAGAATCTAATTACCTTTTTCATATATCAATATCCTGTTGTTCCTGGGACGAGCATATGTCACTGGATCTCCCCGCAGTCACATGCAAGCTTTAATTTCCTTTGGCAAGTTTTGTGCTAAATATTAAAAGATGAGGGAGATAGGTGTAAAATCAATTTAAAAACAAATAAAAAATAAAATACAAGGAAGAGTTGTATGTTACTGCGGGGAAACTGTTGATATTATCCACTAATATACTGAGATTTTTAATATGATAACTGTTTTTATTATAGGATGTCGCTTTCTGTATCCAACCTAAGACTATTAATAACTTTTTTTCCTTGGCGAGGTGATGTGCTACTGAGCCGCCAACCATACCCGTATTTATGTTTAGTCAGGTATTTTTTTTTTTTTTGTAGTTGGCATGCTTCCCTTGGTTCAATTTAAAGATAAATAATCCAAATGGTTAAAAAAAACGCACAACACAAATTATGGCCCTTAACCACTTTAGCCCCCGAAGGATTTGCCCCCTTAATGACCAGGCCGTTTTTTGCGATACGGCACTTCGTCGCTTTAACTGACAATTGCGCGGTCGTTCGACATTGTACACAAACAAATGTAGCGCCGACACTTTTCTTTTTTTTGTTTACAAACTATTTTATTGAGTGCAAAAGGTGGTACAAAAAGAGTACAAAAATGATTATTGTCAAGTTTCGACATATTTTTGTACTCTTTTTGCGCCGACACTTTTCTAAGGCCCCTTTCACACTTGTGCGACTTCACCGCGATTTTCCCGCAATTTTTGCCGCGATTTTGATGCGATTTCAAGGAATGCCTGTGTAAGTGGCATCAAAATCGGACCAAAGTAGTGCAGGGACTACTTTGAAGTCGGAAGGACTTGAAGTCGTACTAATATGAATGGCTGTCATTGGAAATCATGGGAAACGACTTGTCATGCTACTTTGCAGTCCCAAATCGTGGGACAAGTCGTATAAGTGTGAAAGGGGCCTAAAGTGTGCGCTATATGTGTAAATTTAGTTTTTCCAGAACTGTAACGGAGTTCTGGGGGTTGATTGTATGGGTCATTTACTCTGGCATCAGTTTGGCTGGGCTGTACTGGAGTTCTGCCTGGTCATAGGTGCAGTGAGGCACCTGGGACAGGCTGAGAACCAGGCCTGGTTGGACGTGTTAGATACCAGTGTTAGAGAGACACAGGAAGCCAGCAGTTCTCATATCGTCATTCCATTCAATTCTCTGTTGCTGTAGTAACGGCAATCGAGAGCGAGGCTTGGATATGATGGTATGGCGCATGCGCGAGATTTCGACAGGGCTGCGCAGTAAGGGCGGAAATGACGTTCGCATTGGCTGCTGTAATCCACAGTAAAAATGGAGCAGCCGAGACCATGAACAAAACGAAAAAGATAACCACAAAAAAAGATACTTCCAGCGCTCGTTTTTCTATTTAGGACAGATAGCATGCTTGGGGATGTTACAACACACACGCTCAGTTAAAAAATAGAATTTTTTTGGGGGGTTTACTTCCTCTATTAGAGGCAGAAGTCACGTGTTCAGGGTTCGGCTTGCTGTTTGATTCCTGGTTCCGGTCCGGACCAACCCGTGAGGGTTCCCGGACCCAGGAGTGTCTGCCGTCCCTGTGAGCATGGTCACCCTAAACCAGCCCCAGAGGCCCTCATGGTCGGGGGTGGGGATCCATCTATTCCCGAGCCTCAGAACTGGCTAGTTGGAGGCCCAGTAACTGAAGGAGGATTCGGAGGTGTCCCGGTGTGCTCTCGGTATTGGAGGGACACGGCAACTCGTACAAGCGACCAGGGGAGGACTCTTCGGAGGAGGGCCAAGAAGCTGGCTGCTCGGTAAGAGTCTGGGAGCTGAAGTTGTATGGACACTAGAGAATCCACACTTCTTACGGTGTTGCCGAAGCGGCTGGAAGATCCAGGTACTGTGGAAAAGTTCCTAACTCACCTTTCAGTTACAACCTAGTCTGTGGCAGAGACTTTGCAAATCTTTAAAATCACTTGTTGGCTGCTAAATCTACAGACAGGGGTTTATCCAGCAGTGAAGCGCCCAGTTGCGAGTGGCTTCTCTCTGGGCTATCTAAGGAGACATCCAATTGATGTCAGCAGTTCTGAAGTGCCTGAGCTTTGTCATCCGTGCCCTCTATTCCCAACTGAGACTGTGTTATATTTGAACGTTACTCTTTGCAAATAAAAATCCTCAAAAGGACTTTTTACATGTCAGCTTCTGAAATCACTGGGTACTAACCCTGGGAACCCCTAGACAACGAACGACGAGCTACAAGGAGGAGGTAATTGGTAAGCCCAGAAAATTCATAGCCGCCCCACAGGGGTTATGGCGCTACACAAAATTGACGTCTTTTTTTTTTTTTTTTCCCCACAAATAGAGCTTTCTTTTGGTGGTATTTGATCACCTCTGTGTTTTTTTTAATTTTTTGCGCTATAAACAAATAAAGACCGACAAGTTAGGAAAAACAATGTTTTGGACTTTTCGCTATAATAAATGCAAAATAATAAAAAGAAAAAAAAAAACACATTTCTTCATCAGTTTAGGCCGATATGTATTCTTCTACATATTTTTGGTAAAGAAAAATCGCAATAGGCGTATATTGATTGGTTTGCACAAAAGTTATAGCATCTACAAAATAGGGGATAGATTTATGGTATTTTTATAATTCGTTTCTTTTTCTTTTTTTACTAGTAATAGCAGCGATCAGCGATTTTTATCAGGATTGCGGCGGACAGATCGGACACTTTTGACACTTTTTTGGGACCATTGACATTTATACAGCGATCAGTGCTATAAAAAATGCACTGATTACTGTGTAAATGTCACTGGTAGGGAAGGGGTTAACACTAGGGGACGATCAAGGGGTTAACTGTGTTCCCTAGGTGTGTTTTTAACTGTGAGGGGATAGGACTGAATAGAGGAGGAGCCAGATTGCTGTTCCTACTTAGTAGGATCAGACGACCTGTCTCTCTCCTCTCCTGTCAGAACCGTTTCTAGCTCCCGCACCCGCGACCGCGGGTGGCTGGCAGCAATCTCGCCCGCCGTCCACCTTCAGCGGGCATGGCCTGTAACGGCTCTTAAAGGAACTGCCGTATGGGGTATGGCTGTTCGTCCAGCGGTGCCATTCTGCTGATGTATATCGGCGTGAGGTTAAAGTAAAACTTTGGCCTTTCTTTAAAAAATACACCTACCAGCCACTTTATTAGGATCATTGCTAATCATTGATAATTGCTAATCAGCCAATCACATGGAAGCAACTCAATGCATTTATGCATCTAGACTTGGTAAGGATGACTTGATGAAGTTCAAGCCGAGCATCAGAATGGGGAAAAAGGGGGATTTAAAGCGTAACTCCACTTTTGTCGAGAAAAAAAAAAAAACAGTCCCCTACGGTGATCTATGTACATTCCAAGGATTATAACAAACTTTGTTGCAGATTCCTACCTTTTGTTATTCTGAAGAAATCCCTGTGTGTTTGTCTGTGCCTCTGTTCTGAGTGGGTCTAATGGGAGTGGTTTCAGAATTAACTATCAGGTGGGGAGCTGCAGAGCACTAATGAGGAAATCTGCTGGGCCTTCATCCCTTTAGACGTGTTCCTATTGAAAGTATCTCTCAAAATATGACATTTTTGTTGCAGGGGAGGCCTCAAATCTGACTTGTATCTTAGGCAGACTTCTGGGAAAATTGGTGAGCCAATCACACAAGCAGGAAATTATGTTTCTGTGGAGTGGTCAGTACACACTGTGTGGACAGAACAACTCCAGGTAGCCATCTTGCA
>CM053028.1:26994754-27122829 GCA_028564925.1 Lithobates sylvaticus | reverse complement strand
GCTCAGAACCAATGCAAAAGATCAGACAACAATATAGAAGTTGACCAAAGGTGGCGCTGGAGTATTCGAACGTCCTCTTTTGAAGTGTCGTCAGTACGTTGAAACGTCACTATGTTCGTGTTTTGTTGCCTAAAAAGTCAGATTGTGTGTATGCAATACCAACTTGGGGCCAACGCCCTTTGTACAAAAATGCACAGGAAAGTTGGTAAAAGGTCCGATCGTGTGTATGAGGCTTAATAATTACCCCTTTAACCGCTTCCCATCCGCCTCCTGCACATATACGTCGGCAGAATGGCACGGCTAGGCAAAAGCACGTACAGGTACGTTGCCCTTTAATTGCCTAGCCGTGGGTCGCGTGTGCGCCCCCGGGGGCGCGCTCGCGAACCGGTCGGGAGCTCCGTGACCACAGCCGCGGGACCAGCGGAACCGATCGCCGCTGGTGTCCCGCGATCGGGTCACAGAGCTGAAGAACGGGGAGAGATCTGTGTAAACAAACCTCTCCCCGCGCTTCCTACTCTGCCTGTCACTGATCGGCTGTTCTCTGTCATCGGGAAAGCTGATCAATGACGTCAGACGTCAGCCCCGCCCCCTAATGTTAAAAAAAACACACACGTCACAGCCCATAACCCCTCCCCCTAGTGGTTAACTCTTTCACTGCATGTGTCATTTATACAGGAATCAATGCATTTAAATAGCACTGATTTCTGTATAAATGACAATGGTCCCAAAAATGTGTCAAAAATGTCCGATGTGTCCGCCATAATGTTGCAGTCACAATAAAAATCGCTGGTCGCCGCCATTACTAGTAAAAAAAAAAAAATATTAATAAAAATGCTATAAAACTATCCCCTATTTTGTAAACGCTATAACTTTTGCGCGAACCAATCAATAATCGCTAATTGCGATTTTTTTTTTACCAAAAATATGTAGAAGAATACGTATCGGCCTAAACTGAGGAAAAAAAATGTTTTTTTATTTTTTATATATTTTTTGGGGATATTTATTATAGCAAAAAGCAAAAAATATTGAATTTTTTTCAAAATTGTCGCTCTATTTTGTTTATAGTGCAAAAAATAAAAACGGCAGGGGCGATCAAATACCACCAAAAGAAAGCTCTATTTGTGGGAAAAAGAGGACGCCAATTTTGTTTGGGAGCCACGTCGCACGACCGCGCAATTGCCAGTTAAAGCGACGCAGTGCCGAATCGCAAAAAGGGGCCTGGTCCTTTGGCTGCCAATTGGTCCGGGGCTGAAGTGGTTAAAGCGACGCAGTGCCGAATCGCAAAAAGGGGCCTGGTCCTTTGGCTGCCAATTGGTCCGGGGCTGAAGTGGTTAAAGCGACGCAGTGCCGAATCGCAAAAAGGGGCCTGGTCCTTTGGCTGCCAATCGGTCCGGGGCTGAAGTGGTTAAAGCGACGCAGTGCCGAATCGCAAAAAGGGGCCTGGTCCTTTGGCTGCCAATTGGCTTGGGGCTGAAGTGGTTAATCCACAGATTTAATTTCTCGTATTGGTTGCCCCCCCCCATAGTTGGGTGTCGGGTAAATCTCCTGGTTCTGGATTGAAGAAACCTGTGATACAATTTATCACAAATGCAAGCTGTTTAAAAGGACTTTTGGCTACAATAAACATCACAGTAAATCACATTAGAGTCGGTGTTTAATCACCCACTTGTACAATTATAGAAAAGAGAAAACGTTGAGGCTTTGCAGGAAAAAGGTGGGATAGGAAAAAAAACTAAAAAAAGGCAATTAGCTTGCAGCAGATGTAGGAGCCGCAGCAATACGGCACCGAGACAGAACTGCAGATTTTATCTTTCCACCTTTTTAGAAAGACCATCTGTACACGTTTGCTGTCAGGTCTGGGTCTTCAGACACGGCCTGTTCAACCAGGGGGAAAAGCAGAATCTAATTACCTTTTTCATATATCAATATCCTGTTGTTCCTGGGACGAGCATATGTCACTGGATCTCCCCGCAGTCACATGCAAGCTTTAATTTCCTTTGGCAAGTTTTGTGCTAAATATTAAAAGATGAGGGAGATAGGTGTAAAATCAATTTAAAAACAAATAAAAAATAAAATACAAGGAAGAGTCGTATGTTACTGCGGGGGAACTGTTGATATTATCCACTAATATACTGAGATTTTTAATATGATAACTGTTTTTATTATAGGATGTCGCTTTCTGTATCCAACCTAAGACTATTAATAACTTTTTTTCCTTGGCGAGGTGATGTGCTACTGAGCCGCCAACCATATCCGTATTTATGTTTAGTCAGGTATTTTTATTTTTTTTGTAGTTGGCATGCTTCCCTTGGTTCAATTTAAAGATAAATAATCCAAATGGTTAAAAAAACGCACAACACTAATTATGGCCCTTAACCACTTTAGCCCCCAAAGGATTTACCCCCTTAAAGCGGTTGTATACCCGTTTTTGCATTTTTTTTTGTAAACTACCTGCAAGACAAAGTCATAATGAGCTAGTATGACTAGCATACTAGCTCATTATGCATCACTTACCTTAGATCGGGGCCCCACGACGCCGTCCTCTTCTCCCCCTGCGTATGCGCGCGGGACACTTCAACTGCGGCAAGCTGCAGTTCTGAATGGGGATTAACCCTGTAAATGCATCGTTGACGCGCCGTAGACAACGTTGTAAAACGTTCTGTGCAAATATCTCCTAAACCGTGCAGGTTTAGGAGATATTTCTTGTACCTACAGGTAAGCCTTAATCTATGCTTACCTGTAGGTACAAGTTGTAATTTAGGGTATACAACCCCTTTTAATGACCAGGCCATTTTTTGCGATACGGCACTGCGTCGCTTTAACTGACAATTGCGCGGTCGTGCGACATTGTACACAAACAAATGTAGCGCCGACACTTTTCTAAAGTGTGCGCTATATGTGTAAATTTAGTTTTTCCAGAACTGTAACGGAGTTCTGGGGGTTGATTGTACAGGTCTTTTACTTTGGCATCAGTTTGGCTGGGCTGTACTGGAGTTCTGCCTAGTCATAGGTGTGGTAAGGCACCTGTGACAGGCTGAGAACCAAGCCTGGTTGGACGTGTTAGATACCAATCTTTCTCAGAGCCAATCAGTGGGCGCGTCTGGCCCCGCTGTGTAGTCTGGGAAGGGGTATTTAAGATGCTGAAGTCACGTGTTCAGGGTTCAGCTTGCTGTTTGATTCCTGGTTCCGGTCCGGACCAACCCTGTGAGGGGTCCCGGACCCAGGAGTGTCTGCCGTCCCCGTGAGCCTAGTCACCCTGACCAGCCCCAGAGGCCCTCATGGTCTGGGGTGGGGATCCATCCGTTCCCGAGCCTCGGAACTGGCTAGTTCGAGGCCCAGTAACTGAAGGAGGATTCGGAGGTGTCCCGGTGTGCTTTCGGTATTGGAGGGACACGGCAACTTGTACAAGCGACCAGGGGAGGACTCTTCGGAGGAGGGCCAAGAAGCTGGCTGCTCGGTAAGATCCTGGGAGCTGAAATTGTATGGACACTAGAGAATCCAGCCGAAATGGCTGAAAGATCCAAGTACTGTAGGAAAAGTTCCTAACTCACCTTTCAGTTACAACATAGTCTGTGGCAGAGACTGCAAATCTTTGAAATCACTTGTTGGCTGCTAAATCCACAGACAGGGGTTTATCCAGCAGTGAAGCGCCCAGTTGCGAGCGGCTACTCTCTGGGCTACCTAAAGAGACTTTCAATTGATGTCAGCAGTTCTGAAGTGCCTGAGCTTTGTCATCCGTACCCTCTATTCCCAACTGAGACTGTGTTATATTTGAACGTTACTCTTTGCAAATAAAAATCCTCAAAAGGACTTTTTACGTTGTCAGCTTCTGAAATCACTGGGTACTAACCCTGGGAACCCCTAGACAACAAACGACGAGCTACAAGGAGGAGGTAATTGGTAAGCCCAGAAAATTCATAGCCGACCCGCTCCTTTACCGCTCCTTCCCATTGATTTGAATGGGACACCGTGGTAATACCGCCGCAAGGGGCAACTATGGCGTCGCTTTGCGGGGGATTTTAACCCCTTTTTGGCCGCTCGTGGGGGTAAAACCGCCCCGCGAGCGGCCGAATACCACGGCTAAAACGACGGTAAAGCAGCGCTAAATATAGCGCTGCTTTACTGTCACCGCGGCTCCCGCCCCAGTGTGAAAGGGGCCTTACCAATACCTACCTCAACTGTTTTTGTTTTAACTTCAGCTGTCAGCAATGGTACAAAGCATTGAAAAGTTATTTACAAATGAAATAAATAGATTTTTTTTTTTTTTTTTTTTTAATTTAGCGCTTTTTCCATGTGAAATGTGTAAATATATGTTAATATATATGTGTAAAAATATTCACTAACAAAGCAAACAAAAAAAGTTTTAATTGTTTATCGTTTATAAAATAGACCTGAACAAAAGAAAAAAAGCAGGAAAATAATAATTAAAGGTAGGAGAATAGGGAGTTAATTAAGGCTGATTAGAGTAAATTAAGGGTTATTAAAGGGGAGGGCCAGCCGGGGAAAAAAAAAAATGTAAAGTCAGCAGCTATAAACACTGTAGCTGCTGACTTTTAATAAGCACACTTACCTGTCCTGGGTGCCCGCAATGCTGCCCCCCTCCCCCGAGACCGACCATCCCTCGGCTCTCGGGTCCCGGCGCCACCATTCCAACTAAGGGAAACAGGCAGTGGAGCATTGCGGTTTCACTGCCCGTTTCCTACTGCACATGAGCGAGACGCGCAGCGCTTTGTGAATGGGGCACGCTGTGTTGTGGTACACACACAGTTCCCATAACACACCACACCCCATGCACTAGAGGACGATGCGAGGAGAAGAAGACTGAAGATCACTGCAGAATAGGAAGAGGCAGATTAGGACGATCTGCCTAGCAACAGCCATTTCTGTCAAGTTAAAAAAAATATATATATATATTTTTTTTTCCTTCCAAATTTTTTTTTTTTTTTAGGTTGGCCCTCCACTTTAAGGGGTTAAACAGAGGAACATTTGTTTATCCCTATGATCTGCAGATGAAGAAACAGAAAGATACAAAAAGAAACAATGTTTCTTTTTATTTTAGTGTTTCAGGGCTGAGCAATGTTGTTAATAAACATTACCAGTTGCTTTTTTTTTTTTTTTTTTCTTTGACAGCTCCAATCACCGGACTTTAACACTGGGCAGACCCACTAACAGCTCAAAGAACCGAGCCCGAAAGTATCGGTTTTAGGTATAGGTGCATTTTCACGAGTACCGATACTTCTGCAAATACTCGGTATCGGTACCAATACTAGTATTGGTGCAACCCTAGTAATAACCACTTGTTACAACCATCTCTGAATGCACAACACATCGAACCTTGAAGCAGAAGACCACGCCGGGTGCCACTTCTGTCAGCTAAGAACAGGAAACTGAGGCTACAATTGGCACAGGATCACCATAATTGGACAATAGAAGATTGGAAAAACGTTGCCTGGTCTGGTGAGTCTCGATTTCAGCTGCGACATTCAGATGGTAGGGTCAGAATTTGGTGTAAATAACATAAAAGCCTGGATCCATCCTGCCTTGTATCACCGGTTCAGGCTGCTGGTGGTGTAATGCTGTGGGGGATATTTTCTTGGCACACTTTGGGCCCCTTATTACCAATTGAGCATCGTTTAAACCCCACTGCCTACCTGAGTATTGTTGCTGACCGTGTCCATCCCTTTATGACTACAGTGTCCCCATCTTCTGATGGCTCCTTCCAGCAGGATAATGCACCATGTCACAAAGCTCCAATCATCTCACCACTGGACAATGAGGTCACTGTACTCCAATGGCCTCCACACTCACCAGATCTCATCCAATGGCCTCCACACTCACCAGATCTCATCCAATGGCCTCCACACTCACCAGATCTCATCCAATAGAGCACCTTTGTGATGTGGTGGAACAGGAGATTTGCATCATGGATCTGCAGCAACTGCGTGATATTATCATGTCAATACAGACCAAAATCTCTGAGGAATGTTTCCAACACCTTGTTGAATCTATGCCACGAAGAGTTAACCACTTCCCACCCAAGGACCTCATATGACGTCTTTGACTTTCAATGGGAATATCTGAATGATGCCTGCAGCTACAGACATTATTCAGATATTCTCGTTTTTAGCCGGCGATTCTGTGCACCATAAGAACGATCATGGCGGCAATTTGACCGCTTGATCGTTCTTATAGGCAACGGGAGGGTACGTCCCTCCCTACGTCCCTCCCCTCCCACTGCCATCCGGTGCTTCTCCGGGCTCTCCCGTGCCATCGGGGACCCGGAGAAAGAATCGCCTGCCGCAGGACGACGAGCATAGAGATTTCCGGTGACCAGATGGTCACCAGTCATCTCTATGACCGCCGGAGGCCCGGGCGCGACGTTATGACCTCACGCCTGGTACCCGGAAGTAAACAAAGCCGCGATCGCGGCTGTCAGCATGAGATTGGTGAATTTTTTTTTTTTTTTACCGATCTCATGCTTTCCAGCCTGGAGGAGAGATGTGGGGTCTTATTGACCCCACATATCTCCATAAAGAGGACCTGTCACATAGATTCCTATTTCAAGGGATGTTTACATTCCTTGTAATAGGAATAAAAGTGATCAAAAATTGTAAAAAGTGTAAAAAAAAAAAACAGTAAAACGCCCCTGTCCCCGGTAGCTTGCGCTCAGAAGCGAATGCACGCGCAAGTCCCGCCCACATATGTAAACGCCGCTCAATACACACATGTAAGGTATCGCCGCGTGCGTTAGAGCACGTGCAACATTTCTAGCACTAGATCACCTCTGTAACTCTAAACTGGTAACCTGTAACAAAATTTAAAGCGTCGCCTATGGAGATTTTTAAGTACCAAAGTTTGGCTCCATTCCATGATTGTGCGCAATTTTAAAGCGTGGCATGTTAGGTATCTATTTACTCAGCGTAACATCACCTTTTTACATTATATAAAAAAATTGGGCTAACTTTACTGTTTTGTTATTTTTTAATTCACGAAACCGTTTTTTTTCCAAAAAAAAAGGTGTTCGAAAAATTATTGCGCAAATACCGTGTGAGATAAAAAGTTACAATGACCGCCATTTTATTCCCTAGGGTGTCTGCTAAAAAAAACATATAATGTTTGGGGGTTCTGAGTAATTTTCTAGCAAAACAATTATGATTTTTACATGAAGGAGAGAAGTGCCAGAATAGGCCCGGTATGGAAGTGGTTAAGGCAGTTCTGAAGGCAAGAGAGGGTCCAACCCGATACTAGCAAGGTGTTCCTAATAAAGTATCTGGAGAGTGTATGTGGTATTCACCAGAGCTCCTGATGGTGGGGATGGAAGGAGTTTCTATGGATAACTTTGGAGTACGAGCTCCTACTCTGGACTATCTCTCCGTAGGATTGAATATACCGTATTTATCGGCGTATAACACGCACCCTTTGCCCCTTAAAATCAGGGGAAAATCGTGGGTGCGTGTTATACGCCGATCCCCCGCCGATCTCCGCTAGCTGTGAGCGGAGCGGAGCGATCGCCGCTGAGCTACACATAGCGAGTGTACTCGGCTCTTCTCTGCTCCGCTCACAGTCACGTGAGCGGAGGCGAGAAGAGCCGACAAGAGCCAAGTACATATGTATCTCTGCGGCTTTCGCTCCGCTCCGGTGTCCTGTCGGCGCCAATTTTAAATGGCGATGGACACTGGGGACAAGGCTGCAATGGGGACAAGGCTGCAATAGGGACAAGGCTGCAAGGGACAAGGCTGCAAAAGGGACAAGGCTGCAAAGGGGACAAGGCTGCAAAGGGGACAAGGCTGCAAAGGGGACAAGGCTGCAAAGGGGACAAGGCTGCAAAGGGGACAAGGCTGCAAAAGGGACAAGGCTGCAAAGGGGACAAGGCTGCAAAAGGGACAAGGCTGCAAAGGGGACAAGGCTGCAAAGGGGACAAGGCTGCAAAGGGGACAAGGCTGCAAAGGGGACAAGGCTGCAAAGGGGACAAGGCTGCAATAGGGACAAGGCTGCAATAGGGACAAGGCTGCAAAAGGGACAAGGCTGCAAAGGGGACAAGGCTGCAAAGGGGACAAGGCTGCAAAGGGGACAAGGCTGCAAAGGGGACAAGGCTGCAATAGGGACAAGGCTGCAAAAGGGACAAGGCTGCAAAAGGGACAAGGCTGCAAAGGGGACAAGGCTGCAAAGGGGACAAGGCTGCAAAGGGGACAAGGCTGCAAGGGGACAAGGCTGCAAAGGGGACAAGGCTGCAATAGGGACAAGGCTGCAGCAGGGACAAGGATGCAATAGGGACAAGGCTGCAGCAAGGACAAGGCTGCAGCAGGGACAAGGCTGCAATAGGGACAATGCAATGTAAGTTTTTTTTTTTTCCTTAAACTTCCATCCTAAAAGTTTTCTTCCTTTTAAAATTCCCTCCTAAATTTGGGGTGCGTGTTATACGCTGATAAATACGGTAATTGCAGAGCGCATTCGCTGGCACAATCTAGAAAGCGTCTGAGAAACCACACGGCCAATATCTCAATGGATCCACACAGGTGAGTGCAAGTCTGTCGGGGGGCTGGGGTCGAGGCAACCGGCCAAAAAAGAAAAATGTAACTGCACCAACGTTGTGTCTTAATTATATATGATATATTATATTTGATTATATATGCTTTCAGGTCTTTATTGGGTTCTGGATACCTGTTGAAGCAGAAGGGGGCTTGAAAAAACATCATTTTTTTTGGACGCTCTCTTTTCCTTCTAACCCTGATAAGCACGGGGTCATTTCCTGTCGAGGTGTCTTTTTCATTCGATAGCAGAGCATGTTTGCAAAGTATGCTTGCTTTGCATATTGTAGATTCTTTATTTGCATAGAAGGTAGTGTTACCTGGTACCAGTGTAGGGTGTTACTTTTTTTTTTTTTAATAATGATTTACTCATTGTGTGTCTGACATACTGCAAGATTGTTTTCTCCATATCATTTATCGACCTTGGAGCTCCTCACCATGGGGAGGTGAGAAACCTAGGTAACATACAGTGCATTCATGAAGTATTCAGAACCCTTCACTTTTTTTCAATTTTGTTATGTTGCAACCTGATACTACAGTTCTTTGAATTCATTTTTTTTTCTCATTAACCCCTTCAATACCGGGCACTTAGACACCTTCCTGCCCAGGCCAATTTTCAGCTTTCAGTGCTGTAGCAATTTGAATGACAATTGCGCGGTCACGCTACACTGTCCCCAATAATTTTTTTTATCATTTTGTTCCCACAAATAGAGCTTTATTTTGGGGGTATTTGATCACCTCTGGGGTTTTTATTTTTTGCGCAAAAAAAATAAAAAAAGACCGAAAATTTTGAAAAAAAACTAGTTTTTCTTTGTTTCTGTAAATTTTTTTTGTAAATAAGTATGTTTTTCTTCTTCAATGATGGGCACTGATATGGCTGCACTGACGGGCACTGATAAGGCGGCAATGATGGGCACCGATAAGGTGACACCAGTGAGGTGGCACTGATGGGCACCAGTGAGGTGGCACTGATGGGCACCAGTGAGGTGGCACTGATGGGCACTGATAGGTCGCACTGATGGGCACTCATAGGTGACACTCATAGGCAGCATTGATGGGCACTCATAGGCGGCACTGATGGGCACTCTTAGGCGGTACTGATGGGTACTTATGGGTGGCACTGATGGGTGGCACTGATGGGTGGCACTGATGGGCACTGATGGGTGGCACTTATGGGCACTGATGTGTGGCACTTATGGGCACTGATGTGTGGCACTTATGGGCACTGATGTGTGGCACTGATAGGTGGGCACTGATAGGTGGGCACGGATGGGCACTGATAGGTGGCACTGCTGGACACTGATGGGTGGCACTGATTACATGATGGTGCCAGTCAGTGCCCATTTGTGGGCACTGATTGGCTCAGATCGGGCTGTCATTTGCACATGTGGATGGCCATGGGGTACATACCTGGCCATCCACATGTTGCCCCCTTCCCTGGTGGTCCTGGCAGCTTCCCTGGTGGTCTAGTGTGGGCATCCGAAGGGGGGTTGCGCTGATAAACAATCAGCACAGACCCCCCCTGTCAGGAGAGCCGCCGATCGGCTCTCCTCTACTCGCATCTGTCAGACGATCAACGGCTTTTCCTGTTTACATCGTGATAAGCCATGATTGGACACGGCTGATCACGTGGTAAAGAGTTTAAAGACGTTTAAAGCAGAACTAAACCATATCTGAGGGCCACAAACTGAAAACACTATTTAGTTCATTTTTAGTGCTCAAAGTAAACTCACCCATCCACCCAAATCACTTTGAAAACCACCCCCCCCCCCCCCTAGCATTTATAGTCGCAGACATCTTTAGTATGGGCAGATTATTTAAGTAGCATTTACTTCCTAAAATCCACCTAGGGTTGCCACCTCTCCGGGATTCACCTGTCCCTGTTTTGGAATCATGTGTCCGGGTTTCAGTCTGGCTGAAACCCGGACACATTATTCAGACAAGGCTGTGGCTCCCCAAGTAACCGAGATAGTCGCACACAAATCTGTTGCTGTCCAGGAGCTGTGGGTGGCTGTCTGGGGGCAGGTTCGGGATCAGTGGGGGGGCGATGGATGTCAGCAAAAGCAGTTTAACCACACCCACTGTTCACGGCAGAACGCCACATTACTGCTCTCTTTGGGGCACCCAAAGGTGTCGCCAGGTCTTTTATAATCCTATAGTGCACTGATGGTGAACCTTGGCACCCCAGATGTTTTGGAACTACATTTCCCATGATGCTCATGCACTCTGCAGTGTAGTTGAGCATCTTGGGAAATGTAGTTCCAAAACATCTGGGGTGCCAAGGTTCACCATCACTGCTATAGTGTATACTACGAAAAATAAATGTCGCCCTGTGCCGCTAAGGTGTTCGGGTTTGACTTGAAGAAAAGGTGGCAACCCTAAATCCACCTGGCCTTAGCTCAGGCATGTAGGCAGGAGGGTGTGCTTAGCTGAGAAAGCCCCTCCTCCCCTCCTTCAAATTAATGGAAAAAAAAATGCCATGAAGACTCCTGGGATGTGTGACATCGTTTGCCTAGGCCAGAAACCAGGAAGCAACTGAAGAAACGTAAAAAAAAAAAAAAGTTGGAAACCACTAAATATAAAATACCTTCCTATCTATTTACTCATGGCTTATCAGTGTCGCCTATGAGTGCCACCTATGAGTGCCCATCAGTGCCACCTATGAGTACTGCCTATCAGTGCCACATCATCAATGCCATCTCATTGGTGCCACCTCATCGATGCCGCCTTATCAGTGCAGCTTATCAGTGCCCATCAGTGAAGGAGAAAACGTACTTCTTTATAAAATGTTATAACAAAAACAAATAAAGACTTTTTTTTGTTTAGCAAACAATAAAACACGCAGAGGTGATCAAATACCACCAAAAGAAAGCTCTATTTGTGGGAACAAAATGATAAATATTTAGTTTGGGTACAGTGTAGCATGACCACGCAATTGTCATTTAACTACTTCCCACCCGGCCACTGTATATATATGGCTGAGTGGGAGCCGGCTACTTCTGATCGGACGTTCCCGAACGTCCATCAGAAGTAGGGGGATCGCGCGTGTGCCCGCGCAGTGGCGCGATCCCGATGCGCTCGTGTCACCCGGACACGGCGCATCTCGGATCGGCAGGAGGGCTCTGTGATTGGCCCTCCTGATCACATGATGGCCGTGTCCAATCACAGCCGTCATGTGATGTAAGCAAACAGCCGGTTGCTAGGCAATCGGCTCTCCTCTCCTCACACGGAAGTCGTCGATGAGGAGAGCGGATCGCTGCAGCCGGCTGGTGATCAGTGAGTATTAGCTGTTTTTTTACTCACTGATCACCAGTCTAACCAGTAAACACACATGTCCCCAAAAAACACATGTCCCCAAATAAAAACACATGTCCCCAAATAATAAAAACACATGTCCCCCACATATGTCCCAGTAAAATAACATGTGCCAATGATTATCTGCACACATATGTCCGTGATCACCTGCACACATCTGTACATGATCATTTGCATACATATGTCCGTGATCACGCGAACCAATTATTATACACTTAACTGAATTTGTTTTACTAAAAACATGTAGCAGAATACATTTTGGCTTAAATTTATGACAAAATTAGATTTTATTGGATTTCGTTTAAAAAAGAAAGGAGAAAATATATATTTTTTTCAAAATTTCCGCTATTTTTTCGCTTATATCGCAAAAAAATAAAAAACGGAGTCGTGAATAAATACCACCAAACTAAAGCTCTATTTGTGCGAACAAAATGATAAAAATTTCATTTGGGTACAGCGTAGCATGACCGCGCAATTGTCATTGAAAGTGTGAGAGCGCTGAAAGCTGAAAATTGGTCTGGGAAAGAAGGGGGCGAAAGTGCCAAGTATTGTAGTGGTTAAAAAGTGACAGCGCTGAAAACTGGCCTGGGCAGGAAGGGGGTATTGAAGTGGTTTAAGCATGAGATCAGTTTGAAGTTCCCATGCTTGAGATATTCTAGGCTTGCTTTAAATATATGATCCCAATTACACTGTACATACAGTATAAGGGATTTTAGAGTTGATCTTGTCTTTTGTTGTAATGGTTCAGCGCTTAAGAGATACACCATCTCCTGACACTCTTTATTATAAGACGACACTCCCTTTGCTACAGTCTGTCAACCAAAATAGAATATTGGATCATGCTCGACTGCCTGTACAAGAGCTCATCAGACAATGACGAGATCGCAAACAAGAGACATCCCTCTCTCTCTCTTATTCCAGGCACTAATCCCAAATCTCCAAAGATCTTACTACTTGTCAAGCACATTGACAGTTGAAGAGCTCAATAACATCGGGAAATCGTAAAACAAAGAGGAGAGGCATTTTGGAAAATAGATTGATTTAGCAAGTACTGTATATGAGTAATACATACCGTATTTATCGGCGTATAACACGCACCCCAAGTTTAGGAGGGCATTTTAAGGAAAAAAAAGTTTTAGGAGGGAAGTTTAGGGGAAAAAAAAAACTTACATTTAAGCATCATTTGCAGCCTTGCCCAGCGTCATTGCAGCCTTGCCCAGCATCATTGCAGCTTGCCCAGCGTCATTGCAGCCTTGCCCAGCGTCATTGCAGCCTTGCACAGCGTCATTGCAGCCTTGCCCAGCGTCATTGCAGCCTTGCCCAGCGTCATTGCAGCCTTGCCCAGCGTCATTGCAGCCTTGCCCAGCGTCATTGCAGCCTTGCCCAGCGTCATTGCAGCCTTGCCCAGCGTCATTGCAGCCTTGCCCAGCATCATTGCAGCCTTGCCCAGCGTCATTGCAGCCTTGCCCAGCATCATTGCAGCCTTGCCCAGTGTCATTGTAGCTTGGCCAGCGTCATTGCAGCCATGCCCAGCGTCATTGCAGCCTTGCCCAGCATCATTGCAGCCTTGCCCAGCGTCATTGCAGCCTTGCCCAGCGTCATTGTACCTTGCCAGCGTCATTTGAAGTACGGTCCGGGTTTAAATTTCCCGCCGCCAAGACTCTCTGTCGCGCGCCGCCGAAAAAGACAGAGGCGCGGCCGAAAAAGACCGAAGCGGCCCCGGAAAAGGCCAAGCCGACTGTTCAGCTCCGCTCGCGGTCCCGCCTCCCTGCTGTTTCCGGAGCGAGCGCAGGGAGGCGGGACTACGAGCAGAGCCGAACAGTCTGCTCGGTCTATTCCGGCTTCGGGTTTTTTCGGCCGCAATTCGGTCTTTTTCGGCAGCGCTCGCTATTTTTCGGCGGCGCTTGCCATTTTTGACATTTTTTTTTTTTTTTTTTGGGGTATCGGCGTATAACACGCACCCACGACTTTCCCCCGATTTTTAGGGGGGAAAAGTGCGTGTTATACGCCGATAAATACGGTAGTCCAAAAATAAACCGATTATACTGCCAAGCTTACTTATTCTATTTGGGCTGTTTCATATAGTACATATGGCTGCCAGTATACAATGAAATCTTTTATACAGTGCCTTGAAAAAGTATTCATACCCCTTGAAATTTTCCACATTTTGTCATGTTACAACCAAAATGTAAATGTATTTTATTGGGATTTTATGTGATAGACCAACACAAAGTGGCACATAATTGTAAAAGTGGAAGGAAAATTATAAATGGTTTTCAAACTGCTTTACCAATAAACATGTAAACCTGGTTAGAGTTGCAGCAGAGGAAACCAGAAACACACCTAACCCATGAGTCTCCAGGCTATCACAACCTTGAGGAGCTCTGTTGAAGACCAGCTGTCACATAGACACGCTCCTCAGGTGAGCCCCTGTCACCTGCCACCATAGAGTAATTCTCTGTATCTGCTATTGTTCTTGTTTCTATGTTCCTACACAGTAATGCCCCGTACACACGGTTGGAATTTCCAACAGAAAAAGTCAGAGCATTTGGTTGGATATTCCAACCGTGTGTATGCTCCATCGGACTGTTTCTGTCAGAATTTCCGACGGACTTATGCCCCGTACACACGGTCGGAATTTCCGACGGAAAATGTCCTATCGGACCATGTTGTCGGAAAATCTGACTGTGTGTGGCTTTTTCTGATCGTGTGTAGCGAATTCCGACGGACAAAGTGCCACGCATGCTCAGATCACATTACAAGACCAAAGCTATTGGCTACTAACCTCTATGTAGTTCTGTTGTACACAACGAACGTCACCACGTTCAGAATGATCGGATTTTTCGACAACTTTGTCCCACCGTGTGTATGCAACACCAGTGTTGGACAAAATCCGACAGATTTTGTGGTCAGAATTTCCGACCGTGTGTACGGGGCATTAGATAGAGAGCAGGTTCTCTATTTTTCCGTTGGAAATTCCGACGGAGGCTTTCCTGTTGGAAAGTCGGACCGTGTGTACACGGCATAACACTTTACTTGGTATGTATGTTTGGTGTTATTCTTGGTTTATTTTTCTGTGTGTGTATGGACACTGCACAGTAGTTCTTGTCCTGTATATTGAGTGTAATTCTTAGTATCTATTTTTCTTTTTTTTTTTTATTAGCGGTGGCATCTTTATTATTCTATAAAATGGGTATAATTCTTAGCATCTATTTTTCTTCTTCTTTTTTTTTTCTTAACAGGCACTACTCGGTATCACGCCTGTACTGAGTGTCATTCCCAGCATCTGCTATCATTTATTTCATATGGTTGCTGCAGAAGGCTGAACATCATTTACAGCATCTGTTCATTTTATTTATGTATGGAGTGAATGGATCAGGCCCAGTAGCACTTTTCTTGCTCTGTATACTGGGAACGATTGTCCAAATTTGTTCTTTAAGTGGCTGTGAATCTCTGAAATTATAAATGAACAAAGCATATCCCTCTATAGTGTGTACTTGCCTGTATCCAAAGCACCAAGTGTGATTTTCTGTCTCCTCTTTCATCCCTCTGTTATCTGCATGAATCACTTCTGACCGTCTGTGTTGGCACCAGACAATCTTAAGGGATGGTCATGACTCCTTTCAGCACACAGCAGATGATTGACAACCTCAGCTGTCCATGTTTCCGTATGTGTAGAGGGGGGTTCCCATTCCCTCCACTCAGGTCTCAGATTACACTCAGCTCTCTGCTTTATACTGTGCAGTATACAACATCACATTCCTGCCCCATGAGGCTCAGAAATGCTGTACACATTTTGGATTTCGAATGAATGTAGAGAAGAGAGGGCTGCAGAAAAACAGGTACAACTTTATGTAGGAGGATTTGTTTAATATCTGTGTATCACCTGAGGCTAGTCAGTACAATGGGGTTTATGTAAGGGTTTGAAACCATTGTAACACAAGGATTGCTATGATGACTCTATTGAAGTGCCTCTTGTTTCAAAAAGATAAGTGTCAGTAATTGCATTATCCACTTCAGGTCCACCCATAGCACTTTTACTGCTACAGGGCGGCATCTTTGCGCTGGATCGTGTGTGTGTGTGTGTGTGTGTGTGTGTGTGTGTATGTATGTATATATATATATATATATATATATATATATATATATATATATATATATATATATATAATGTTCAGCTTTTCCTATAGCTTGAATATGGACCAAGGCACAACTGCATGCAGAAAGCTTTATCAGAGGCACTAGAAAAAAGAACAATAGTTATGATTTATTTAGATATTGTGGTAAAGTATTAAACAAATTCGTAGAGCAACAAAGGAAGTGCTACAACCCCCAAAATCCCATAAGGATAGATCAATGCATCTGTGTCCGGACTCGCTTAGTACTGAATGTCCTAAATCCAATGAAGAGAGTAACAATCTGGCACCAGGACATTAAAAATCAATATTGTGACAGACCTAGCCGGGACACAGGCTTTTTGAGAGGACTAAATGCGAGCCTCTTGCCAACCGATTATGGGCCCTGGATTTTAACGGGCACAGGGTGAATGAGAACCCCACTATAATCTGTGCTAGTCAGGGTTAATTAGCACATACAACAATAGGTGAAATACTCTTTAGAATCTGTGTCAAGTCAGACTGGACTCATTTGCATTATACAAGACAACAGACAGGTGGCTGGAGTTGATGATATTAGCATCTAACATGTGTGAAGCTCGGTGACAACAAGTCTGACCTTTAGTGAAATCCTGATGGGCACAGAGTCACATCGGCTGCTTAAAGGGATTAGTTAATTATCTCATGTTAATTTGTTACAGGTGTATTGTTAGAGTAAAATGAGCAGGAGGGGGGGTCTCCTCTTCTACTGTATATAAATACTTGTCAGTTTGGTTCTAATAAAACAGTCCATGTTGGCACTAAGCAAGTTTTGCCTCGTTTAGTGCTTGGGAGCGGTTGGAATATCTGAGATCCATATTCAGACTGGGAGGAAGTGGTATATGACGAAAGCACTCAAGAGGAGTGTGGGAGTGTTTCGTCACAGATATCCTTCTTAAAATCCATCAAACCATAAAAAGGAATCTATCCCTAAAAATGTATGCGTTTCAGCCTCCTACACAGGCCTTTGTCATAATCATTTTGATTATGACTAAGGCCTATGTAGGAGGCTGAAACGCGTACATTTTTAGGAACTGAATCCTTTTTATGGTTTGATGGATTAAATAAAGATATCGATTTTTTTAATGCCAAGATGGCCTGGTGCCAGATATTTACTCTCTTCATTAAAAAAAAATCATAATTCAATAGAATAAAACTGGTTGCTGGATCTTTAAAGATTGTAAATGCTCAATTCTTTTTATTTTTTTAATTAAAATAATAACCATGCGATACTTACCTGATCTGTGCAATTGGCTCTGCCACCTCCCCCCTCCTTATTGGCTTTAATTGAAAGCAACGGCTCCTGCTGCTTCGTCTGAGCCAATGAGGAGGGCGAGACCCTAGAGAGCCTCTGCTCCAGCACATCGCTGGATCAAAATCAGGCTCAGGTAAGTAAAAGGGGAGGGGTGTGGCAATGCATTAAGGTAAAAAAAAAATTCTGCCTTTAGAGGCACTTTACGTATTTTAACTTGGTGAACATTCACGTAATTGTACATGTTATACTGTATGCCATGGGAATTAAGCCACCAGTCCATTGTGCGGTCAAAATCAAGACGAGATGGCGCCTCTTTTGCAAAGTTAATAGTAACAAATTAAGGTATTACAGAGACCAACATGACTAACTTTCCAATTACCCAGTGGAAAAGAAAATGTTTTAATATATAATTGATCAGTTCAGGAGATGGTGACACCAATTATATAAATAGCATATCGAAAGTTCCCATAATAGACAAGCCATAGCCATGCGCTCTCTCTCTCTATCAAAGCCAAATGACCTGCAGTGCCACTATATATACTATATTACAAAAAGTATTGGGACACCTGCCTTTACACACTCATGAACTTTAATGGCACCCCAGTCTTAGTCCGTAGGGTTCAACATTGAGTTGGCCCACCCTTTGCAGCTATAACAGCCTCAACTCTTCTGGGAAGACTGTCCACAAGGTTTAGGAGCGTGTCAATGGGAATGTTTGACCATTCTTCCAGAAGAGAATTTGTGAGGTCAGGCACTGATGTTGGAGAGAAGGCAAGTGTCAAGTGCTTCTGGAAGAATGGTCAAACATTCCCATAGACACACTCCTAAACCTTGTGGACGGCCTTCCCAGAAGAGTTGGAAGCTGTAAAGGGGGCGGGGCAACTTAATATTGAATTCTACGGACTAAGACTGGGCTGCCATTAAAGTTCATGTGCGTGTAAAAGCAGGCATCCCAATACTTTTGGTAATATACAGTAATGTATATAGAAAACGGCCACTAGTTTTCCCAAAAAATATACTCAAAAGTATAATAATTCTACAAGAGAAATTAGCCAGCGCCATAGAATTCCCCCACTTATAGGAAATCATGGTGGTAGAATCAGGTCTATGTGGTAGATGGTGGAATAATTTTTTCACTATATATGTGTACAGGTAAACTGATCTGGCAGCAGTTTTTCAAATGGTGAAGGTAAAGGGCTTTTTAAAGAAAGATATACAGTGGAACCTTGGTTCACGAGTAACGCGGTTAACGAGCGTTTTGAGCAACTTTTTAAAAAAAATTCTGACTCTGGTTTGTGAGCGTCTCGCAAAACAAGCAGAATTCAAGCTAATGGGCGGTGCAGTACCGCATTTGGCCAGAGGTGCGGGGGCGTTCAGAAATACTTGAAATGACTCGGAAATACTCAGTTCCCGAGCCATTCCGAGCTGTCCCCAAGTATTTCCGAGGCTCTCCGGCGTCAGTGGGAGGAATAGTGCCCCATCATTGGTGTCAGTAGGAGTAATAGTGCCCCATCATTGGTGTCAGTGGGAGGAATAGTGTCCCATCATTGGTGCCAGTGGGAGGAATAGTGTCCCATCATTGGTGCCAGTGGGAGGAATAGTGCCCCATCATTGGTGTCAGTGGGAGGAATAGTGCCCCGTCATTGGTGTCAGTGGGAGGAATAGTGCCCCGTCATTGGTGTCAGTGGGAGGAATAGTGCCCCGTCATTGGTGTCAGTGGGAGGAATAGTGCCCCGTCATTGGTGTCAGTGGGAGGAATAGTGCCCCGTCATTGGTGCCAGTGGGAGGAATAGTGCCCCATCATTGGTGTCAGTGGGAGGAATAGTGCCCCCGTCATTGGTGTCAGTGGTGACACCAATGACGGGGCATCTCCCCGTTCTGCGGCTCCGTGACACGATCGCCGGGACACCGGCCGATATTGAGTCCGCGGGACCCGCTGACACGGTCACGCTGTACCCCGCTAGCCCTGCCAATTAAAGGGGACGTACAGGTACGCCCATTTGCCCACCGCTGCCATTGTGCCGACGTATATCGGCGTGCAGCGGTTGGCAAGTGGTTGTCCTGACTTTGGATGATGCCTCCAGTATTATTACACAGGACATAACCCAATATAATGCAACAAAACAAAATCTTCCTCCTACACAATGTGAACCATAGTTCTTGTTTTATTGCCCTACATTGGTTTAAATCCTGTGTAATACTGCAGGCATGCTCCATGGACGAGATAAGATATTGCGCTGTACCCAATAGTACATCGGGTCACATCTTATGTCACATTAGAAGCATTATCCACGAACACAAGCTTTTTCCAGCAAAGAGTGCAAATTACCTTTCATAATCTTAGGTTTTGTCTCTTTTTGTTGAGTGTCTTTCATACGGGTCAAGGAGTCACCAGTGGTGTTGAGTGTATCATATAAATTGGTTGGAATATCACAATGGAGGAGAACTGACAGTTGTTGGTTCCACTTTAAAGAACAGACTTTTTTTTTTTTTTTTTTTAGATCATATTTACAGTATTTTAGGTTTTATTGATCTAGACTAGAGAAATAGTGTTAGATTTGTTAAAAAAAGTTAATTTACTTTTTGCTTTGGTAACGTTTCACACATTGTAGTTATAATTAGTTTTTAGTATTTGTTCACTATTTTTGTAATGCAGCAGTCAGAAGATTTAACCTTTTAGGGCCAGTTCACACCATAGAATACGTTCCAGGTGCTTTTCTGCATACGCGTTTTTGATGCGTTCCAGTGGGTTTTTGATGCGTTTTTGGTGCGTTTTTGATGCAGTCCAGAGCTTTCCCCCCCCTTTTTTTTTCTTAACCTTAAATAAGGACAAGTGTGTTGCAGTGCGTTTTTGGTGCATTTTGGTGCGTTCCAGTGCGTTTTTAATGCGTTTTACAGCGTTCCAGTGCAGAAAAAAATGCAGCATGTTCTACTTTTTTTTCTGGACCTGGAACGCACTGGAACTGACCGCACTGGTGTGAACTATGCCATTGAAAACCATATAACCTACTTTCCATGCGTTTTTGATGCAGAAAAAAAGCGCACTGGACTGCATGTGGTGTGAACTGGCCCTTAAAACTGAGCTCCGCTTATCTGCCCCCCCCCTCCAGTGCCATATTTGGCACCTTTCAGAGGTTTTTAACAGGTACCCGTCCCCACTTCCGGGAGACCTGGCTGTGGTGAGATGCGACGAGGACCCCTGGAAGTTCAGTCCCCCTACTCCATTCCCCCCGCCGCCGGGCTATTCACATCGTGCAGCAGTAAGGGGCTCTCCCGCACCATTGGGGGCCTGTAGAAATAATCGCCTGCCGCCGGATGACGAGCATAGAGATTTCCGGTGACCGTTGGAGGCCCGGGCGCGACGTTATGACGTTACGCCCGGTACCCGGAATAAACAAAGCTGCGATTGCGCCTGTCAGCATGAGATCAGTGAATTTTTTTTTTTACCGATCTCATGCTTTCCAGCCTGGAGGAGAGATGTGGGGTCTTATTGACCCCACATATCTCCATAAAGAGGACCTGTCACATAGATTCCTATTACAAGGGATGTTTACATTGCTTGTAATAGGAATAAAAGTGATCCAAAAAAAATGTAAAAAAAGTGTAAAAATAAAAAAAATTAAGTAAAAAAAAAAGAAATTTTATTTTTTTTTAAAACGCCCCTGTCCCCGGTAGCTCGCGCTCAGAATGTGGGGTATCGCCGCATGCGTTAGAGCGCGTGCAACAATTCTAGCACTAGACCTCCTCTGTAACTCTAAACTGGTAACCTGTAAAAAATTTTAAAGTGTCGCCTATGGAGATTTTCAAGTTCCGAAGTTTGGCGCCATTCCATGATTGTGCGCAATTTTAAAGCATGGCATGTTGGGTATCTAATTACTCGGCGTAACATCATATTTCACATTATATAAAAAATTGTGCTAACTTTACTGTTTTTTGTTATTTTTTAATTCACAAAACCGTTTTCTTTCCCCAAAAAAAAGGCGTTTGAAAAACGATTGCGCAAATACCGTGCGAGATAAAAAGTTGCAATGGCCGCCATTTTATTCCCTAGGGTGTTTGCTAAAAAAAACATATATAATGTTTGGGGGTTCTGAGTAATTTTCTAGCAAAAAAATTATGATTTTTACATGAAGGAGAGAAGTGCCAGAATAGGCGCGGTATTGAAGTGGTTAAGGCTCTGCTCATGCCTATGCAGGAGTGATGGTGCACGCGCAGCCTAGCTTGTCACATTTAGGAAGGCCCATTCATTTCAATGAGCTGCTTTTTTGCGTAAAAATAGCATAAAAGAAGCTCATGACCCTTTTTTTAAAATCGCGCAGCACCAAAACACGTCGTTCGTTGCTACCTTTTAGTTTTGGCGTGCTTTTTTGCCGAGGTGAGTTGGGGCGCCTTCAGGAAATAATGACCGCGTTGTGGGCCAGCAAAGTATGCACTTTTTTTTTTCTGCGTTGCAGGAATGTGTATGGTTTTGCACGCGTTCACGCGTCACAAATGTGAATCTAGCCTAAGATGGCGCAGAAGCTTTTTTTCATACATTGCTGGTGCTTATGATTACTGCCATGTCTTATAGTACTGCTTGGGTGGATGACCTTCTACACCAGGGGTCCCAAACTGGCGGCCCTCCAGCTGTTGCAAAACTACAAGTCCCATGAGGCACTGCAAGGCTGAGTGTTACAAGCACGACTCCCACAGGCAGAGGCATGGTGGGACTTGTAGTTGAGCAACAGCTGGAGGGCCGCCAGTTTGAGACCCCTGTTCTACACGGTCCCCCTGCTGGGAAGTGAAGCTTTGCTTCCGTTGCACTCAGTGTCAAGAACCATAAACCACATGGCACAAAATACAGGGGAAACCGGTCCACAAAGTGTGCCAGGCTGCCTGTCCTAACAAGTAGGTCTAACTGAAAAATGTTTATTGATAGGATTTCCCAGTTATCAAGAATATTTTCCAGCTGGCCTACCTTTACACAGGCTGTCCCCCATTCAGTCTAACATTAATGCTGCTACTACTCTGCCACTTTTCTAACCAATCTGTGGCGGCCACCCCTCTCTGCCAATCCCTCCATTGGCTTCCGCTAGCCTAATGTAAAAACATTCAAAATGCTTACAACATACAAAGTCAAAGTGATCCACAACTTTGCCCCAAATACATCGCCGACCTCATCTTAAAATATCACCCAAACCGCCCAGTTCCCTCCTCCAATGACCTCCTGATCTCTACCCCATGTCACCTTATTTCATACTTGCCACAGGACTTCCCCAGAGTCTCTTCCTTCCTCTGGAATTCTTTACCCCAAACTGTCTCCTACTCTGTCTGCTTTTGGGTGATCCCTAAAAATGCATCTCTTCAGGGAATCCTGTCCTGCAGTGTCAGCTGGTGTTTTTTTTTGTTCGGGGGGGGGGGGGGGGGGGGGGGGGCAAAACAACCACCCCCCCGCGTCACTTCAACCCCGCCCCCCCTGCGCTGCTGGTCCATCGGCACTTACACCATCGGCGGTGGGGATCAGCGGGGCACATTGGGGGGGATTGGCGGGCATATCGAGCAGGGGATCAGGTTGCGGTGAGCCACTGGCAGCGTCTCCTGTGTTCTCTTCTCTTCTGGGATCACAGTGGCTTTCGCCGTGCGTCGCCTCCCCACCTCCTAGGCATCCAATAGGCCTGACCTTTCAGCCAATCGGGAAATGGGTATCATACCTGCGCTTCCTGATTGGCAGAGAGGCAATTCAGCATTAGAAAAGCGAATATTCATTTGCTTTTCTAACACACCTGGGTGGGTTCTGAGCGCAATGCTCTGCGCCACGAGTCCACCCTATTTTGAAGCCTATTAGAACCTATGGCTCTATTCAGGTGCTTAAAAAAAAAACCTGCTGCTGTTATTCATGCGCCTGGCATCCTGAAAGGGGTCAGACGCATGAATAGGGGGGTTGCCGCAGTGGCCGTGGATAGATTCATGCTATGCATGAATCTATCCATTAACCATATAGGGGTTGGGGTGGATAGAGGGGACGGCGCCCGTGCGCCCTTAATGGACAGGCTGCCCCTGCTGTCCTCCCTCTACCTGAATCTGTACTTCTACCTTTTTCCATCAACCCATCGCTCAAAGATTTTACCTTTTGTACCACTTGCCCCTCCCTTTTGAGATTGGGGTGCTCAACTTTTTGAAGAGCTCGGGCCACAAGTGATTTGGTAACTGGTTGCCGGCCACAATGAAATGAGATGTGTCAGAATTTCAACCTTTTTTTTATTTTGAATGGCAGAATGAAGATTTTAAACAGTCAGGATCCAAATTTTTCATGGGACCAATCCCTGTTGGATGTTTACCCACTGTTTTATTGAAATCGCAAAAATATAATTCTATATTAGCCAGATCACCAATAAAAACACTCTCGCACTCAGGTGTGATCAGCCAAAAAAGCTCTGAACCAGTGTTGCAGCCTTCACTATATCGGGGTCTTTGCAGCCATCCCTTGAATTGACAAAACAAGGACTATGGACAATCCAAGGAAATGCATGCCCAGGTAGTTGAATCAACTTCTTTATTAACCACTTTCAGACCGGACCAATTTGCAGCCAAAGGACCAGGCCCCTTTTTGCGATTCGGCACTGCGTCGCTTTAACTGACAATTGCGCGGTTGTGCGACGTGGCTCCCAAACAAAATTGACGTCCTTTTTTTCCCATAATTAGAGCTTTCTTTTGGTGGTATTTCGCCCCTGCGGTTTTTATTTTTTGCGCTATAAACAAAGAGCGACAATTTTGAAAAAAAAACGCATTCTTTTTTATTTTTTGCTATAATAAATATCCCCAAAAATATATAAAAAAACATTTTTTTTTCCTCAGTTTATGCCGATACGTATTCTTCTACATATTTTTGGTAAAAAAAATCGCAATAAGCGATTATTGATTGGTTTGCGCAGAAGTTATAGCATTTACAAGATAGGGGATAGTTTTATAGCATTTTTATTAATAATTTTTTTTTTTACTAGTAATGGCGGTGATCAGCGATTTTTATTGTGACTGCGACATTATGGCGGACACATCGGACATTTTTGACACATTTTTGGGACCGTTGTCATTTATACAGCAATCAATGCTATTTAAATACACTGGCAGTGAAGGGGTTAAGTATGCCTAGGGGTGTGTTTCTTACTGTGGGGGGGGGCGTGGCTGTCAGCTAGTGAATGCTGATCTCTGCTCCAATCACAGGGAGCAGAGATCGGCGTCCCTAGTTGCTAGGCAGAACGGGGAGATGCTGTTTATTTCCGCATCTCCCCGTTCCGCCTTCCCGTGAGACAATCGTGGGTGTCCCCGCGGCGATCGAGTCCACGGGACCCGCGACCGGCCTCACGGGGGTCCCGACCGGCGCGGGAGCGCGCCGCTCCCGGCGCGCCCCCGATGGCACGGAGGCATTTAAAAAGGGACTTATATATACGCCCTTATGCCTGTCCGTGCCATTCTGCCGACGTACATCGTCGTGCGCCGGTCGGGAACCGGTTAACCACTTGCCGCCCGCCATATAGCAAAATGATGGCGACAAAGTGGTTTCAGCATCCTGACCGCATATCATATGACATCCGCCAGGATATCAAGCCGCTGCGTGCCCCCGGGGGCGCGCACCGCGGCGATCGTTGTTGCGAGGTGTCAGTCTGACACCCGGCAACACCGATCTAGGTAAAAGTCTCTGACGGAGACTCTTTACCACGTGATCAACTGTTGTTGTGCCCATCTAGCTGCTTTTGTGCCCATATATATGCTATTGTGCCCATATATATGCTATTGTGCCCATATGGCTGCTATTGTGCATCTATATGGGCACAACAGCCTGTTATATGGGCACAATAACCTCTTTATGCTGAGGAGGGCATAAGTGTCGGCAAATGTAGGACAGCCGAAAACCTTTAATGGCATTACAGTAAGAATTTTCAGCTCTGATGTGACTCGAAGGATTTATTAGCCTCCTCCTGACATTTGGACACTTACAGCTATCTCCTAGACTGAGCATTGGATATGAGAACGTATCTCCTTTTCATTGCTTTATCATTTTGTGCCTGACAACCATTCAGAAAACAGATCCAGGGAGAGTTTAGCGGAGTTGTGCTGATGGTTGTCAAAGAATAAATGTGTCCCAAGAGGGATTGTGGCCAGACAACACAGGCCTCTGCAGCTAGAGCAAAACCGTGTGACAGCACACATTGTAATGTCATCATAAGGTTTACAGTTATGACTGATTTTATTTTTATCTAGTCGCTCTATTCAGGGCCGCTGCAAGGATTTTTGACACTCTAGGCGAAACCTCATTTTGCCACCCCCCCTTGGCTGACTCCGCCCCCTTTCCCCAGCCCATGTAAATCCCACCTTTTTAATAAAGCGCCCATCAAATGCAGCCTCACCAGCGCCCATCCAATGCGGCCTCACCAGCGCCCATCAAATGCGGCCTCACCAGCGCCCATCAAATGTAGCCTCACCAGCTCCAATCAAATGCAGGCTACCAGCGCCCTTCAAATGTGGCCTCACCAGCGCCCATCAAATGTGGCCTCACCAGCGCCCATCAAATGCAGCCTCACCAGCGCCTATCAAATGTAGCCTCACCAGCACCAATCAAATGCAGGCTACCAGCGCCCTTCAATGCAGCCTACCAGTGCCCATCAATGAATGTTTGCTTGCTGTGGGAGTCGGGACACAGACACAGTCCTCCACCACTGCTGCGCCTCTGACACTATGTGTGAACGGAGCGACGGCCGCCTGCTGATGCTGAGACTTAGTTGCTTGCTGCAGAGAGAAGAGAGGAGGAAAACCAGTGGCCGGGCGCCCTAGGCGGCCGCCTAGTTTGCCTAGTGGTAGCACTGGCCCTGTCTCTATTGCTGCAGATTGTTTTATCATAAAGTTGTTAATAGCTACTGCGGCCCCATGATTGTATAGGCTATTTTCTGAAAAGGATGAACTTAATGTGGTTGTAAAGCTTCAGGGTTTTTTTTTAAAATAAAAAAACAAACATGCCTATACTTACCTGCAGTGTGTAATGGTTTTGCACAGGGCAGCCCCTCCTTCTGGGGTCCCCCACCGGTGCTCCAGGCCCCTCCTCTTCATCAGGTGCCCCCAGGGAAAGCCGCTTTCCCTGGTGGTACCCGTGCATGCTCGCTAATGAGTCCCGCTGCTGCGACCATTGACACAGAAAGTGATACTCGGTCCCGCCCCCCACTCCCGTGTCACCGGATTTGATTGACAACAGCAGGAGCCAATCGCTGCTATCAGTCTGTCCAATGAGGGGAGCTTGAGCCGCTGCGCTCGTGGACATCGCTGGGTAGGATGGGCTCAGGTAAGGAAAAGGGGGATTCTGGGGGGGAGCTGCAGCAGAGAAGGTTTTTCCCCTTAATGCATAATGCATTTAGGGGAAAAACCTTAAGGCTTTAGAACCACTTCAACCTTTAAAGCAGTGTTCCGCCCCAAAAAATAAATTGAATTAAAAGCCAGCAGCTACACATACTGCAGCTGCTGGCTTTTAACAATTGGACACTTACCTGTCCTGGAGTCCCGCAATGTCGGCGCTGCAGCTGATGCATCAGCTGTCGGGTGTTGCCGCCACCATTGCGGGTTAGGGAACCCGGCAATGTAGCCTTACGGCTTCACGCCAGGAAACCTACTGTGCACACGCGAGGCCCCGCTCCTCTCTCCTACTGGCCCGGCGACGGAGGGAGGAGGAGGGAGCCCCACAGTGGAATCCCGGAAGTGGAAACAGGATACCTGTGAAAGGCAGGTATCCTGTCCCCCCCTCCCCCGAAAAGGTGTCAATTGTGGCAGCGGAGGGGGAGAGGAATCAGATGAGCGGAAGTTCCACTTTTGGGTGGAACTCCGCTTTAAGGTTTGCTTTAAAGGAAAATCAATTGGTGCTCTTAAAAAAAGAATTCCAAGTATGGATCAATGTAACAATGCATATATTCTACGTGTCTGATGCCCCTGGAAGCTGGAAATCTCTGAAGCAAATATGGCTACTACGATGATCTCTGCTTGCTTCCGGGTCCCGTGCTGAGTGGCTGCCCCGCTGCATCCTGAACACGGGTCAGCAGCTCGGCAAGGACACAATTCCCAGAATGCTTTACATTTTCTGAAGTTGCTCCAACTGTTGAACCTCTGAGATCCTAGTAGACCATTTTGAAATAGTAGGTGGTGCAGTTTGTTTCCACATCAGTTAGATGCAAGTTTTAGCAATGTTAAGGAGGTGTTTGAGTAATTTTATGTACTTTTTGAGTGGAAGCGGGGTATCATGTAATAGGTATGTGGCAGGATTCCTATTTAGAGACCTACCTGTAACAGTCTTTATTGATTGTTCTACAGACTCTCAAAATTGCTGCTGCCTAATGCCGCGTACACACGAGCGGATTTTCAGTCGGAAAAATCTTGGATGTTTTTTCCGACGGAATTCCACTCCAGCTTGTCTTGCATTACACACGGTCACACAAAAGTTTGCTGAACTTTCGACCGTCAAGAACGGGGTGGTTTACAACACTACGATGAGCCGATAAAATGAAGTTCAATGCTTCTGAGCATCCGTAGGAATTTTGCGCATCGGAATTGGTACAGACGATCGGAATTTTCGATCAAAACCTTTTCTGACCGAAAAATTGAGAACCTGCACTCAATCTTTTGCTGGCTGGAATTCCGTCAGCAAAAGTCCGATGGAGCATGTACACCGACATTTTCCGACCAAAAGCTCTCATCAGACTTTTGCTGGCGGAATTTCCGATCGTGTGTACGGGGCATAAGGCACTCCCAAAAAATACGTAGAAGAGATCCTTCAGTGTCCAGACATCTCCAACAGCAATTGGAACATATGATGAAGGTTTTTTGTAGTCCTTTACCATCTTGTTAGGAGTTGGTATCTGCTTTCCTGGTATTTACATGCAATTGATGCTTTCTGTGCGAAAAGGAGTATTCAATCTCTTTTGAGTGTCAAATAATTTAACCCCTTTCTCCCAGTGTTTCCGGAAAGGTAAATCATTAGAGTTTTCAGTATCAGTCAAGGCATTATAGAAAAGTGACAAAGAATATCTTATGAGAACCCTGTCCAGACAGAGTTTTTGCGGTTGCGTATATGTTTGTAGACCTAAAGGAAGTCGTGATGGTAACAGCTCAGTTGAGCTGTATGTAAAAAGTCCAATTGAGAGGCAAAGGTGGTCTCTAAATCTTTACCTCTCAGGTGGCAATAGCCAGCAGAGAAATGAAAACAGGTGAAAAATCCCCCATTGAACAAGAGCAGTAAACTGAGAGTCAGATCTGCTTTGCCTAAATTATCTAGTTTCCAGAATAAGGGACCATGGGGCTAGGCGATGGTGAAAGAGATGTAGTACGCAACTTAGTGCGAATGGTCTGTATAGTTGGCGTAACAAGTGAGTGTGTGTTATTAAGGGATCCAAAGCGTTAGAAAGCCATGGGAGTCCAGCTAGAGGGGTCTCAAACTGGTGGCCCTCCAGCTGTTGCGAAACTACAAGTCCCATGAGGTATTGCAAGGCTGACAGTTACAAGCATGACTCCCACAGGCAGAGGCATGATGGGACTTGTAGTTTCGCAACAGCTGGAGGGCCGCCAGTTTGAGACCTCTGAGGATAGTCAATCAGAATACGCCCAATAAACCCATGGTTTATAGTTGGCTTGGGTGCACCAATCAAGCAGTCTGCTCGGGTGGATTGCCTCATGATACTTAGTCGGGTCTGTGAAGCCCCCCTCCTCCTTTTTGGTAGGGATAAAATTGATAAAATTTTAACCATCAATCCGGTTGTTGGCTGGGATTTACAGTGATACAAAAATGTCCAGGTGGACATCTTATTTGTACACATGGCCTTAGAGTCTCCATGGGATGGGTAAGACGGTGAGTTCATCAGTGAGCACTGACTGTACCTAGAGAATAAATAGAAAATTATGTTTTATAGAAGGAAATTTAGATTTTTGTGTAAAAGCAAATTGGATTACACTTAGTATTATGAGGGCACGTCAACATGAACTGCTTTATGTGCTAAAAGCAGCTCAGCCTATACTGCTATTTTCACTGACCTTTTCATAGACAGAGCAAACTTGTAGAGGGCAACTGAGTTCTGTATAAATGTTTAATAGTTTAAGTAAACTTGTTACCTACAAGCTAACTTTAAAATGGGAGATCTTGCATCACTTGTAGTTAAATGCTGCTCTTTACTTCCAGCCCTGATACCATAGAAACCTCTGCAATTCTGAGCTACTGCTATTCAAATATATTCATCGAGCAATGCTCCAAATACACATCCTACAAATCCAATGCAGGCAGCCCTTTAAAGGAAAACTGTAATCGATTTGAGTATTTTTTTTTTTTTAGTTGGCCTGAACTTAAAAAGTGAAGATTTTCTATTATAGGGCAGTGTTTCTCAACCTTTTTTCAGTCAAGGCACCCTTTAAAAATCATGGACAGTCTTGAGGCACCCTATAAAAATCATGGACAGTCTTGAGGCACCCTATAAAAATCATGGACAGTCTTGAGGCACCCTTTAAAAATCATGGACAGTCTTGAGGCACCCTATAAAAATCATGGACAGTCTTGAGGCACCCTTTAAAAATCATGGACAGTCTTGAGGCACCCTTTAAAAATCATGGACAGTCTTGAGGCACCCTATAAAAATCATGGACAGTCTTGAGGCGTCCCATAAAAATCATGGACAGTCTTGAGGCACCCTTTAAAAATCATGGACAGTCTTGAGGCACCCTTTAAAAATCATGGACAGTCTTGAGGCACCCTTTAAAAATCATGGACAGTCTTGAGGCACCCTATAAAAATCATGGACAGTCTTGAGGCACCCTTTAAAAATCATGGACAGTCTTGAGGCACCCTTTAAAAATCATGGACAGTCTTAAGGCACCCTATAAAATCATGGACAGTCTTGAGGCACCCTATAAAAATCATGGACAGTCTTGAGGCACCCTATAAAAATCATGGACAGTCTTGAGGCACCCTATAAAAATCATGGACAGTCTTGAGGCACCCTATAAAAATCATGGACAGTCTTGAGGCACCCTATAAAAATCATGGATAGTCTTGAGGCACCCTATAAAAATTAAGGACATTCTCGAGGCACCCTATAAAAATCATGGACAGTCTTGAGGCACCCTATAAAAATCATGGACAGTCTTGAGGCACCCTATAAAAATTAAGGACATTCTCGAGGCACCCTATTTTAAAACGTAAAATCTATTCTAATAGCTTTACATAATGCAGCAACATCCACACAGGACACCCAACATTAGAGGTGATTTATTCTTCCAAAGCAAATACACTTTTGCAAACTGGTACTTGTATTCCAGTGTTTCTCTTCTCCCTCAGTTTTTCTCCAGCACTCCGCTAATGTGACCCCAGTGCTGATGGAGAGATGCAGAGGAGGGTCAAACAAGGATGCTTTGGAGGCGACTGACATCTTCCTTATCAACTGATCATGCCATTGGTCATTAGGACTCCAGGCAGCTAGAAGGTTGCAATGTTTCACAATTAAAACCTGTGGCTTTGTGTAACTAAAAGGCAGGCTTCATCCATACGCCGGCTTGTATACAATTTTTGGGAAATTTTTAGGCATTTTGCCAAGGCACCCCTGAAGAAACCTCAAAGCACCCCAGGGTTGCCTGGGCACCCTGTTTGAAAAAGGCTGTTATAGGGAACATCAAGAAATGTGCCTTATCAGTACCCTGAATAATCTTCCTTATTTGTCTTGAATTCTTCCTGACAAATAGCAGTGTGCATGATGGTACTAGATATGAGAAGGGCAACCCAAGGTCAGGTTATGGGTATATGGGGTATCACATGTGAGTGAGCCTAGGTGCTCCTGTGCTGGTGCCCTGGGCTGCTAGGCCGGAGATTGGGCCTATCTGGCTGCTAGGCTGTCTGAGAGCCTATCAGTGGTCGGAGGTAGAGGGAAAGCTGTTGCCACTAAAGGACCGATAACCTTATTACCAGGGACCCCTTTCACACTGTGCCGTCACCGTTTTGTCGGCGGTATCGCAGCGGGGAGCAGCGGTGGAGGAGCGGTGAGTTCACCGCTCCTTCACCACTCCAAAGAAGCTGCTGGCAGGACTTTTTCTGATGCCCTGCCAGCGCACCACTCCAGTGTGAAAGCCCTCGGGCTTTCACAATGGAGCAGCTGTTTTAGGGCAGTTTGCAGGTGCTATTTTTAACGCTATAGTGCCTGAAAAATGCCCCCAGTGTGAAAGGGGTCTGAGTAACTGAAGCAAGTACCAGAGCAGTATTCTCACCGAATGGGCATGGTGGAGAATCGGAAAACTTCAGGCGGTGATCAAGTCAGGGACCCAGCCAGTGGAGGTGACGCTTGCAGAGCAGCCTTGTGTGTCAAGCCAGGGACCGAGCAGGCCAGTGGGGTGAAGCTTGAGAAGTATCGGGAGTGCAAAGCTAGGGACCCAGCAGAGAAGCGGGGGTGACACTTGAGCAAGATACCACCGTGAAGATTGGAGGAGCTTAAGGGATTAAGTGCCAGTGAATCGGAGGATCTAGTGAGAGACCGGGAGCTCAGTGTGCTGAAGAACTACAAGGAGAAGTTGTAGTGATGGTGAAAGAACTGTTACGCTTTGTTAGGAACAGTTAAAGACTGCTGCCATAGGAGACAGCATTGCTGCATGTGCAGATGTGGCTTGTTGCTGAAGGCCTTTCCCTGCACGGCTATCCTCTTATTGAAGTCTTGGAGTCTACTAATTAAACTTGCAACTACACAAGGGTGTCCTGGCCCTAATCCTCTTTCCCCCGAAAAAGTTTGTAAGAGAAATAAACATCTCTTTTGCATTCAAGAAGTGTCTGGCACCCAATAACTTTATCCACCTTGCACCCACTATGCCTCACAACCCACCACACACAGAAGGATGTCAGCTATCTCTGGCCCTGGAGGTTCTCATTAGGCTAAAGGAGGTCGGAGACCTCGTTGCAACTCTTTATCTACAGTGTGAGCACCTCTAACCTTGTGAATGCTAGGCTCCCCAGATTTGATGATGCCACTACTGCGCTGCTTGCTGAAGGGAAATCTGTAATTAAGGACCTGCACTGCATGCATCTCCCTGTTTCTACTTCCTCCATTCTGTGGATTAATGCTTTCTCCTCCTCTCCTGTTTCTGCTTGATTATTCCTCAATCTGACATCAGATCACCAGTCATCAGGTTCCTGGATATGACATGAGGAAGCAAAAAGACACAGTGCAGAACAAGTCATGGGCAGTCAGTAATGAGGAAAAGATCAGTTGCAGGAAACCTATACACAGCACTGATGACTAGGGATGAGCCGAACACACCCTGGTTCAGTTCACAGCAGAACATGCGAACAGGCAAAAAATGTGTTCGAACACCGTTAAAGTCTATGGGACACGAACATGAATAATCAAAAGTGCTAATTTGAAAGGCTTGTATGCAAGTTATTGTCATAAAAAGTGTTTGGGGACCGGGGTCCTGCCCCAAGGGAGATGCATCAATGCAAAAAAAAGTTTGAAAAATGTCTGTGTTTTCGGGAGCAGTGATTTTAATAATGCTCAAAGTGAAACAATAAAAGTGAAATATTACTTTAAAATTCGTACCTGGGGGGTGTCTATAATATGCCTGTAAAGTGGCGCATGTTTCCCGTGTTTAGAACAGTCCGAGAGCAAAATGACATTTCTAAAGGAAAAAAAATCATTTAAAAGTACCCGCGGCTATAATGAATTGTCGGTCCCGGCAATACACATAAAATTTCATTGATAAAAAGGGCATGGGATTCCCCCACAGTCCATTACCAGGCCCTTTGGGTCTGGTATGAATATTAAGGGTGACCCCTGAACGAAGATTAAAAAAAAAAATGCATGGGGGCCCCCCCAAATTCCATACCAGGCTCTTCAGGTCTGGTATGGACCCTAAACTCAAAACATTTTTTTACATCAATCATTCTAAAATATCAAGATCCGTATACCATGGCTCTGTTGTTTTTTTTTTTTTTTTTTTTTTTTTTTAAGTCTCTTACCATTTTTGTAGGCTTTTTTTTTTTTTTGTCCTATACACGCTCCCTACCCTCCACTGATGCACCTTACAGCTACTACTAGTAGTGTAGAGCGAGCAGTGCTATTATTCCTGGTCACATGCACCTCTCTGAGTCCTACAGTTCCCATAGAGCTGAATGTGTCTGCACATAGATGTGTAGTCCATCTTGGGAACAAGCAGGAAAGGGTGGCTATGTTCACATACACAAAAAATCACATAGAAAAAAAAATCTGAGAATAGCAGAAAAAGCTTTCATTTGAGAGATGTAATAAAGGAAGGGAGAGAGAGAAGGTACACGCTTCTTATTTTTAAGCATATTGTATTTAATATATTTTATAACAAATATGAGTTTGTGTCACTTTAACCTCCCTGGCGGTATGATTATGCCAGATTTTTTAGTCTCAAAGCGGTACATTGTTTTGCATAGAAATTTGGCGTTTTATATTGTAGGCCTGTAATTCTTAGTAATAACACACTTAAATCTGTCTAGACAAGTCTAACAAGAGTCTAGTAGACATCCCGGGTATGATAAAGTTTGAAACACAAAATCCTAAATTATAATATAATAAATAACTCTAAAAAATAATAATATAATAATAAAATTAATTTGCCCACAAATCACTATCGCTCAATTCTGCAAGTGTTCTAATTTACTATCGCTGTTTTCTAGCTGGTCTAAAACCACTTTTGTAGTAAAGGGACACTTTTTGGTTGCCGTGGACAATCTCAAGTTTCCAGGCAGAAAGAACAGTATATTTCACTCCTTCCCGCCGAGCGTACGCATATATGCGGCCTCGGCTTTAGGGGGTTATACCAGGATGATGCCCGCAGCTGCAGGCATCATCCCGGTACCGTTTTTTTTGAGCGGGCGGTCCAGGGATAACAACCGATGCGGCTAAAAGCCGATTGGTTGTTATCCCGGAGGAGCGGGAGGGGACGTCCCCCCTTTCCGCCGCTCTTACTGGGCCTCCCGTCCCACCTGGAGACCCGATCCTCGATCCGCCACTTCCGGCGGCTAGAGACAGACTGGCACAAATCCGTAAACGGCTTTGTTCCAGTCTTCTCTTTGTAAACACTGAAGTGACGTCACAACGTCATTTCTGGTTTACTCGGCTGCCTATGGCGCGGTTTTAAAAAATATATATACAGTATTCAGAATCACCGTTTTCGGCGATCTGAATACTTTCAAGTGCAAAGGAGGGATTTGGGGTCTTTTAGACCCCCGATCCCTCCATAAAGAGTACCTGTCACCACCTATTACCGTCACAAGGGATGTTATACATTCCTTGTGACAGCAATAAAAGTGATCAAAAAATTTTTTTTTAAAACACATTGTATAAAAATTTATGCAATAAATAAACTATTTTTTAATGCCCCCCCAAGCGCCCCCCGCAAGCTCGCACAGCAAAGAAAACGCATTCAGAAGTCGGTGTTCAAATTACACGTGAGGTATCGCCGCAATCGTCGGAGCGAGAGCAATAATTCTAGCATTAGACCTTCTCTGTAACTCTAACCTGGTAACCATTATTTTTTTTTTAAAACTTTGCCTACTGAGATTTTTAGGTACCGTAGTTTGTCGCCATTCCACGAGTGTGTGCAATTATAAAGCATGACATGTTTAGTATCTATTTACTCGGCGTAACATCATCTTTCACATTATATAAAAAAATTGGGCTAACTTTACTGTTTCGGTTTTTTTTTTTTATTCATGAAAGTGTATTTTTCCCCAAAAAGTTGCGTTTTAAAAGACTGCTGCACAAATACCGTGTGACATAAAATATTGCAACAATCGCCATTTTATTCTCTGGATTATCTGCTAAAAAAATATACATAGTGTTTGGGGGTTCTAAGTAATTTTCTAGCAAAAAATACAGATTTTTACTTGGAAACACCAAATGTCAGAAATAGGCTTATGCGGCGTACACACGGTCGGAATTTCCGATGGAAACAGTCCGATGGGAGCTTTTCAACGGATTTTCCGACCGTGTGTATGCCCATCGGTCTTTTTCTGTCGGAATTTCCGACGGACTTTGGATTGAGAACCTGTTCTCAATTTTTCCGACGGAAATCCTTTCTATCGGATTTTGCGATCGTGTGTATGCAATTCCGACACGCAAAATTCCGACGCATGCTCGGAAACAATTCGACGCATGCTCAGAAGCATTAAACTTTCCTTCTATAGTGCTGTCGAACGTGTTTTATGCCGCTGTGTTACAGACCGTCGGAATTTGGTGTGACCGTGTGTAGGCAAGACAGTTTGAGCGAAATTCTGTCGGAATTCCGACGGGAAAACCATCAGAGCTTTTTCCAACGAGAATTCCGACCGTGTGTACGCGGCATTAGTCATGAAAAGGATAATATAAAAGTGCAGGCAGGGCACTAGACAAAGCACTAGGGTCAAAAGGGAGGTGAAATGATTTGACACAGTACACTGCAATCTTACAGATTACATTACTGTATGTGTTTATGTGTTTTGTACTTTTAGAATTTGCCGCAAGCTCCGCCCCATGCACCGCTCGCAGGGAACGGAGCCCGGAACACAGAGCACCACAAAACAAAAACACTATTTAAATACATTTTTAATATTCAAAGAAAACTTCCCCATTCATCCATGTCTCCCGGCTTTATTATGTGGAGGAATCACTTTGAAAAACAAACCCCTAGCATTTCTGGCCGTGGCCATCTTGAGTAAGGGCAAATGATTAAAGCGTAACTCCACCTTAATTGAGAAAAAAAAAAATTCCCCTCTGGGTGATCTATGTACATTGCAAGGATTATAACAACCTTTGTTGCAGATTCCTACCTTATGTTATTCTGAAGAAATCCATATGTGTTGCAGGGCTGAAACAACTAATCGATTAATCGATTATGAAATTAACCGATTACTATTTTCATAATCGATTAATTGGCCAGTAACATAATGAGGTTTAAAAAAAACTAAAATGAGCCCATTATAGTACAAAAAGAGCAAATAATCGCTACTGTAAATATTACTTTCACAGTTCTACAGTAAAAAAAGATTAAACCCTTACCGTAGTGATTATCTGCTTTTTTTTTGTACTATAAAGGGCTAATTTTAGTCTTTTTTTTTTTTTGTTTTTTTGTTTTTTTAACCCCATTATGTTACTAAACGTCTTAGACCTGGTTCACACCTATGTGTTTTTTGGTGCTTTTTGCTGAAACATACTACAGTTCGTTTACATGGTTTCCTATGGGACACGTTCACATCTATGCTTTTTTCAGCCGCTGCGTATTTGGAAAGGGTCAGGGACTCAAAACGCAACGCAAAACAGTGTTTTTTTGGTTCAATATACTTCAATGGAGAATCTGCAGAAAAGCATGTAATGCGTTTTTGCAGCAATTTGTGTTTTTTAATCTGCCCAACAACAAATTGGCCAAAAAACAATATATCTCCTCTAATAGTGTATACAGTGTATCTCCTCTAATAGTATATACAGTATATCTCTTCTGTCTGTTATTCTCAGAGTGGATTCGATATTTTGCTCCCCAACCATATAGTTGGTGGTTTATATTTATCACTGCATAGAGATATTTAAGAATAAATTGCCTTTTTTTAAAACTTTACATATTAACTAAATTATACACCACACTTTTTTTTTTAAGTTTATTAACCGATAATCAGCCAACTAATCGATTATGAAAATAATCGTTAGTTGCAGCCCTAGTTGCATGCTCTCCTCCCCTCCTGAAGACTGCCGGGACATCCATTGACATCACAACAAATTAAAAAAGTAAATATGATATATCTTCCTATCTATTTACTAATCCTAGCAACATGAAGATTAAAAATAATCCATGTTGATTGGGAGCGTGAAGTTCCACTTTACCTATGTGTATACAGTCTTTGATTTACAGCGTGGCAAAGAAATCCCAGAGCACCACTGGTTAGCTAAAAAGACAGCATGCTTTGTGCTTGAAGGCACAACTTATATGATTTTAAACTTTGAACTGAGCCTCTGATAAGGGATGAGTAACTTGTATGACCCAATAGGGGAATTAACCACTTCAATACCAAGGACGTCATATGATGTCCTTGACATTGAGTGGGGATATCTGAATGATGCGTGCAGCTACAGGCACCATTCAGATATCAATATTTCCGGCCAGCGATTCTGTGCACGATAAGAATGATCATAGCGGCAGTTCCGCCGCTTGATCGTTCTTATAGGCAACGGGAGGGGACGTCGTCCCCCCCTCCCGCCCCCATCCGGTGCTTCTCCGGGCTCTCCCGTGCCATCGGGGGCCTGGAGAAAGAATCGCTCCCAGCCGGATGACGAGCATAGAGATTTCTGGTGACCAGATGGTCACCAGTCATCTCTATGACCGTCGGAGGCCCGGGTGCGATGTTATGACGTCACGCCCGGTACCCAGAAGTAAACAAAGCCGCGATCGCGGCTGTCAGCATGAGATTGGTGAATTTCTTTTTACTGATCTCATGCTTTCCAGCCTGGAGGAGAGATGTGGGGTCTTATTGACCCCACATCTCTCCATAAAGAAGACCTGTCACATACATTCCTATTACAAGGGATGTTTACATTCCTTGTAATAGGAATAAAAGGGATCCAAATTTTTTTTTTTTTTTTAAAAAGTGTAAAAAAAAAAAATGAAATAAAATAAATAAATAAAAAAAAAATTAAAACGCCCCTGTCTCCGGTAGCTCGTGCTCAGAAGCAAACGCACACGTAAGTCCCACCCACATATGTAAACGCCGCTCAAACCACACATGTGAGGTATCCCCACGTGCGTTAGAGCGCGTGCAATAATTATAGAACTAGACCTCCTCTGTAACTCTAAACTGGTAACCTGTAAAAAAAAAAAATGGAGATTATTAAGTACCGAAGTTTGGCGCCATTCCACGATTGTGCGCAATTTTAAAGCGTGACATGTTGGGTATCTATTTACTCGGCGGAACATCATCTTTTATATTATATAAAAAAATTGGGCTAACTTTACTGTTTTGTTATTTTTTAATTTTATGAAACCGTTTTTTTTCCAAAAAAAAATGCATTTGAAAAATGATTGCGCAAATACCGTGTGAGATAAAAAGTTGCAATGATCGCCATTTTATTCCCTATGGCGTCTGCTAAAAAAAAAAAAAAAACGTATATAATTTTTGGGGGTTCTGAGTAATTTTCTAGCAAAAAAATGATGATGTTTACATGAAGCAGAATAGGCCAAAATAGGCCCGGTATTAAAGTGGTTAATAGAAATTGTCTGAGACCAACTTTGTCGTCACTGAAGTGCAGCCAATTAGCATTTAGGCCGGGTTCAGACTGCTGCGGTGCGGGAGATCGCATATGATTCGCACCGCACTGCAGTTCAAATCATATGCGATCTCTGTGCGATGCAAATTCAGCCATACAGATAGTATGGCTGAATTCGCATCGCATTCGGCCCAAAATCGGACAGGACCCTTTTTTTTCGCTCCGCAGCAGAATCGGATCGCATGGTGTTCTCACCATGCGATCCGATTCCTGTCCGAGTTTGCAGATCGCACTGCGATATGCGAGCTGCTATGGGGGTGTCATTAACATTTCATTGACACCCCCAGCAGCTCGCATAGGGCAGTGTGAACTGCCGGCGGGAGACATGCGGTGCGGGAACTCGCAGTGTATTCGCAGCGTTCCCGCACCGCAGCAGTGTGAACCCAGCCTAAAACTGTATTTTCTAGGCTGTGTGGAAAAAATGAAGATTGTTGGTTTGATGGACAATGACAACCAGCTGAGATGGAACATGACTCAGACAGTTTTTAATAATTCCTCCCTTTTGAGTCCTGTAAACGGCAAGTGGAAAATCTGTAAACCCTGAAAAGGAGATTAAAGGGCCATACACACGGGCCGAATATCAGGCGGTTCAATAAATCCAGGTGACATTTGGCCCATGTGTACGGCAGCCGCTCCTCCAGAAGTCAGCCGAATGTCCAACTTCTGTTTAAGGGGCATGACTGAAAATGGTCTGCCGATCGGCATCCGATCAGCGATCTCAGCCAATGACTGAGAGCGTTGACCAGTGTTTTCTAGCGGGGGGCATCCCCCTGTCAGAACACAATAGCTCAGTCGGGAAGATTGCTGTACTAACATTGAACAGTGATAGTACAGGATCTCCTCCCTAGCTCTTTGGGTTTTTTTTTTTCGTTCAGCCCCAGCATAATTTACATTATAGAAACTGCTGGATTCTGGTGGGGTAAATGGGGCCCCTGAAAGGCCAAACTAGCTATCAGATGATTTAACCTCCAAGACCTGGACTCTGATTGGGGGGGCTCTTATTTTTTTCCCATAGGCCCAGAGTTTAGCAATATATTAAGGTTATCCTGCTTTTCACATCTCCATTGCTCCTAATGGGTTAAGCTCAGGTCTATGAATAAAAATAGTACTCCTAAAGTGCCCCTGATAAGCATTTTGATATTGTTAGTCCGTTTCTTGAAAATACAGATTAGGAAACTTCTGCTTCTTGCCATGCTTATAGGAAGTCACGCAGCAGTTGCTAGGACAGGCAAGGACTGAGCTCTTGACAGTTGAGACAAACTATTAGGGCCCATTATGCTGTGGTTCCCTTCATTGGTACCCCAACATACCTTCAGAACTCCTTTTGCTATTTGCTTTTCTGTTATTTGCGACAAGAATAAGGGATTTTTGGACTCTCCAGACAATTATTTAGTTCTCTTTTTTGGTTCACTTATATGACAAATTCTCAATTTGGGTGACCCTTTTATTTTGGGTGTGGGGGGGGTTCCCCCTTTTTGTGGAGAGATGCCAAATTCAGGCCATTAGGCTCAACCAATGGTTCCTTTTTTTTTTTTTTTCTCTTATGGGCTAAATATATGAAGGCAAATTACTTGCTTGGGGGAAACTTTTGGGGGGGTCCAGGATGGAAATCGATCTGGCGGTCCTAGTTGATCACAGGCTCAACAATGGCATGCAGTGCCAAACTGAAGCAAGAAAAACCAGCAGACTATTAGCCTGCATTTAAAAGGGTATTTACGGTACTATAGAGCAGCCATTTTCAACCGGGGTTCCTCCAGAGGTGGCTACGGGTTCCTTGAGCTGTGGTTAACTGACCTCCCATGTGATGGTGCCCCCATTTAGTTCCAGGTTCAACACCACTTAGCAGAGCCAGAACCATGTCTGTAAAGGGAACATTCTTCCCACTGTCCACCACCAACGGAAGGGGCGATTTCCCAAAGATAACTAATGGACTACTTTAAGCAGGGGTTCCCTGCGACCTGAAAATGATTGCAAGGGTTCCTTTGGGGTAAAAAGGTTGAGAAAGGCTGCTATAGAGACTATAATTCTGTAAAATCTTTACTATGCTGTCCAGTTCTGGTCTCCAGTCCTCAGGAATGTGCTGAAACAAGAGAGAGTCCAGAGAAGTGCAACAAAGCTAATAAGGGGACCTCAGTTATGAGGAACTGCTACAAGTATTAAACTTATTCTCCCTCAAGAAGATACGCTTAAGAGTTGATGTGATAGTGATTATACAAATATCTCAATGGTGATTCTAGGAAATTATTTATTCTCAGGGAGTTTAACCACTTGTCGACCCCCTTCCGCAAATATACTGCGGCAAGGTGGCTCGGCTGTGCAAACCGACGTACCCCCTACGCCGGTCTGTGCATGGGGTACTGCAGGCGCGCGCCGCAGGATCTTGCCTGCGGGTCCAGCGGATTTGATGGCTGCCAGCCACCCGCGATCACGGGAAAGAGGCAGAATGGGAATCTGTCAATGTAATCAAACAGATTCCCGTTCTGAAGGGAGGAGAGAGAGATCAGCTGTTCCTAGTGATCAGGAACAGCGATCTCTCTCTTCTTCTCCCAGTCTGTCTGTCCCCCTGACAGTTAGAAACACCTCCCAGGGAACACAGTTAACCCCGTGATTGCCCCCTAGTGTTAACCCCTTTCCTGCCAGTGCCATTTATACAGTGATCAGTGCATATTTATAGCACTGATCACTGTATTGGCATCACTGGTCACCAAAAAGTGTCACTTGGGGTCATATTGGTCTCCCACTAAAAATCGCAGCACGCCGCCATTACCAGTAAAAAAAAACTATTAAAAAAAAAAAGTCCCTAAATCTAGCCCCTATTTTGTAGACGCTATAACTTTTGCGCAAACCAATCAATATACAACTATTGCGATTTATTTATTTTTATTTAATTTTTTTTTTATTTTTACCAAAAATAGGTAGCAGAATACATATCGGCCTAAACTGATGAATACATTTTGTTTTTATATATATTTATATATATATATATATATATATATATATATATATATATATATATATATATATATATATATATATATATCATTTTTTTTTTTTTTTTTGATATGTATTATAGCAGAAAGTAAAAAATATATATTTTTTTCTCAAAATTGTCACAATTTTTTAGTTTTTAGCGCAAAAAATACAAATCGCAAAGGTAATCAAATACCACCAAAAGAAAGCTCTATTTGTGGGGAAAAAAAGGACATCAATTTTATTTAGGTACAACGTCGCACGACCGCGCAATTGTCAGTTAAAACTACGCAGTGCCTCGTTGCGAAAAATGGCCTGGTCATTAAGGGGGTAAATCCTTCCGGGGCTGAAGTGGTTAAGAATACACTCAGCCACTTAATGAAGTTGGAGGAGAAGCGGATTAATCTTAAACTGTGCAAGAGGTTCTTTTCTGGCAGAGTGGTAAGAATGTGGAACTCCCTTCCACAATTGGTGTCAGCAGGAATTGTCAATTTCATAAAACTCTTGGATGGGCATCTTAACGAATGCAATATACAGAGATATGAGAAATGGTTTTGACAAAAACAAATCCACACCCACACAGGTTGAACTGGTGTCTTTTTTTTCAACCTTACCAACTATGTAACTTTAGATTTGAGTCCAGCGTTTTATTTCCACCTCTAATTCAACAGTTGGGAACAGGGTATGATAAGTCAATAACCTGGAAAAAAAATCAATAAAAATAGTACCACTCGAATACCTCTGCAAACCTGTGTCAGTTGGATCAGCATATAAAGAGACTGATGCAAGACCGACAGAATAGGCTTGTCAGGCTCCAGTAGAATTCAACAAAAATGGTGGCCGTCTGCACGCAGACACCGACTACCTGTTGCATAAATGTAATGAGATGGGTAAAAGATGGCTTCATCTACTGTTTTTCATCTTTAGAGCCTCCTAAGTTCTCTACAGGTGAAGAGCAGTTCTCTACAGTTGGAGGATCTGAAGCTACCTTTTACCCATCTCATGCACATTTATGCACCAGGGAGTCAGTGTCTGCATGCAGAGGGTCACCATTTTGTTGAAGTCTACTGGAAAAAAAATCAGCTGCAAGGAACCTACAGACATTTCTGGTGACTATTTTTTTGCTCTCTGCTTGCCTTTTTGGGGCAGAGCTTCCACAGTACCCAGAAGAAGCCATCTTTTACCCATCTCATTTATGCACCAGGGAGTCGGTGTCTGTGTGCAGACAGCCACCATTTTGTTGAAGTCTACTGAAAAAATATCAGCTGCAAGGAACCTACAAATATTTCTGGTGACTAGTTTTTTTCCCTCTGCTTGCCTTTTTGAGGTATAGCTTCCACAGTACCCAGAAGAAGCCATCTTTTACCCATCTAATTTATGCACCAGGGAGTCGATGTCTGTATGCAGACAGCCACCATTTTGTTGAAGTCTACTGAAAAAATATCGGCTACAAGGAACCTACAGACATTTCTGCTCTCTGCTTGACTTTTGAGTCATAGCTTCCACAATATGGGTCTTCTGCAAGAGTGGAGATTTGGATTCTTACAATTGCCCATTCCTGATTGGCCTTGGCATGCTACAAAGCCATTCAGAAAAGTTAAGAATGGCTGACAATTTGCACAAGGATCTGGGGTTTGGCTATCCTCGTGGGCCTTCATTAAATACCCTTCAAATCACCTGCGACATGAGCCAGCCTAGCCTTTCAATAGTTCTCTACAGTTGGAGAACAGGAGCCTGAAGCTATCTTTTACCCATCTCATTCACATTTATGCACCAGGGAGTCTATGTCGGCATGCAGATGGCCACCATTTTGTTGAAGTCTACTGGAAAAAAAATCAGCTGCAAGGAGCCTACAGACAGTATCATTAATAGCAGCAACACTAAATGTGAGATACAACACAACAAATAATAAAAACAAAAATATAGATCTATGAATATGGATTAAATAACATAAAAGTCCAAATAATAAATATGGATTGAATAAAAATAAATAATACGGACATCAAAATAAAGTGCTTTGGGAAGCAAATCCAATGAAATCCTCCACCATGTGACATCACCAACATTGAAGTCAGGATGTGCTCTTACCGCAACGGGTGGACCCTCTATTATGGAAGGTCAAATGTGCATTGAGGCATAGCTACCATAGTATGGGTCTTCTTCAAGTGTGGAGAGTTGGGATTCGCACAAATGCCCATTCCTGATTTGGCCTTGTGCAAATTGTCAGCCATTCTAAACTTTTCTGAATGGCTGTGTGGCTTTCCAAGGATCTGGGGTTTGGCTATCCTCATGGGCCTTCATTAAATACCCTTCATAGCCTAACAAATCACCTGCGACATGAGCCGGCCTAGCCTTTCCATAGGCAATCATTAGGTATTGATGGATTGTGGTGACATTTTCCTCCCATAGACAGCGCAGTGATTTATTAATAGCCTTGTCCAATAAGCCTGTATACCGACGTCTTCATTCTAATTCCGCGTCGCTCACGTCACATTGAAATCAAATAAGAAAAAAAGAAAACAGCGCTGGTCTATTTTTATCTAACTGTCAAGCCTCCCGTGTTTGTTTTCACTCATTATTTAACAGAAATGCAGCTGCACACTGTCTAAAGATAGAATAGATGTGACGGCAATATTTTATTGTATGATGTTCTATTGGCATTCAAACACAAGAGCGCGGTCCGAGAGGAAATGTGATAACAAGCGTGTAAAAGTATATAGTGACATGCATTAACAAGCTTACCATTTTCTGAGGTTAATTATACCGAGCATGCCCCCCCCCCCCAGGTGTTACTTTGTCAGTCTTGTCTGGAAATACCTGGAACTAACAATGATATTTTATCAAAGGCAATCAAATAGGGAATACATTGGAATATAGCTGTTTGGATTTACTTGAGTTTAAAGCGGAACTAATCTCTCTCAATCAACCATAAAGCGATTGTAAAGGAAAACAAAATAGCAAACGTCTCTATACTTAGCTGCTCTGTGCAATGGAATTGCACAGAGCGGCCCTGAACCTCCTCATCTTGGGTCCCCCGCCAGCGCTCCTGACTCCTCCTCTCTGTTCAGTGCCCCCACGGGAAGCCACTGCTGCGTCCATTGACACTGACAGCGGGACTGAGCCCCGCCCCCCCCTGGTTTTGATTGGCAGCACCGACAGTCACCAGCTCTCTGATCACGGAGAACCGAGCCATCAGCAGTGTTCTCAGTCTTATGCCTCGTACACACGATCGGATTGTTGGCCAACAAAACCATTGAATTTTGTTCGAAGGGTGTTGACTCAAACTTGTCTTGCATACACTCGGTCACACAAATGTTGGCCAACAATTACGAACGTAGTGACGTACTACGTGTTTTTTCAGCTCCTTAACGCCACCCTTTGGGCTCCTTCTGCTAATTTCATGTTAGTAAAAGTTTGGTGAGTGTTGATTCGCGCTTTTCTTTTCGCGTTTTTCATTTAGTGATTTTCAGTTCGTTTCTGAGCGGCCGTTTTCGTCAACCAGCCATGTTGCGGAATCGGAGGAGATAACATTGTTATTTATTATTGGCCTTGGAGTTATTGCTTCAACGTTATTCATGGTTGAATAATGATTTGATTTGGTAAATTTTCTATATTTTTGGATGCATAGAATGCACTTTTTGGCTAAAGAGGTGGTCCGCCTGCACAAAAAATATTAAACGTCAGCAGCTACAAATACTGCGGCTGCTGACTTTTAATGAATGGACACTTACCTGTTCCAGGTTCCAGCGATGTCGGCAGAAGATGACGAGCGACCGCTCATCTCTCGGCTGCCCCCGCCGCCATCCTCTGTCAGGGAATCAGGAAGTGAAGCCGCAACGGCTTCACTGCCCGGTTCCCTACTGCACATGCGCGAGTCGCGTTGCGCGTCTTTATTGGTCCCTTTTGTGTCCTGGGAACTGTGTGTGTTCACTTCCTGGATTTACACAGAGACACACCTCCAGCTCTGCAGCTCTGATTGACCCTCTTATGACTCTCACCCCCCCCCCCCCCCCCTTCCTGGTAAACTCTCACAAGAGTGACAGACTCAGTGGAGGGAGATTTCTGCAGCCTATTTGGCAAGTACAGAATCACAGTATATATAAAATAATATGCAGATTGGAGGGAAGCTTCAAAATGGCAAAGATGTTTTTATTACAAATTATGTGCGCAGACTGCAGCTCCTCTTTAATATGGCCGACATAAAGGCACCAATAATTAAATCAAAGATAAATTCTCCCTTTTGTGTGATTACAGCAATAGAGACGAGGAGGCGGGCAGGTTATGAATATGATTTACAGGAAGATAAATCCCACATTTGTTATGAATAATTAAAGTAAGAACTTTGGTATAATGTGACAATTATTTGCAGAGCAAATAATATAAATGATATATACAGGAAGGTGAAACAATCCTTCCTTAAAGAAGGCTTTATGGGTTAAACCTCCGATAATAATACACAGCTGGGATGACATTATTATAATTACATTTTTCGGAGTGAATTTGTTTTTTGTGCCAGAGAGACAAACGCGGTGTTATAGTGATAAATTATTCTCATGAAGATGCAGCGTATTCTTAGATGTGAGGAATCGCTGTTAGTGTCGTCTGTGCGCATTTTAAATCATTTTATTTTTTTTAAACATGCAGCTGCTTACCTTTATACTATAGTATTATTCTTTGAAGAGTAACTATTTTATTTTTTAGTTTTTTCTATTTTTCTTTTATTTTTATGTGGAAACGAAGGCATGCGTCTGGACCCAGAGGCAAAATAGAGCCCCGTTTTATTATTATTCTGCCCCTGAAATGTGTGCTACACTGCCTTCTTCCCCCATCCCTACCCCACAGTGGTTGTAAACCTCAGTCATGAAATATGAACAAAGAAATATGAACAAAGCATATCCCTCTATAGTGTGTACTTGTCTCAATTCGGAGCACTAAGTGTTATTTCTGTCTGCTGCTTCCTTCCTCTGATATCAGCCACTGTTAACAAGGTTTCCGGACAAACAGCCTGTGATTGACAGCCAGTGCCACCAGGGATGCCCATAAGTGCCGTTATCACGTACCTTACAGTGGAGTCCGGATGCTGGGGATGGCCTCGTGCACGGTTCTGGTCCAAGCACCCCTGGTGGTGGGAACAGGGAGTGCTGGGGCACAAAAGGGTGCAAGTGCCTGCGGCTGGTAGACTGGTGCTTGGAAGGACTGGTTCCTCTGGAGAGCTGGTGCACACGTTGGTATCCAAGGCTGTGCAGGAACGGCCGAACAGATGGGTGTAGGCACTGCGAGGTCAAGACGGAAACAGGTCGGCAACTGGCTGGCAAACAAGGTACAAGGCAGATGGCAAGTCCGTGGTCAGGGCAGGCAATAGGTTGGCAACAGGCTGGCAAACAAGGTACAAGGCAGATGGCAAGTCCGTGGTCAAGGCAGGCAATAGGTTGGCAACAGGTAAGTGATAAAGTACCGAATCAGAGAGCAGAGCCGTAGTCCAGAGATCCAAGCTGAGGTCAAACCAAAGGGAGCAGTCAGTAAGCGGGGTCAATCCAGGAAGGGAAACAGGAAAACCAGGTGAATCAGGACCAAGGTAGGCAGGAACTTCAGGCAGGTATTCAGGAGATAAGACTGAAGACGATCCAGCACTGACACCATGTGAAGGCCCTGTTTATATAGGGCGCCTTGTGCTGGGATTGGTGGAGGCACGGGTCCGTGCGTGATTACGCGCACACGTTCGTGCTGACGTGGAAGTGCGTGCCCTCGTTCGTATTGACAAACGAGGGCGCGCACAGGTCAGCGTTGGTACGCGGGTACGCCCGCACGTTCGGTTTCGTTGAGAAGGCTGCGCATGGGTATTGGCGTTTGCCGAACGGAGATTAACCCCTACTGGACGAGGACGGGCATGGAACGCGTGAGTTCTCTGACATTGCCCCCTCCTTAGGGGCAGCCTCCGGATGCCTCTTTGAAACGAACCCTGGGAGCGGGAACGATGAAAAGCCTGTATAAGTCTCTGGGCATGGAGATTTGTTCTTGGTTCCCAGGAATTTTCTTCTGGGCCAAAACCTTTCCATTTAATTAAATATTGGTCCTCACCTTGCCGTTTTCTGTGATCCAGGATAGCTTCAATTTCAAATTCTTCTTCCCCATTTACTCGGATAGCTTCTGGAGGTCCTACTTCACGATCTGGAAAGGAATTTGGAACATCAGGTTTAAGTAGGGAGACATGAAATACCGGATGTATCCTGAATGAGGCAGGGAGTTCAAGTTCATAGGCCACTGGGTTGACCTTTCTCTTGACAGGGAAAGGGCCCAAGTATCTAGGTCCCAATTTCTTGGAGGGGCATGCTAGTTTTAAATTTGTAGTAGATAGCCACACACGATCTCCTACCTCCAAGTTCAATTCTCCCCTTCTCTTTTTGTCGAAGTATTTTTTATCATCCTCCTGTGCCTTAGCAATAGTTTCCCTGAGCATCTGGTTGTTGGAGGAAAGGAAATCCAGTCTATCCTGAACAGCTGGTACAGAGGATTCGGGCACAAGTGTGGGTAGAAAGGAGGGATGAAATCCGTAGTTGGAGAAGAATGGTGATTGGTTTGTGGTGGAGTGGATGGAATTGTTAAAAGCAAATTCTGCCAAGGGAAGCAGTGAAGCCCAATTCTCTTGGGAAAACGAGGAGAAGCAACGTAGGTATTGTTCCAACGTTTGGTTAGTACGTTCGGTCTGCCCGTTGGTCTGTGGATGGTAAGCAGAAGAGAGACTACATTTAATACCTAGTGCCTTGCATAATGACCTCCAAAACTTGGACGTGAATTGCACTCCACGGTCAGAGACGATGTCACTGGGAATTCCATGGAGTCTGACGATTTCTTTAATGAAGATCCTGGCGGTTTCAATTGCTGAGGGTGTCCCTTTCATGGGAATGAAATGTGCCATCCGAGAAAAGCGGTCTACCACCACAAAGATGGAAGAGAATCCTTCAGAGGGGGGAAGCTCCACAATAAAATCCATGGCAATTCTATCCCATGGCCTCTCGGGGATGGACAGTGGTTTCAGCAGGCCCCATGATTTATTTTTACTGCTTTTATTTCTGAGACAAATTAGACAAGAGTTAACATAATTCCTGCAGTCCTTGGCCAGATTTGGCCACCAAAAGTGTCTCTGAATTAGATCCATAGTCTTGTGGCCCCCAAAGTGACCCGCCAGAGGATAGTCATGGCAGGCCTGTAAGACAGTGGTGCGTAGGTCTTGAGGGATGAAGATTTTATTGTTGAGCCAAAAAACCCCATCCTTCTCCTGAAGGTTGATGCCCGGAGGTAATTGTGTTCCCACGGATGTCTGGCGGAGCTGGGTCATGAAACTGGATTGAGTCAGGAGAAAATTCCCTGCTTGCAGGATAGTATCCGGTGGAGACGGGGTTTCAATTTCTGTGAACATTCGGGATAAGGCATCGGGTTTAACGTTTTTAGATCCAGGGCGATAAGTAATATGAAAATTAAAACGGGAAAAGAAAAGAGCCCATCTGGCCTGTCGGGGTCTAAGACGTCTGGCAGTTCTGAGGTATTCTAAATTTTTGTGATCTGTGAAGATCAGTATCGGATGTGTTGCCCCTTCCAGGAGATACCGCCATTCTTCTAGGGCTAGCTTTATTGCTAGGAGTTCTCGGTCACCTACGTCATAGTTCTTTTCTGATACACCTAGTTTCCTGGAAAAGAAAGCCACCGGGTGCATTAGAGACTTGGGTCCTTGGCGTTGAGACAAGATGGCTCCTACCGCACTCTCCGAAGCATCGACCTCCAGAGTGTAGGGTAATGCAGGGTCAGGGTGTTTTAGTACTGGAGCGGAGGTGAATGCCCTTTTTAATTGGTCGAAGGCGGCTTGGGCCGCTGAAGTCCACTGGAAGCGGCTTTGCTTCTTGGTGAGCTGAGTGATCGGAGCGATGATCTTGGAGAAGTTCCTGATAAATTTTCTATAAAAATTTGAGAACCCAACAAAACGTTGTACCCCCTTTTTGTCATTTGGGGGCGGCCAGGACATGATGGCAGAGACCTTCTGGGGATCCATGGCTACGCCCCCAGTTGATATAACCAGGCCGAGGAAGTGAATAGTCTGGCGTTCGAATTCGCATTTTTCGGCCTTTGCGTAAAGTCCATGTTGCCTTAATCTGCCCAGAACTTGTTTGACATGATCACGATGAATTTCTAGAGAGGTGGAGAATATCAGGATATCGTCCAGGTAAACGATTACAAAGGAATCTAGAAAGTCTCTGAAAATATTATTAACAAAATGCTGAAAAGTGGCCGGGGCGTTGCATAGTCCAAATGGCATGACTAAATATTCGAAGTGGCCAAAACGCGTCCGGAATGCTGTCTTCCATTCGTCACCCTTGCGTATTCTGATCAGGTTATAGGCCCCACGTAGGTCCAACTTCGTAAATATTTTTGCTGAGCGGAGTCTCTGAAATAATTCCGGGACTAGTGGGAGTGGGTACCGATTCTTAATTGTCACTTTATTCAGGTCCCTGTAGTCCACACATGGGCGGAGCGAGTGATCTCTTTTTTCCACAAAGAATATTCCGGCTCCTGCTGGGGAGGAGGAATGCCTGATGAATCCCTTTTTGAGATTCTCATCGATGTACTCCTTGAGAACCAGGAGTTCAGGTTCAGACAGGGGAAAGATCCGCCCGAAAGGGATTTCGGCCCCAGGTAGTAACTCAATCGGGCAGTCGTAGACCCGATGGGGAGGAAGGGTGTCCGCTTTCTGTTTATCGAACACGTCCAGGAAGTTGTGGTACACTGGTGGCACCAACTCTTTGAATTCAGAGTCCGTTCTTAGGCACCCAATGACTGGTGGAATCTGGAAGGATTTAAGACAGTTCTGTAAACAGTAGGAGGACTGAAAAGTCACCTCACCGGTGACCCAGTTGACCTGGGGATTGTGGGCCTGTAGCCAAGGCATTCCTAGGATGACAGGAAACAAAGGTGAGGAGATGACATCTAGACGGAGTAGCTCCTGGTGACCTGGTGGGATACTGGTGAACAGGGGTTGTGTTTCCAGGGTGATAGGTCCGGACTTGATATTTGACCCATCTGCTAGCCGTATGGAGAGCTGATGCTGCTTAGGTGTCAAAGGGATGTTATGTTGTAGAGCGAAGGCATGATCCACAAAGCAGCTACATGCACCAGAGTCAATTATAGCCTGGACTCTGAGTATTTCTCCTGGGAGCTGTAAGGAAATAGGAACAGCGATGTGAGCGGCTTTTATTAAAGACAAGGCAAAAGGCACACGGGATGATGAATTGAACTTACGGATCTTATTCGGGCATGTGTTGGCGTAGTGCCCAGATTCCCCACAGTAGAGGCAGAGGTTGTTCTGGCGACGCCGCTGTTTCTCCTCGGGTGATAATGGTGAGCGGAGTAGGCCGACTTGCATGGGCTCTGGTGCTCCTGAGTTGGCAGCAGGCACGTTGGAAACGGAAGTAGGAGGGTAGTTGGGACCCTTGGGTAACACCCATGTGGGGCGTGTCAAGCTGGACCTCTCGGACCTCCGCTCTCTTAAACGACGGTCTATCTGGATAGACAGCTGAATCAAATCCTCCAAAGTACTAGGAATCCCCACTCGGGCTAGCTCATCCTTCAGAGCTTCAGAGAGGCCTATGCGGAACTGATAGAGGAGTGCGGCGTCGTTCCAGGAGGTGTCGGAACTCCACCGCCTGAAGTCTGTTACGTAGTCCTCTACTGGCCGGCGCCCTTGTTGGAGGGCATGGAGGCTGGCCTCTGCTGTTGTAGTGCGTTGAGGATCATCATACAGCTTGGCCATTTCATCCAAAAATGAGTCCAGGGTATCCAGAAGAGGACTGGCTTGTTCCAACATACGGTGGGCCCAGGTCTGAGGCTCCCCTTGGAGTAGGGAGACTATGAACCCCACCTTAGTGCTCTCTAGGGAGAAGGTGCGGGGTTGTAGCAGGAAGTAGAGCCGGCAGGCATTCCTGAAGGAGCGGAACTTACTGCGGTCCCCTGAAAACCGTTCCGGTGGGGGCACACGAGGTTCTGGGGGTGGCATCATTACTGTGGGTGCTGATGCAGAGGTTGCTGAGCCAGAAAACCGGGATCCCAAGGAGGCCTGATGAGTTGCAGAGCCCGGGGCCATGGATTCCACTCTCTGTTCCAGTTGATGGTAGCCATCTCGCAGGCCCTGGACTGCCAGGGTAAGGGCCGACATCTGTTGGCACAAGGCTTCCAAAGGCGAGGCACCCCCTTCGGACTCCATTCTGGCTGGATCGTACTATCACGTACCTTACAGTGGAGTCCGGATGCTGGGGATGGCCTCGTGCACGGTTCTGGTCCAAGCACCCCTGGTGGTGGGAACAGGGAGTGCTGGGGCACAAAAGGGTGCAAGTGCCTGCGGCTGGTAGACTGGTGCTTGGAAGGACTGGTTCCTCTGGAGAGCTGGTGCACACGTTGGTATCCAAGGCTGTGCAGGAACGGCCGAACAGATGGGTGTAGGCACTGCGAGGTCAAGACGGAAACAGGTCGGCAACTGGCTGGCAAACAAGGTACAAGGCAGATGGCAAGTCCGTGGTCAGGGCAGGCAATAGGTTGGCAACAGGCTGGCAAACAAGGTACAAGGCAGATGGCAAGTCCGTGGTCAAGGCAGGCAATAGGTTGGCAACAGGTAAGTGATAAAGTACCGAATCAGAGAGCAGAGCCGTAGTCCAGAGATCCAAGCTGAGGTCAAACCAAAGGGAGCAGTCAGTAAGCGGGGTCAATCCAGGAAGGGAAACAGGAAAACCAGGTGAATCAGGACCAAGGTAGGCAGGAACTTCAGGCAGGTATTCAGGAGATAAGACTGAAGACGATCCAGCACTGACACCATGTGAAGGCCCTGTTTATATAGGGCGCCTTGTGCTGGGATTGGTGGAGGCACGGGTCCGTGCGTGATTACGCGCACACGTTCGTGCTGACGTGGAAGTGCGTGCCCTCGTTCGTATTGACAAACGAGGGCGCGCACAGGTCAGCGTTGGTACGCGGGTACGCCCGCACGTTCGGTTTCGTTGAGAAGGCTGCGCATGGGTATTGGCGTTTGCCGAACGGAGATTAACCCCTACTGGACGAGGACGGGCATGGAACGCGTGAGTGCTGCCTTATCAGTGCCCATCAGTGAAAGAGAAAACTTACTTATTTACAACATTTTATAACAGAAACAAAGGCAAAACTTTTATTTTTTTCTACATTTTCGGTCTCTTTTTATTTGTATAGCAAAAAATAAAAACCGCAGAGGTGATCAAATACCACCAAAAGAAAGCTCTATTTGTGGGAACAAAATGATCAAAATTTAGTTTGGGTACAGTGTTGTATGACCGCGCAATTGTCATTCAAAGTGCGACAGTGCAGAAAGCTCAAAATTGTCCTGGGCAGGAAGGTGTATAAGTGCCTGGTATTGAAGTGGTTAAACTCACTTGGTGCCTTATCTGCATTAAACTAGTGTCAGAAACCATGAAATCAGACCAAGACAGAAGTACAGTTAAATCACACTTGTTTAATAATAAAAATAAATAGAACAAACGTAGTCAAAATGTAGCCAGAGTTCAGGAACTGGAATGGATAGTCAGACAAGCCAAACGTCAGGGAGCCCGAGATGAGCGTAGTAACAAGCGGGATCTGGAACCAGAAGGGATGTCAGCCAAGTAAGTATTTTAACAGGAATGCAGGAGATAGTTTCTGTGATGTTGACTAAGGCGAGGGAAGAGATCCTCTGGACTGGACGGTTTAAGTAGGCAGGACTGACGAGCAGGATATCATCAACAGGTGAGTAACTGTGGAGAGATAAGAAAACTTTTTTTTTTTTCAAAAATTTTAGTCTTTTTTCGTTTGTTTAGCAAAAAATTAAAACCCCAGAGGTGATCAAATGCCACCAAAAGAAAGCTCTATTTGTGGGAAGAAAATTATAAAAATGTAGTTTGAGTACAGTGTTGTATGACCGCGCAATTGTCATTAATGTATGACAGCGCTGAAAGCTGAAAATTGGTCTGGGCAGAAAGGGGGGGGAAAGTGCCCGATATTGAAGTGGTTAAATAGAAAACTATCTTTAGATACATTTTTACAGTACTCCAAAAGCATCTTGCTAAAATAAATTTGATAAAAATAAAAAAAAATTGATTTAAATCAAAAAATCTGTTTAAAAAAAATTATTATTATTTTTTTTATTTTTTTTTTTAGATACATTTTTACTCCAAAAGCACCTTACTAAAATAAATTTGATAAAAATAAAAAAAAAAAAAATTTAAATCAAAAAAATCTGTTTTAAAAAAAAAAATAAAATCAGATTTTTTTTTTTTTTTGTTTTAGATACATTTTTACTCCAAGAGCATCTTACTAAAATAAATAAATTTGATAAAAATCAAAAAAATGTATTTAAATCAAAAAAATCTGTTTTAAAAAAAAAATAAAATCAGATTTTTTTTTTTTTTTTTTTTTGTTTTAGATACATTTTTACTCCAAGAGCATCTTACTAAAATAAATTTGATAAAAATCAAAAAAATGTATTTAAATCAAAAAAATCTGTTTTAAAAAAAAAAATAAAATCAGATTTTTATTTTTTTTTGTTTTAGATACATTTTTACTCCAAGAGCATCTTACTAAAATAAATAAATTTGATAAAAATCAAAAAAATGTATTTAAATCAAAAAAAATCTGTTTTAAAAAAAAAAAATAAAATCAGATTTTTTATTTTTTTTTGTTTTAGATACATTTTTACTCCAAGAGCATCTTACTAAAATAAATACATTTGATAAAAATCAAAAAAATGTATTTAAATCAAAAAAATCTGTTTTAAAAAAAAAAAAATAAAATTACTTTTTTTTTTTTTTTTTTTTGTTTTAGATACATTTTTACTCCAAGAGCATCTTACTAAAATAAATAAATTTGATAAAAATCAAAAAAAATGTATTTAAATCAAAAAAATCTGTTTAAAAAAAAAAAAAAATCAGATTTTTTATTTTTTTTGTTTTAGATACATTTTTACTCCAAGAGCATCTTACTAAAATAAATTTGATAAAAATCAAAAAAAAATTGATTTAGATCAAAAAATCTGATTTAAATAAAAAAAAAAATCTGATTTTTTTATATATTTTTTTTAAATCATCAATTTTTATCCACCCTGCTGCTCAGTCTCACAAGAGCTGGTCATGGATGGTACCCTTGCCCCGCACGTGGGCTGCCAATGGTGAAATCCGCAAGAGGATATGAAATGCAATGCCTCGGAGTTCACTTCTAACAAATACATTTCACATCCTAATTGGGCATAAATAGAAATATGACATTACCGAGCGCGCCACAGCTCAGCTTTAAACCTGGCAGGGTCAAATTCTACGGCTTGCCAGACGTGTGGGAATTGGAATTGGATTATTCATTTTAAGTGCGTCAGTCAATGGATCACCTCCAGCAGGCTCGCCCGGCGAGTTAAGGATTTCCTTCTTTCATATGACCTCTCCTTTCCAGAAGAAATCATCATAGAGGAAAGGTTATTATTGCTTCATAAAAATCTGTCAGCTGTGCGCTGTGCTGCCTCTTAGGAACGCAGCGTGATTGTACTGTGTGTGCAATGGATGGATTCTCAGCTTCTGCACGTCTGCTCCATCATCATCTTCATTATACTCATAGATCATCCGCTGGAAAATAAACACACGCGCTTTAATTAAATGCAGCCGATTGCACTTTTCAGGAAGGTGTGGGAGAATGGTAATGTTCCTAATTGTATAGCAGTCACTGAAACATTAGAATCGTGTGTGTTGTGAAATGTTAACACGATTCCTGTTTAACAAAGCGGTGATCTGCAGAATGTCAAAAAATGTCCGCCTATCGAATAGTGTCCGCCCCGTACTGCGCAGGCGCAGCGCTTGCGCAGTACGGAGGACAAGGAGATTTGGGAAATCTCCGAAGATGAACGGCGCCTGCGCCGTGAGTCCAGGTGCAAGCCCCACCATCCAAGTGGACATAGGGCTACACAAAGTTAGAGGGCCCCTCGCTTCGCTCGCCGCGCTTCGGGCACGGCCTCGCTTCACTCGGCTCTTTTTTATTCTGACTCTATGTCCACTTCCCTTTAGCCCGTCACTAGATACTTGTTAGATCAAGTGTTCCATCTTGTGTCTGCTATCCTAACTCTAATCTTGCTATCCTGATGTTTTGTTCATTCCGACTCAATGTAGATTTAGGTTTGAGGTAAAGTTTCACTTTACAAAGAATACCCAATTACATGCAAAGAAAATAAAAAAGCAGCATGTTTGCTTGCACATGATTGGATGATGGAAGTTCGAAAAGCTCAACCCCCCCCCCCATTTACAAAGCTCTGGAGCAACTGCACTTGCAGAGTGCACAGTCTGTCTGTTTGCTTTTAGTAAATCAACCCCAATATGTTGTCTTGCAAGGTTTAATCGGGCCGCCTTCTAACCGTATATCATATATCAGAACACCTGTTGCACTGTATCTTCACCTTGTTTTGTCACCTTGCACCTTTGCCATACTTAGGGCTCTTTCACACGGACGTGTACGGAGCCCGCTCTGCTCAGCGGGGATCACTCCGTCGATCCCCCGCTGAGCAGGAAGATGACAGGTCTGTCTCTGCACTCTGTGCAGGGACGGACCTGTCAGAGAGCCGCTCTCCCCTATGGGGGAATCAGATGACGACGCACCGTAGAGTCCGTCGTCACCCGATCCGATCTGCAGACGGATGGAAAATTAGGGTTTTCCTCCGTCACACTTTTTCGAATCGGAGCGGGTTGGATGTCAGCGGACATGTTACCGCTGACATCCGACGCTCCATAGAGTGTCCATTCAGGTCCGCCTAAAAAACTGACAGGTGGACCTGAACGGACCGTCCGTGTGAAAGGGGCCTTAAAGTGTTTCTAAACCCACAGCAGTAAAATCAATCTGTATACATATATAGTAAAGCATGCCTGTTATATTCACTTGGGAACCCAAGGGGTTAATCCTCCACATTGCGTAAACAGGCTGTTTGATCCTGTCTCATCTGATCCCACCCCCCTTCTTTTACTGTCCCCAATCTATCTCCTGATGGTACAGAGCCATGGGGGCACTCTGCACATGCCTAGTTTGGTGTGTATTGCTAGAGGGATTTTTTTATTTTTTTCTCTTGGGAGGGTGCATTGGATCAGCACAGGGCCAATCAGCACTGTCCAGACAGAGGGTCAGGGGTCATTCAGCCTCATAGGACAGTCAAAGCAGAATGAAAACTCCTCCTACATGCATTAACCAGCGTTTGGCCGGGCACTAATAGAAGTCACAAGACTGCAATATACTGCTGATGAGAAAAGGATTTTTAACAGATTTTAATAGATTTACTAAAATATTTAGATTTCCGTGTTCTGTGTACTGGTGGGAGACCAGATATAGTGAATGCAGAGTCCTGGGTTTAGTCTTTGTAAAAGTTCCCAGTGCTCTTTTACAAGCTGAGGCCCATGTGAACTAAGATTAAAACATCCAACTTGATGACAGCAGCAAGTGCAATTAGTCTTATGCCGCATACACACGATCGGAATTCTCGTCGAAAAAAAGCTCTGGCGGTTTTCCCGACGGAATTCCGCTCAACCTGTCTTGCCTACAAGCGGTCACACCAAATTCCGACCGTCAAGAACGCAGTGACGTACAAGACTACAACGAGCCGAGTTCAATGCTTCCGAGCATGCGTCGAATTGTTTCCGAGCATGCGTAGGAATTTTGCGCGTCAAAATTGCTACAGACGATCGGAATTTCCGATAGAAACCTTGTCCGTCGGAAAAATTGAGAACATGCTCTCAATTCTTTGCTGTCGGAAATTCGGCCAGCAAAATTCCGATGGAGCCTACACACGGTCGCATTTTCCGATGGAAAGCTCTCATCGGTCTTTTTCTGGCCGGAATTCCGATCGTGTGTACCCGGCAAGAGGCAGATGGGAAAATGTTCTCTTCTGAAGATATCCATGTTTGCATGTTTCTTATTTACATATAAAAAGCCCAATGGCCTTTGCATATGTATGTTCACTTTCTATCAAATATAACAGGAAGCAAATTGACGTTGAAATGCCCTATAGTGCTCTTGAATTCTTTTTTCATGTTCTGACGGATTTCTACAAAATGAGATGAAATTACGGCGCTCACCCGCTTTTGTTTTGCTCCAGTGACGGCAAATGTGAGTTCTTGTACAAAGGACATTTCTTCTCATCATCAAATCATTAGTCCAAGGTCGTTGTGATCCTTTAACAGCTATGCAGCTATTTTGTTTTTGCCAATTTATTCATCACTCTAAATAATAAGAGTTTGCCAAAACAAGTTTTGAAAGATATAAAGATGCATTTGGAATGGGGATGCAGGGTCATGGGAATACAGGTGGCTCCCAGCACACTGACTGAGCTGTCCATGACCTCTCCTGATCAAGGCTTCTGACCATGAGCCAGCGGGGTGGGCTCCCTATTAGGTGTCCACTGTAAGAGCGAATCACAGCAGTCGCATGATACAGAACCCGCACCACTTCCCGGTGTTCTGCCAAGAAAGTTCCCCTCGGCGGATAAGGACCCCCTGTACTGCGCAGGTGCAGCGTTTGCGCAGTACGAAGCCGCCGGAAATAGGCGAATCAGACAGTGAATCAGCTGTACACGGCACCTGTAACAGGGCCCCTCGCGGGCTCGCCGTGCTTCTGGCACGGCCTCGCTGCTCTCGGCATATTTTTATTCTAACTCTATGTCCACTTGGATGGGTGGGGCTCGAACCTGGACATAGGTTAGAATGTAGTGCGCAGGTGCCGTGTACAGCTGACTGACTGTGTTCAGCTTCGACTATTTTCGGAAACTCCGTTGTGCTTCATACTGCGCAAGCGCAGCGCCTGCGCAGTACAGGGGGGGTCCTTATCCACCGGGGGAACTTTCTCGGCAAGACACCGTCACTATAGCCCATTTAAAGGGCCACCAGGAGGTGGCATTAAGGGGTTAAAGCTAAACTCTAAACAAAGCCCTTTTTTTGGACATATGCAATATAAACCCGCACCAATGAGTTATGTTCCTTGTGTCTAAGCTGCAGCATTATGTCAATCCTGTACAGTGCATTCAGATAACTTCTGGTGCTGAGAGTTTACAGTTCTGTTTGGAGTATTTAGATCAGCTCCTCGATTCATTAAATGCCTTGCATACATTTCATCGAATGCAAGACACTCTGCGATTGCGTTGCTAGAATGCCACGATCTCCCTGTAATAATATGCCCATTGTGACTCCATTTTGATATGTTTTGATATGCGTTGCCAGGTCAACTATGAAAGAATGCTTAAAAAAATGCTTGCACAAGCACTGCTCTCTCTTCTCTCTCTCTCTCTCTCTCTCTCTCTCTCTCTCTCTCTCTCTCTCTCTCTCTCTCTCTCTCTCTCTCTCTCTCTCTCTCTCTCTCTCTCTCTCTCTCTCTCTCTCTCTCTCTCTCTCTCTCTCTCTCTCTCTCTCTCTCTCTCTTTTTTTTTTTTATATATATATATATATATATCATTGTGGGTTGGTTTGTCCTTTCCTGTTCGCTATTCTGTAGGCCATGGGGCAGGATGCATGACTTATGACTCATAACCAGATGGCCTGTTGACTCTTGTAACCTCATGATAAATGTATTTTAGGGGTCACTGACTTGTATAACCATATGTTTTATACCAATACATCATTTACTAACCACTCACCCCTCCCCTCTTTCTGTTGGTATGTTGAACCACATATAAGCTGTAACACACCTAATAAAGGCAGACATTTTATGAATGCACAACCTGCCTCTCGTTTCATTCGGTGTCTCCAGATATCTGAGGGCCCTGTTGGTGTACCTAAAAGACAGGTGGTCATCTAGAATGCCTACTATTTCCTTTCACTTCCCGCCTCTAATCAATGCATGCATTCACTGAAAATAATGCAAGGCATTTACTGAATGGAGGAGCTGTTTGTGCTTAATTGTTTCTGATGGTGACGTTGAAACGCATAAGGTGGGATGTGACGTCATCACGCATGCTACACAAAGGCACACTGCAAAGTCTGCCGGCATCCTGCAAGCCGCTTGGAAGGGTGAAAAGTCTATAGAGTTCCCTGGGGCTTGACTCAATGTTGTAATAATATCAGCCATATTGTGATGCTAATGGATGTGCACAGCGTTACACGCACTTTTATAATATAAGGGGATATTTCTGAATGATGTTAAATTACATTCCCCCATTAAATATTTTACATTTTTCTTTAGGTTACAGAACAAGCGATTGTGAAGACAGTGAAAAAATAAGACTAGAAGAGGATGAAAGATTGTCTGCATTGTCACCCAGCAGCAGTTCTTCCATTGTGAGAGAACAAAGGAGCTCCCCCAACACCTCTTCACCCAGACTGGAAACCAGTGAAGACATCGATGACGCCCAACTTCGGGCAAATTTAGATGCCTTTTATGAACTGAGCTCCCTGCCTGGAGATGACGAGTTTTCACATCAGCTTACCGAGAAAATATTGGAATTAAAGCAGAAGAACCATCTATATGCTCTACGTAGCTTCCAGATGGGAAAGATTGTTTTACGTCAGGAAGGAACAAACGTTTTGCAGAGCTCTGTCACCGATAATGTATTTTCTTCACCTGGAGAGACCCTGACTATAAAACCAGTGGCCGGGCTTTCCGATGATGTCATCAGGTTTCTAAAGGATAGGAATTCGACAAAAAAGGGACCTTAACCACTTGACCTCCGGAAGGTCTTACCCCCTTCATGACCAGGGCATTTTTGTTGCTATTCAGCACTGTGCTACTTTAACTGGTAATTGTGCGGTTATGCAAAACTGTATGCAAATGTAATTTATAGCATTTTTTTTTTCATATACCGTATATACTCGAGTATAAGCCGAGTTTTTCAGCACATTTTTTTTGTGCTGAAAATGCCCCCCTCGGCTTATACTTGAGTCAAGCACTTTTCTGCAGCAGAGAATGACATTTCTGACCCGACTTTGGGGGCCCGTATCTCAGGGCCACTTAGTGCTAGGAACCCCCAAATTTGGTGTGCAAACCCAGTGGAACTAGCACTATAACATATTTTAGCACCCCAAGATACGGGGCCCCAAAGTAGGTTCGGAAAATGTCATTCTCTGCTGCAGAAAAGTGCTTGACATTTTCCGACCCGATTTTGGGGCCCCGTATCTCGGGGTCACTTGATGCTAGGAAAACCCAAAAAATAATTAAAAAATAATTAAAAAATTTGTAAATGTAAATAAATACAAAATAACACAAAAAATATAGGAATGTAGAAAGTTGCGATGTCGCACAGCGCAACTTTCTACATTCCCACTTGATGCTAGGAACCCTAAATTTCGTATGCAAACCCAGTGGCCCGAGATACGGGGCCCCAAAATCGTTCAACTGTGTCCATCTGCAGCAATGTCATTTCAGGACCCTTTGGGTCCAGAGACCCCAAATTTTGGCTGCAGCTAGGGGGCATCTAGGAACCCTTAACTATCAAGTTTGAAGTTCGGGGGACCTATGGCTGCAAATGGGCACAGTGAGGCATGCAAATGGGCACAGTGAGGCTGCAAATGAGCATTGTTGACCCTCTTTTTCCACTTACAGTAGCTGCGCATTTCTCACCCTAGGCTTATACTCGAATCAATACGTTTTCCCATTTTTTTTTGTGGTAAAATTAGGTGCCTCGGCTTGTATTCGGGTCAGCTTATACTCGAGTATATACGGTAAACGGTAAATAGAGCTTTCTTGTGGTAGTATTTGATCACCACTGGGGTTTTTTTGTTTTTTTTCAATATAAACAGAAAAACTGAAATTTAAAAAAATAAATAAAAAAGAAAATATTTTGTACTTTCTGTTATAAAACCTATCCAATAAAAACAATCAAAAAATCTAATTTCTTCATAAATTTAGGCCAAAAATGTATTCTGCTTCATGTCTTTGGTCAAAAAAAAAAAAAACAATAACAATATGTGTATAATAATTGGTTTGTGCGAAAGTTATAGTTACATAGTTGGTGAGGTTGAAAAGAGTCTATAGAGTCTACAAACTATGATAAACTATATTGCCAAAAGTATTGGGGCCCCTGCCTTGATGCACACACTTTAATGGCATCCCAGTCTAATGCCCCGTACACACGATCGGATTTTCCGACAACAAATGTTGGATGTGAGCTTGTTGGCTGAAAGTCCAACTGTGTGTATACTCCATAGAACATTTGTTGTCGGACTTTCCGCCAACGAATGTTGGCTAGCAGGTTCTCATATTTTCCACCAGCAAAACTTTGTTGTCTTTGTTGTCTTTGTTGTGTGTACACATGTCTGACGCACAGAAGTTCACGCATGCTCAGAATCAAGCAGAACTAGCTGCACTGGCTATTGAACTTCCTTTTTCTCGGCTTGTCGTACGTCTTGTACGTCACCACGTTCGTAATTGTTGGCCAACATTTGTGTGTATGTATGTGTGTGTATGCAAGACAAGTTGGAGCCAACAACCTTCTAACAAAATTCCACGGTTCTGTTGTCGGAAAGTCCGATCGTGTGTACGGGGCATTAGTCTGTATGGTTCAATATTGAGTTGACCCACCTTTTTGTAGCTATAACAGCTTCAACTCTTGTGCATTTGTAAAGGTCAGGCACTGATGTTGGACAAGAAGGTCTGGTTCCACTCTAATTCAACCCAAAGGTGTTCTATCAGGTTGGAATCAGGACTCATCCATGTCTTTATGGACCTTGCTTTGTGCATGTTTAAACATGACTGCGCACCAGTGCGCAAAGCAAGGTCCATAAAGACATGGATGAGTGAGTTTGGTGTGGAGAAGTCCTGACCTCAACCCGATAGAACACCTTTGGGATGAATTAGAGCGCAGACTGTGGAGCAGTCACCGCCCCGCCTCTACACCTCGACCGTTCAGAGAGTGATTTGCCTTGAGAAAATGTAAAGAAATTCTCTGATTGGTGGGTCACTGGCACTGGATCCAAAAGCAAGTAGAGGTCACTGGAGTAGTGATTTACAGCTTCCAGGGGCATCAGCCAGGTATGATATATATATATATATATATATATATATATATATATATATATATATATATATATAATTACACTGGTCCATGCTGAGCCAATGTAAATATATAAAAAAAATCCATACTTGGAATTCTAATTTAAGCTGAAATACATACAGTATATAAGACCCATGCTGCATGACAAATAATTTGTAATTCTGTGCAGCCAATTTTGTGATCCATGCATGAACAGCCAGACAGCATAGTCAGCTTGTGGGCCTCCCTGTAGATAACACTGCAGGTACAGTCTGGTCTGGAATGTGCCTTGAACTGCTCTACATATGCAACTCATTGAAACTCACAGTCCTTGTCAGCAAGTAGAAATATTGGAAATCTTTAGGGTTCACTCTTTAATAGTGAAAATACCTCCAAAATAAATACCTTTGTGTCCCCATAGAAGGGCATGTAGATCTACGAGGGCCAAATCCTGCTTGATCATGACAGAGGCTTTTTGAAAGGGACGTGGGAACCATTCAAAAGTGCGTGCCACATAAGTAGCTTTGTAATATAGTTCAAAGTCTGGTAGTCCTGCACCACCTTGAAGCTTTGGATGAGTGAGTAGCTTATGTTTGACTCTAGATAGGCCCTGGTTCCAGATAAAACGAATGGAAAGTGAATGTAGGGTAGCAAAGAAGGCTTTGGGGATCAGTACAGGTATGGTTTGGAAAAGATAAAGCAGCTTGGGGAGGGTGTCCATTTTAATCGTGTTGATTCGGTCGAACCATGGTAGTGCAGAGCCCCCCATTCTTCCATGTCCTTCCATAGACGGGAGAGAAGGGGGATGTAATTTAGTGAGAATAGGTTGGAGTGGTTGACTGGTATCGTGATGCCCAAGTAGGAGATACCCTTGGTCTGCCATTGGAAGGAATAGTTGGAGCGAAGGGACGTCATTGTGGGGGGATGAGGGGAGATATTGAGGGCCTCTGTCTTGGAGATATTGAGCTTGAAGTTGCTGAAGGAGCCAAAATGCCGGAAATCAGAGAAGAGTAATGGAAGGGTCGTATGGGGTTGTTGGGCATAAATCAGCAGATCGTCCGCATAAAGAGACAGTTTATGGTGGGCGGAGGGAGTCTAGACTCCTTGTATGGAGGCTTTCTGGCGAATGGCACACGCCAAGTGTTCAATCACTCTGACAAATAGTAGGGGGAAAGGGGGCATCCCTGGCGCGTGCCATTCGAGATGTCGAATGCCTCTTAGGAGGTACCATTCACCAAGACAGAGGCAGAGGGATCGGAGTAGAGGGATGTTATTTTGGATATGAAAGGGGAGCCCAGGCCTAATTGTTCCAGGGAGAGGCGCAGAAATCGCCAGTTAACTCTGTCAAATGCCTTTTCGACATAAAAGGACAAAAGGCAGGCCTGTAAGCCGGGGCGTTGGACATAGGAGATGACGTGTATCGTCTTGGTTGTGTTGTCCCGGGCCTCTTGGCCAGGGACAAATCCAACCTGGTTATGGATGAGCCCCGGGAGTAGTGGTGATAGGCGGTTCGCGAGGACCATCGCAAATAGTTTTAGATCTATATTTAATAGGGAGATTGGGCGGTAACTACTGCATTGGGAAGGCTCTTTACCGGGTTTCAGTAGGAAAGAAACATTGGCTGTTAGGAGGTCACGGGAAGGGAGGGTGGAGTTGTCAATCGAATCGAAGGCCCGAGTCAGGAGTGGCGTCAATAAGGGTGCAAAAGTTTTGTAGGACCAAGGGGTGTACCAATCTGGTCCTGGGCATTTACTGAGTTTCAAGCCCTTGATAGCATCCATGAATTCAGACACCGCCAGGGGTCTGTCTAGTTCAGTGGACTCTTGGGGGTCAATTTCAGGTAAAGCTGTTTCTTTAATGTAGGCCTGCATGGAGTCCAGTGAGGGGGGTGCAGGGTTACCTGGGTTATTAGTCGTTAGGTTATATAACTGGGTATAGAATTGTCTGAAAGAAGAGGAGATACCATTCGTGTTAAAGACCTTGGCCTGGCCGGGCGTGGTAATGAATGGGATAGAGTGGCGGGGGGCCTAGGATGGATAACGCGTGCTAGATGTTGACCGCATTTGTTGGCCACAGAATAGTGGTAATTGCGTGCCCTATCATAAAAAATTACAAAAATAACATAGGAGCAGAAGGGTATAAAACTCTATGTCGATATATATGTAAACAGCACAGGCTCAGGGGTCATGGGGAGACCAGGATGTCATATAACGACATTAGGGTACCATATAGGATCAGGTTTGTGAGCATGACAGACGGGCATCTAATGAAATTTTAGCCAAAGACTGAAACACCTTCTCAGTGACAGAAATATGGGAGGGGTTGCATTCAAGGGAAATGTAAGTTTAGAATGAGTTGTTAGTAATGAAGAGATTTTCTGTGTGTTCTGAGAGAAAAAAATCAAGGGCGGAATGTGTTGCGTTGGATATAAATAATATATATATATATATATATATATATATATATATATATATATATATATATATATATATATATATATATATAATATATTTTTTTTTTAAACTAAAGATTTTCTCCATCAGACTAGTTTTAACAGAGATTTGTTTGAGGATGCTTCTCAAACAAATGCCTTGGTAACAAGTACACAGACTGCCCTCAAACAATGGGAACATGTATACCATTGTTGCATTTCAGTTGATGGTTTCAGCAGTCTATTGTCTCTATAGCTACAGTAAACCGGTAATACAGTTGTGCTCAAAGGTTAATACACTGGCATAATTTTAGATTTCTTGGCCATTTTTCAGAGAATATGAATGATAACACAAAAACATTTCTGTCACTCATAGTTAGTGTTTGGCTGAAGCCGTTTATTATCAATCAACTGTGTTTACTCTTTTTAAATCATAATGACAACAGAAATTACGCAAATTACCCTGATCAAAAGTTTACATACCTGGTGATTTTGGCCTGATAACACGCACACTAGTTGACACAAAAGGGTTTGAATGGCTATTAAAGGTAACCATCCTCACCTGTGATCTGTTTGCTTGTAATTAGTGTGTGTGTATAAAAGGTCAATGAGTTTCTGGACTCCTGGGAGATCCTTGCATCTTTCATCCAGTGCTGCACTGACGTTTCTGGATTCTGAGTCACGGGGAAAGCAAAAAATTTGTCAAAGGATCTGCGGGAAAAGGTAGTTGAACTGTATAAAACAGGAAAGGGATATAAAAAGATATCCAAGAAATTGAGAATGCCAATCAGCAGTGTTCAAACTCTAATCAAGAAGTGGAAAATGAGGGGTTCTGTTGAAACCAAACAACGGTCAGGTAGACCAACAAAAATTTCAGCCTCCACTGCCAGGAAAATTGTTTGGGATGCAAAGAAAAAACAACAAATAACTTCAGGTGAAATACAGGACTCTCTGAAAACATTTGGTGTGGCTGTTTCCAGATGCACAATAAGGCTGGATTCACACCTATGCATTTTTAGTGCTTTTTGCATTTTGCAGATTTGCACTACAGAACGTGTTCCATAAGAAACCATTGTAAATTGAGTGTAGTGCAAATCTGCAAAATGCAAAAAGCACTAAAAATGCATAGGTGTGAATCCAGCCTAAGGAGGCACTTGAAGAATAGATGGGCTGCATGGTCGAGTCGCCAGAAGAAAGCCATTACTACGCAAATGCCACAAAGTATCCCACTTATAATACGCCAAACAGCACAGAAACGAGACTCAAACCTTCTGGCACAAAGTCATTTGGAGTGATGAGACCAAAATTTCGCTTTTTGGCCACAACCATAAACACTACATTTGGAGAGTCGATAAGGCCTATGATGAAAGGTACAGAGGTGGATCGCTGATGTTTTGACAATATAGTGTGTATATATAATATACACATGCACAGAATCTCAGAGATATGCTACTTTTACCATCATTGCTTTTTAAGATAATAGATTAATAAAATATCTCGGAGGATTCGGCTGGAAGACAGAATGGCAGGTCATTTAAAACTGCACACAAATAAGACACCTGGGCGGACTGCCAACACTATTATGTATCAGATTGTTCAGCCACTGCATTACTTAATTTCTATGTTGTTGCATTAAAATTATTCGGCTGAAGGTTTATGTTTTTACTATTTTTAAATCTAAACTGGGCACATCCATGGAAGGATTACGTAACTTGTTTTTTTTTTAATCTTTGGCAGATGAAAATTATTTTAATTTAAAAAAAAAAACTTGCTTTTTGTAACCGGAGCAGTTCCATGAATCATTTAGGGAAACCTGTGTTGTTCCATCTGTTGTCAGTCATGTAGGGTACCCGTCATCTCTAAGTGGAACAATTATTCCTCCATCTCATTTCCATGGACATGGATCGGTCTATTGTTGTCGCTTTACATGGACTGTCACAAGGAGCTCAATGTAATTGTACTGGAAATAAGGTCTGTGTACAATACAAAACAAACTACTCGCGTGAGAGAGAGAGAACATAAAAGAAAAGGTAAATACCAAGCAGCTGAATAGTCATTTAACTTCTAAATGACGGATATGACATCACCAACTCATCAAACATTAAACTCCAGGCAAGCCGCTAAGACCCCTGTAAAAATACTTCTATTGTAATTCTGTTCAGCCACTCCTCTGCATAGCCAGCAGGACAAAACACGACTATGTAAAGTGATTGTAAGGCTCCATGCACACTATAAGCTCAAAAAATGCTGGATTAAGAAATGCTGGTAATACTTAATTTTTTTTGTAGCGTTTTAGTAATGAAGAGATTTTTTATAAATTGAAATCATATCCCCTCTCAAGCGTCTCTTCTCCAGAGAGAATAAGTTCAGTGCTCGCAACCTTTCCTCATAACTAATATCCTCCAGACCCTTTATTAGCTTAGTTGCCCCTCTTTGTACCCGCTCCATTTCCAGTATATCCTGCCTGAGGACTGGTGCCCAGAACTAGACAACATACTCCAGGTGCGGCCGGACCAGAGTCTTGTAGAGCGAGAGAATTATCGTTTTATCTCTGGAATTAACCCCCTTTATAATACATGCCAATATTCTGTTTGCTTTGTTAGCAGCAGCTTGGCATTGCTGAGCCTATCATCTACTAGGACCCCCAGGTCCTTTTCCATCCTAGATTCCCCCAGAGGTTCTCCCCCCAGTCTATAGATTGCATTCATATTTTTGCCACCCAAATGCATTATTTTTCATTTTTCTACATTGAACCTCATTTGCCATGTAGTTGCCCACCCCATTCATTTGTTCAGATCTTTTTGCAAGGTTTCCACATCCTGCGGAGAAGTTATTGCCCTGCTTAGCTTAGTATTGTCCGCAAATACAGAGATTGAACTGTTTCCACCGATCCTCCATCCACGAAACTGCAGGTACATACATTCTGTGTGAATGAGGAAAAATGCAATGTTACCAGACTGTTTTGTCTCCAGGCCAAATGTTCTTCATTCATAATAGCTTCAGAAAAATGCTGCATTATGGCCACTGGATGGAGTTGATAATCATAGTAAATAAGTATTTATTTCGTAAAATCATCACCTCCATCGAGTGGCCACAGTGTGGTATTTTCCTGATACACTATTATGAACAAAAGATCATCCATCCTGGAGAGAAAATAGTGTGGTAACTTTCCATTTTGCCAACATTCGCACAGAATACTGTATATGTCCGTTCAGTTTTGCAGGATAAAGTGCTGATCAATAAACCCCCTAAATGACTCATAGCTTTGCATTAGCCAATAAATTGGCATCGGAGGGCCCAGAATTCTTTTACCGTTTTTCTATAATGCCGCATACACGGTCGGAATTTCCGATGGAAACAGTCTGATGGGAGCTTTTCATCGGATTTTCCGACTGTGTGTATGCCCATCGGTCTTTTTCTGTCGGAATTTCCGACGGACTTTGGATTGAGAACCTGTTCTTAACCACTACAATACCGGGCACTTTCGCCCTCTTCCTTCCCAGACCAATTTTCAGCTTTCAGCGCTCTCGTTGTTTCAATGATAATTGCGCGGTCATGCAATGTTGTACCCAAATGAAATTTTTATCATTTTGTTCGCACAAATAGAGCTTTAGTTTGGTGGTATTTATTCACGACTCCGTTTTTTTATTTTTTGCGATATAAGCGAAAAAATAGCGGAAATTTCGAAAAAAAAAACAATATTTTCTCCTTTCTTTTTTAAACGAAATCCAATAAAATCTAATTTTGTCATAAATTTAAGCCAAAATGTATTCTGCTACATGTTTTTAGTGAAAAAAATTCCGTTAAGTGTATAATAATTGGTTCGCGTGATCACGGACATATGTACGCAAATGATCATGTACAGATGTGTGCAGGTGATCACGGACATGTGTGTGCAGATAATCATTGGCACGTGTGATTTTACTGGGACATATGTGGGGGACATGTGTTTTTATTATTTGGGGACATGTGTGTTTTGGGGACATGTGTGGGGACATGTGTGTTTTGGGGACATGTGTGGGGACATGTGTGTTTTACTGTGTTGGTGTACTGTTGTGGACACTAGACTGGTGATCAGTGAGTAAAAAAACAGCTCATACTCACTGATCACCAGCCGGCTGCAGCGATCCGCTCTCCTCTCCTCAGCGACGACTTCCGTGTGAGGAGAAGAGAGCCGATTGCCTAGCAACCGGCTGTTTGCTTACATCACATGACGGCTGTGATTGGACACGGCCGTCATGTGATCAGGAGGGCCAATCACAGAGCCCTCCTGCCGATCCGAGATGCGCCGTGTCCGGGTGACACGAGCGCATCGGGATTGCGCCGCTGCGCGGGCACGCGCACGATCCCCCTACTTCTGAAGGACGTTCGGGAACGTCCGATCAGAAGTAGGCGGCTCCCACCCGGCCGTATATATACAGTGGCCGGGTGGGAAGTAGTTAATTTTTCAGACGGAAAACCTTTCTATCGGATTTTCCTATCGTGTGTATGCAATTCCGACACGCAAAATTCCGACGCATGCTCGGAAACAATTCGACGCATGCTCAGAAGCATTAAACTTCCCTTTTATAGTGCAGCCGAACGTGTTTTATGCCGCTGTGTTATTGACCGTCGGAATTTGGTGTGACCGTGTGTAGGCAAGACAGTTTGAGCGAAAATTCCGTCGGAATTCCGACGGGAAAACCATCAGAGCTTTTTCCGACGAGAATTCCGACCGTGTGTACGCGGTATAAGAATGTATTATTTAATAAAATGTGAAAAAATAGACCCAACCAGTTGGCGTTCCTCTTTCATTTTCTTCAGGACATGGTAATGGGAATCTAATTAGTTGCTCTCAGCAACATTTCCTCTTCTGCTTTTGATTTCTGTGCTTTGACTTTTTGCAAATGAATTCCTTATCTTAGCATTGGCTCCGTTCTGTATTACAGATAATATTTTTCTTAACAGCAGGAAGTCAAAGATTAGAAAAGCAAAAAAAATAAAATAATTTAATCAGACCAAATGCATCACAGAACATATAGACTGGAAATCTTCCTTACAAAAATACTTCACGGACTTTTTTGTTGTTTTAACCAAATTCAGTGCAAAGTTCTGTTAAGATCCGATCCGTGCCGCTAAATGTAAGTTTTTAGAATACGGTTTCGGTTTATTGATTTCCTTCCTTTGTGGAGCGGTCAACTTTCATGCTGTACTTTCTAGAAGAATCTGGCAATCGGAGTGAAAGCTGACCTGAGAAGGCGAGCACACAGACCTTGTAAGTGGAGAATATGAAAAATATGACGGCGCGTGACTTACACCACCAAAACGGAATTATCACTATTGGTGGACCGTTCTTTTAACCACTTCAGCTCCGGAAGGTTTTACCCACTTACTGACAAGGCCATTTTTTTTTTTTGCGATACGGCACTGCGTCGCTTTAACTGACAATTGCGCGGTCGTGCGACGTTGTACCCAAACAAAATGAATGTTTGACCATTCTTACAGAAGCGCATTTGTGAAGTCAGGCACTGATGTTGGACGAGAAGACCTGACTTTAATGGCATTCCAGTCTTATGCCCCGTACACACGGTCGGAAAATCTGACCACAAAAAGATTTTATCCGACGGATTTTGTCCGACACTGGTGTTGCATACACACGGTCGGACACAGTTGTCGGAAAATCCCATCATTCTGAACGTGGTGACGTTTGTTGCCTATGACGGGACTACGTAGAGGCTAGTAGCCAATAGCTTTGGTCTTGTAATGTGATCTGAGCATGAGTGGCACTTTGTCCGTCGGAATTCGCTACACACGATCGGAAAAAGTCCGATAGGACTTTGTTGTCGGAAAATTTGAGAGCAGGAGATAAAACTTTGTTCGTCGGAAAATCCGATGGAAAAAGTCCGATGGAGCCTACACACGGTCGGAATTTCCGACAACATTGTCCGATAGGACATTTTCCGTCGGAAAATCCGACCGTGTGTACGGGGCATTAGTTCGTAGGGTTCAATATTAGGTTGGCCCACCCTTTGCAGCTATAACAGCTTCAGCTCTTCTGGGAAGGCCGTCCACAAGGTTTAGGAGTGTGTCTATGGGAAGGTTTGATCATTCTTCCAGAAGCGCATTTGTGAGGTCAGGCAATGATGTTGGACAAGAAGGCCTGGCTCACAGTCTGTGCTCTAATTCATCCCAAAGGTGTTCTATCAGGTTGAGATCAGGACTCAAGTCAAGTTCCTCCACCCAAAACTCGCTCATCCATGTCTTTATGAGCAGGGGGAAGTGATGTTACATAACGTTGTTTTTCGCCCATTCTGCCGCAGTACAACTGTGGTGGCTGGTCGGCAAGTGGTTAATATACACTTATTGGGATTTTTTTTTCTTGATTTTTTTTTATCAAAGACTTGTAGCAAAATACATTTTGGATTTTTTTGTTTTGGATACATTTCATAGCAGAAAGTAAAAAATAGCGTTTTTTTATATTTTTATTTTCTTTCATTTATATATCACAAAAAATAAACAGTACAGTGTTGCCTGACCACGCAATTGCCAGTTAAAGTAGTGCAGTGCTGAATAGCAAAAAAATGCTCTGGTCATGAAGGGGGTAAAACCTTCCGGAGGTCAAGTGGTCATTGTTGGTATCAGTGGGAGGAATAGTGCCTTATTCTTGGTATCAGTGGGAGAAATAGTGCCTTATTGTTGGTATCAGTGGGAGGAATAGTGCCTTATTCTTGGTATCAGTGGGAGGAATAGTGCCTTATTCTTGGTATCAGTGGGAGAAATAGTGCCTTATTGTTGGTATCAGTGGGAGGAATAGTGCCTTATTGTTGGTATCAGTGGGAGGAATAGTGCCTTATTGTTGGTATCAGTGGGAGGAATAGTGCCTTATTCTTGGTATTAGTGGGAGGAATAGTGCCCCATCATTGGTGTCAATGGGTGGAATAGTGCCCCATCATTGGTGTCAATGGGTGGAATAGTGCCCTATCTTTGCTATTAGTGGAAGAATAGTCCCTCATTGTTGGTATCAGTGGGAGGAATAGTGCCTTATTGTTGGTATCAGTGGGAGGAATAGTGCCTCATCATTGGTGTCAATGGTTGGAATAGTGCCACATCATTGGTGTCAATGGGTGGAATCGTGCCCCATCATCGGTGTCAATGGGTGGAATAGTGCCCTATCTTTGCTATTAGTGGAAGAATAGTCCCTCATTGTTGGTATAAGTGGGAGGAATAGTGCCCCATCATTGGTGTCAATGGGAGGAATAGTGCCCCATCATTGGTGTCAATGGGTGGAATAGTGCCCTATCTTTGCTATTAGTGGAAGAATAGTCCCTCATTGTTGGTATCAGTGGGAGGAGTAGTGTGCCATCATTGGTGTCAATGGGAGGAATAGTGCCCATCATTGGTGTGGGTGGGAGGAATAGTGCCCCAATGGCAGTGGCAGTGGCAGAAACTATGCCCCACTGTTGCTGACAATGGAGGGAATAATGCCCCAAGTGCCATATAAAAGCAAGCAAAGGGCTGCATGCGGCCCCTGGGCCGCAGTTTGGAGACCACTGCTCTAACCCGTAACCCTAATGAGCATTTAACCCTTGTAGTGTGTGGAGGGGGAGGGGAGTTGGTTCACTGCAAGAAGTTTTGTGTTAGCTTAAATTGATGTTTATTCTAGCCTTGAATGGTGTTCCACTAAATCACAGGTGCAAATAAGGTTCATCATACATGTGTAGTAATATAATGAAATCAGAATTCAAACTATAAAAGAAGAAGTAAAGCTTTTGTTCATCCGCGATAAATTGTTTTGTTCAACAACGTAAGCATTCTGAATTGAGAAGAATTCGATTTAAAATGAGCGTTTTCCTCTCTTTGTTCCTTTAACGTTGTAGATTGTCCACAGTGAGACGTCCTTTGAGGAATTGATTATGTAAATGTCGTGTTTCCTTTGCTGAGCTTCTCAAAAGTTTCAAAAGTTGCAGGAAAATAATCATATTTTGCATTTTCTAATAATTCACAAGCCTCTGGCTTAATCTTTTTAAGGTATCATTTTATGGTAGAATTGTCGGTAAATGCAAATGTGACACCACTGTACTGATTAATGGAAGCGCCTATAGGAAATATTAAAGCCGGTCAGGTTCCTCTGTTCTGGTTATTATTATTATTATTTGCTCTCAAAATTTTAGAGATAGACAACTCCTATCCTCATATTGATTAGTGGTTCCAAATTATTAATAACTACTGCAGTGGGGAACAGACACAAAAGGATACACTCCGCATCTTTCCAAAATAACTGGTCTGTTTTATTCGACACAATTGAAGGTTTTTTTATACACAAGATTATCCGCTTCCCGACCGGCGCACGACGATATACGTCGACAGAATGGCACGGACAGGCATAAGGGCGTACATGTACGTCCCCTTTAAGATGCCGCCGTGCCATCGGGCGCGCGCCGGACGGGACCCCCGTGAGGCCGGTCGCGGGTCCTGCTGACTCGATCGCCGCGGGGACACCCACGATCGTCTCACGGGAAGGCTGAACGGGGAGATGCGGAAATAAACAGCATCTCCCCGTTCTGCCTAGCAACTAGTGAGGCCGATCTCTGCTCCCTGTGATTGGAGCAGAGATCAGCATTCACTAGCTGACAGCCACGCCCCCCCCCACAGTAATAAACACACCTCTAGGCATACTTAACCCCTACACTGCCACCTAGTGGTTAACCCCTTCACCGCCAGTGTCATTTACACAGGAATCAATGCATTTAAATTGCATTGATTGCTGTATAAATGACAATGGTCCAAAAAATGTGTCAAAAATGTCCGATGTGTCCGCCATAATGTCGCAGTCACAATAAAAATCGCTGATCGCCGCCATTACTAATAAAAAAAAATAATTAATAAAAATGCTATAAAACTATCCCCTATCTTGTAAACGCTATAACTTCTGCGCAAACCAATCAATAATCGCTTACTGCGATTTTTTTTACCAAAAATATGTAGAAGAATACGTATCGGCCTAAACTGAGGAAAAAATGTGTTTTTTTATATATTTTTGGGGGATATTTATTATAGCAAAAAATAAAAAAAGAATGCGTTTTTTTCAAAATTGTCGCTCTTTTTGGTTTATAGCGCAAAAAATAAAAAACGCAGAGGCGATCAAATACCACCAACAGAAAGCTCTATTTGTGGGAAAAAAAGGACGTCAATTTTGTTTGGGAGCCTCGTCGCACGACCGCGCAATTGTCAGTTAAAGCGACGCAGTGCCGAATCGCAAAAAGGGGCCTGGTCCTTTGGCTGCAAATTGGTCCGGTCTGAAAGTGGTTATGTAGGTATCACATTCACAATAATATTACAATTGTAGTTTTATGGTAACAAGGGGCGTAACATAGGCAGGTTAATTCTAATCAGGACTCGAAAGAATGCAAACATGTATTGAAAACATTATCAGTGCCGTTTATATTGAATATGTCCGGCTAAAGGTAGAACACCCAAGTGTTTGGCACCTCATCCCAAGTAGTCAAATATATGAAATGGAAAAGGAGAAGAGGGATTGTCATGGTGCTTAGAAATAATAATGGAAACCATATATTTATAGAAAAATATATAGAATTTTAATGAGAATAAAGTTAAAACAGAACAGGGCCAGTTCTCTCAGGAATATTCAACATTTCAAGATGAAGGTGGTCATATGTTCAACTTAAACAAAGGTTTCATATTTGTATATTAGCCCGACATGTTTCGCCTACTAGCTTCATCAGGGGATATACGAATCAGTCAGGAAATGCGTAAGACTGTACAAAAATACAAAAAAGAATTAAATAAGTACAAAATATCAAAGACATAAATACATAATTACCGTATTTATCGGCATATAACACGCACTTTTTCCCCCTTAAAATGAGAGGAAAATCGGGGGTGCGTGTTATACGCCGATCCCCCGCCGTTTGTAACATCTTCTGCCGTTCTCGGCGGCTTTCTGGTATTTTCGTCCGTTCTCGGCTATTTTCGTCCGTTCTCGGCTATTTTCGGCCATTCTCAGCTATTTTCGGCCATTCTCAGCTATTTTCGGCCATTCTCAGCTATTTTCGGCTGCACTCGGCCATCCTCGGCGGCTTCCGGAAACCCGAAAGCTGCCGAGAACGGCAGAGTGCGGCCGAAAATAGCCGAAAATACCCGAAAGCCGCCGAGAACTACCGAGCGCCGCCGAGATACACAGGACATCCGCTCTGTATCTCTGCGGCGCCATTTTTAAAAGAAAAAAGACACTGACAAGGCTGCAAATGACATGGAAGGCTGTAAATGACACTGACAAGGCTGCATTAACCACTTCAGCCCAAGGACCAAGTCCCTTTTTGCGATTCGGCACTGCGTCGCTTTAACTGACAATTGCGTGGTTGTGTGACGTGACTCCCAAACAAAATTGCCATCCTTTTTTTCCTACAAATAGAGCTTTCTTTTGGTGGTATTTGATCGCCCCTGCGGTTTTTATTTTTTGCGCTATAAACAAAAATAGAGCGACAATTTTGAAAAAAAAAACAATATTTTTTACTTTTTGCTATAATAAATATCCCCAAAAAATATATAAAAAAACTTTTTTTTTCCTCAGTTTAGGCCGATACGTATTCTTCTACATATTTTTGTTAAAAAAAAATTGCAATTAGCGATTATTGATTTGTTTGCGCAAAAGTTATAGCGTTTACAAAGTAGGGGATAGTTTTATAGCATTTTTATTAATATTTTTTTTTACTAGTAATGGCGGCGATCAGCGACTTTTATTGTGACTGCGACATTATGGCGGACACATCGGACATTTTTGGGACCATTGTTATTTATATAGAAATCAGTGCTATTTAAATGCACTGATTGCTATGTAAATGACAGTGGCAGTGAAGGAGTTAACCACTAGGGGGCGGGGAGGGGCTAAGTGTGACGTGTGTGTTTCTTTTTACAGTAGGGGAGCGGCTTTCCCGATGACAGGGAACAGCCGATCAGTGACAGGCAGAGTAGGAAGCGCGGGGAGAGGTTTGTTTACACAGACCTCTCCCCGTTCTTCAGCTCTGTGACCCGATCGCGGGACACCAGCGGCGATCGGGTCCGCTGGTCCCGCGGCCGTGGTCACGGAGCTCCCGACCGGGTCACGAGTGTGCCGCTGCCGGCGGCGCGCGCGCGACCCCGCGGCTAGACAATTAAAGGGCACGTATATATACGGGCTTTTGCCTAGCCGTGCCATTCTGCCGACGTATATGTACAGGCGGCGGTCGGGAAGCCGTTAATGGGCATTTAAATGTAAGTTTTTTTCCCTTAAACTTCCCTCCTAAAAGTAATAGTAAATAATAGAATCAGAATTGATGAAAAATTGTGATAAAGGCTTAATACTCACTTAAAATCAATAAGTTCAGAGCAAGGGGTGGAGAACGTCTAGGATAGGAGAAGAATTTAAAATCCAATAGGGATATAATAGAAAACTCTAAAAAAGAAGAAAAGGAATAATGCTTAGTGCCGTGTGTACAATAAGTGCAGTGTGCAAAACATACAAAATAGAATCCAAATAGGAGTTGCCTATCTATATAGACATGATTATTATTATTATTACAGGTACTTATGTAGTAGTATCAATTTATGCCGTACATATACAGTTATGGCCAAAAATATTGGCACCCCTGCATTTCTGTCAGATAATGCACCACTTCGCCCAGTAAAATCGATGCAATTACAAATGTTTAGGCATTCTTGTGATTATTTATTTTGTTTGTATTGGTATGACACAAAACAGTGGAGACAAAAAAAGCCAAAACTGACACATTGTTGCATAGTTACATAGTTAGTCAGGATGAAAAAAGATGAAAAAGGATGAAAAAAGTTAAAATAAAATAAAAAATACAATCCAATACACACAATCCTTCACACACAGTTGATCCACAGGAAGGCGAAAACCCCCAGCAATGCATGATCCAATTTGCTACAGCAGGGAAAAAATTCCTTCTTGATCCCCCGAGAGGCAATCGGATTTCCCCTGGATCAACTTTACCTATAAAGGTTAGTACCCAGTTATATTACACTCCACCCACAACTCCAAAAAATGGACTGGACAAAATTATTGGCACCTCAAAATTGTAGGAAATAATTGCATTCCAACTTAGTGATGCTCCTGTAATTTGTAATTAAACTGACCTGCATTAATTAACAAGTGCTGACAATATAGAAATCACACCGGCAACCAGTTAAAATGGTGAAAACTTGACTCAACCTTTCTGTTGTATGTCTTTGTGTGCCACATGGAGCATGAGAATAGAAATGCTGCGTACACACGAGCGGATTTTCCGTCGGAAAAATCTTGGATGTTTTTTCCGACAGATTTCCGCTCAAGCTTGGCTTGCATACACACGGTCACATGAAATTTCGCTGAACTTTCGACCGCCAAGAATGCGGTGACGTACAACACTTTGACGAGCCGAGAAAATTAAGTTCAATGCTTGCGAGCGTGCGTCCAATTGTTTCCGAGCATGCATAGGAATTTTGCACGCTGGAATTGGTACAGATGATCGTAATCCCTGATCGAAAAAAATTTCGACCGAAAAATTGAGGACCTGCTCTCAATCTTTTGCTGGCTGGAATTCCGCCAGCAAAAGTCCGATGGAGCATACACACGGTCGCATTTTCCGACCAAAAGCTCTCATTGGACTTTTGCTGGCGGAATTTTCGATCGTGCGTACGCGGCAAAAGAGCAGCAAAGATTTGTCTGAGAATTTGAGAAAAAAATTGCAGAAAGGCATGCATGATCTCAAGGTTACAAGTCCCTCTCCAGAGATCGTAATGTTCTCGTGTCCAATGTGTGCAACATTGCCAAGAAGTTTACAGCCCATGGCACTGTAGCTAATCTCCCTGGACATGGAAGAAAGAGATAAATTGATCAAAGATTGCAACGAAGGATTGTTCGAATGGTGGATAAAGAACCTTGGTCAAGTTCCAGACAAATTTAAGCTGACCTTCAGACACAGGGTACAACTGTGTCAGCTCACACTATACATTGCCATCTGAATGAACAGGGAAGCCATGGTAGGAGACCCAGGAGGACCCCACTGCTGATACAGAAACATAAAACAAAGCCAGATTGGAGTTTGCCAAAACTTACCTGAGGAAGCCAAAATCTTTTTGGAAGAATGTGCTGTGGGCAGATGAAACAAAATTACAGCTTTTTGGTAAAGCCCATCATTCTACTGTTTTTAGAAAAAGAAACCAGGCCTTTAAGGAAAATAATCCAGTCCCTACAGTCACACATGGTTGCGGTTCGCTGATGTTTATGGGTTTTCTTTGCTGATTCAGGCACTGGATGTCTTGACCGTGTATTATGAATTTTGAAGACTACCAAAGAATTCTGGTTTGCAATATAGGGCCCAGTGTCAGAAAGTTGGGTCTCCGTCAGAGGTCATGGGTCTTACAGCAGGACAATGACCCAAAGCACAAAAAGCACCTAGAAATGCTTCAAGACCAAGCGTTGGAGAGTACTGAACTGGCCAGCAATGAGTCCAGATCTAAATCTCATAGAGCTCCTGTGGAGAGAACTCAACACAGCAGTTGGGAAAATTAACCCTTCCAATCTGAGAGACCTGAAGCAGTTGGTGAAAGAAGAGCGGTCCAAAATTCCAGTAGAGAGGTGTAAGAATCTTATTGATGGTTACAGGAAGCGATTGATTTCCGTTATTTCTTCCAAGGGATGTGCTACCAAATATTAAATTGAGGGTGCCAATAATTTTGTCCAGTTCATTTTTGGAGTTTTGGAATGCATCAGATTTGGCTAATTGTTTCTCCACTTTTTTGTGTCATATCAATATATATATATATATATATATATATATATATATATTGTGACATTGGGGGATGTCTAGCTCAGTGGTAGATGCCTTTTCAGTAACTTCACAGCGAACAGGAACTTTAGTTTAAGGGCATGGTAGCCCACTTTTATTAAAAAAGAACAAAATAAAGGAAAGTTCATGCACTTGGATGCCCACACAGGGGTTCTTCTCCCAAAAACAATAACACATGGAAAATGCCAAGCCACCTGGCTCTCTTCAGAAGTATTGCCACTTAGGCTTTACACTTCAACCCTCTTGGCCATATAACAAGGTTCCTGTACAACTACTGTACCTCTTTTCAGCTTCCTTGCTGCTCAGGCCTTCCACTTCAGGCTCTCATCTGTCTCCTTAGATGCACAGCTTCAACGCACACAGCGTCTATCTAGAAAGCAGCCCCTCACTGCTCTGATCCTCAGACTTGGGTCTTTGGCTTTCACTAGTGCACACCTGCACTCTCTGGAGACCTTCTGTCTCTCTGGGTGGAGCCCAGAACCCTAATCTTGACTGTGCTATAAGCCCAGGATCCACCTGCTCAATCAACCAGCCAGACTCCTGGCTGTTCCCAAAACCCGGTCCCAGGATTGGAGATTCCGTCCCACCCATAACACTATGGAATCTCCAGGCTCCAGGTCCCCAACTGGATTTTACGAACTTTGGAGGAAACTGATAAAACAGATTCCTCCACATTAAATACCCCTGGAGCCCCTCAACCTGCATATTTGAGAACCCTGGGCGACATTTACTAGGACAGGGAACTGTACTGTCACAATATATATATATATACACTTATATATCGTACATTCACATCAGTCCCTGCCCTCAAGAAGTTTACAATCTAAGGTCCCCAACTCACATTCATACATACACATACTGGGGCCATTTTAGACAGGATCCAATTAACTTACCAGCATGTCTTTGGAATGTGGGAGAAAACTGGAGTACCTGGAGGAAACCCACACAGGCACGGGGAGAACATGCAAACTCCAGGCAGGTAGTGCCAAGGTTGGGATTTGAACCAAAGACCACAGTGCTGCTAGGCCAATTTATTATTTTCGGTTGTGTAAACCTTGGGCCAGGCTAATAAAATTGCTGTTTTATGTAGCACTGACCCCCGAAGGAGCTGTTAGTTATTTTTGGGCTTACCGTTACCTTCTTGACCTCGTATGCATCTAGGGGTTTCCCGAGGTAGATGGCCCAAAGAACTGCAGAATCTGACACTGGATCCACTTTAGGGATTTTTATTTGCAAAATGATAGACAAAACATAGTCTCTCAATAAAGGAATAGAGGGTACGGGTAGGAAGTTCAGGTACTCTTGGAAATGCTTGAAACTGAATGTCTCTCACTATGAAATCCAGGGAATAGCCATTCGCAACTGGATACTACAGCTATCGGATAAATCCCCTCTCAGTGGATCTAGCAGCCGATAGGTGATTCAGATATAGCAAAGTCTCTGCCACAGACTTGGTTGTAACTGAAGGATATATGAAGTTAGAGAACCCTCATACGGTACCAGTATCTTGCAGCCGGCCCGGCGATACCGTACCAGTGTGGATTCACCTGGTGTCCTTTCAACTTAGCTTCCAGGCTCTTGCCGAGCAGCCAGCCTTCTGCTTGGCCCTCTTCTGAAGAGTCCTCCCCTGGTTGCGTTCTCAGTTGCTGGGCCTCTCCAAAACCGAGACGGCGCCGGACCACCTTGGAATCCTCCTTCCAGTTACTGTGCCTCGGGCTAGCCAGCCCCGAGACTTGGAAATGGATGGATCCGCACCCCAGGCCATGAGGGCCCCTGAGGGCTGGTCAGGAGGACCAGGACCAAACAGACAGAAAGATCTTCTGGACCAGAACCCAGAAGCACGTGACCTCAGTACCTTCAGTACCTTCTCCCAGGATGCACAGCGAGACAACACACTCACTGGTTGGTTCCGAGAGAGATTGGCACCCAATGCGTCCAACCGGACTGCGTTCCTGTGCTTGCCAGAGGTGACACCCACACCTATGGTCAAGCAGAACACTATGCAATCCAGCCAAACTGGTACTGAGACCATAATTTAGAGCAATTAACCCTAAAACCCAACTGTGGTTTTAGGAACATTAAATCTACAAAAAAAACATAGCGCATGCTCATTAGGAGCCCGGCGCTACATTTAATTTAAAGTGGTTGTAAACCTCTGTCTGAAATGATAATGGAACAAAGCATATCCTTCTATAGTGTTTACATACCTCAATCCAACACCTAGTTGGAATCTTGTCTGCTCTCTCCTTCCTCTGCTATCTGCATGAGCCACTTCTGACAGTCTATGAGGACACCAAGCAATCCCAGGAGATGGACCCACACCCCCATCCAGCACACAGCAGGTGATTGACAGCCTCAGCTGTGCATGTTTTCCGATGAGATTGTGTAGGGGGAGGGTACCCTTTCCTTCCACTCAGGTCTCAGATTACTCTCAGCTCTCTGCTGTGCAGTGTGTGACATCAGATCCCCACCCCGGCTTGCTAGAGCTTAGAAATGCTGTGTAAATTATGGACTTTGAAGAGGAGAGAGGGCTTCAGATAAACAGGTACAACTTTTGCAGGAGGATTTGTTTCATTTCTGTGTATCACCCAAGGCCAGTCGCTTCCCTGGCTTTATGTAATATCAGTAAAGAGTACTTTGATATACAGCAGCTCAAGAAGTAGACAAATTTTATTTCTTGAGGCTGCCAATGTCCGGTTAATGTTAATGGATACTTAAATGACTTGGGTGTTATCATGTTGGCTTCATTTCAGCAGTATTGAATGTTCTGACCTCAAGAAGCTTCTAGGCAGATTTTACAAATGTGTCTGAGATTTAAAGTCTATGGAACCCCAAATAAAACATTTTTGTATATTACAGTTTTCCACTCCTTAACCACTTACCCACTGGGCACTTAAACCCCCTTCCTAACCAGACCAATTTTCAGCATTCGGTGCTCTCAGACTTTGAATGACAATTACTCAGTCATGCAACACTGTACCCAAATTAATTTTGTGTCCTTTTTTTCACACAAATAGAGCTTTCTTTTGGTGGTATTTAATCACTGCTGGATTTTTTAATTTTTGCCCTATAAATCAAAAAATACTGAAAATTTGGTAAAAAAAATAAAATAATTCTTTGTTTCTATTAAAATTTATTGCAGAGTATTGGCGAGTATTGGCAGAGTATTGGCAGTGTATTGGCGAGTACTGGCGAGTATTGGCAGAGTTTAGCAGTGTTGCAGTGTTGCACAGTATTGATAGAGTATTGCACAGTGGTGGCGGAGTATTGGCGAGTATTGGCAGAGCATTGCACAGTGGTGGCAGAGCATTGCACAGTGGTGGCAGAGTATTGCGCAGTGCTGGCAGAGTATTGCGCAGTGCTGGCAGAGTATTGCACAGTGGTGGCAGAGCATTGCACAGTGGTGGCAGTGTATTGCTGTCACTGACCAGCGCTGTGGGCACTACACATCCAGCCCACAGCGCTGGTCCCATCTCTCCCCCTTTCCGCTTCTGCCCTCTCACTGTACCGATCGGTACAGAGAGGGGAGGGAGGAACCGGCATCATGACGTGACGCCGGTTTGTGTACATGTGATCGCTTCGTCATTTGACGGAGCGATCACGTGGTAAACGGCCACTATCAGCGGCCTTTTACCGTGATCCGTGATGCGCCGTGTCCTCGGGACCCAGCGGTCACGGATGTTCCCGAGTACGGACGTCCACTCAGGATAAGCCGACCGCGCTGTAGCCGTCTTTCGGCGATGGCCCGGTCGGCATGTGGTTAAAGCAATAGTTTTTTTAGACAGATAGAGCTTTCTTTTGGTGGTATTTAATCACCTCTGGGGTTTTTTTTTTTTTTTGCTATATAAAGGAAAACATACTGAAAATAAAAAAAAAAACAAGTTTTTCTTTTTTTCAGTTATAAAATTTTTCAAAAAAATTATCTTTTTTTTCCATAAATTTAGACCAACATGTATTCTGCTACATATCTTTGGTAAAAATGACCCAAATCAGTGTATATTATTTAGTCTGTGTGAAAGTTATAGAATCCACAAAATATGGTATAGATATTTGAAAATTGATCAATCCTGATGTACTGACGGCCTATCTAATTTCTTGAGGCCATAAAATGCCAGGACAGTACAAATACCCCCCAAATAACCCCTTTTTGGAAAGTAGACACCCAAAGATACACTATATTACCAAAAGTATTGGGACACCTGCCTTTACACACACATGAACTTTAATGGCATCCCAGTCTAATGCCCTGTACACACGGTCGGAATTTCTGAAGGAAAAAGTCTGATCGGACTATGTTGTTGGGAAATCCGATCGTGTGTGGGCTCCATCGGACTTTTTCCGTCAGAATTTCCGACGGAAAAAGTTTGAGAACTGGATCTAAATCCGATCAGACTTTTTCCGATCGTGTGTCATGTTTTAATAATCACCTCATTCCGAATGATCGGATTTTCCGACAACTTTGTGCGACCGTGTGTATGCAAGACAAGTTTCGGGCCAAAATCCGTCAGAAAAAATTTGACGGATTTTGTGGTCGGAATGTCCGACCGTATGTACAAGGCATTACTCTCCCTTCCATTTGATAGGATGTAGGTACCATTTCCATGTGTTGTTAAAGCTGGCACTCTCTTTCAGCATCCCAGTCTTATGCCCCGTACACACGGTCGGAAATTCCAATGGAAAATGTCCGATTGGACCATTTTGTCGTAAAATCCGGCCGTGTGTAGGCTCCATCAGACTTTTTCCAACGGAATTTCCGACGGAAAAAATTTGATATCCTGCTCTCAAATTTTCCGACAACAAAATACGATTGGACTTTTTCCAATCGTGTGTAGAAAATTCAGACGGACAAAGTGCCACGCATGCTCAGATCAAATTATGAGACCAAAGCTATTGGCAACTGGCCTCTACGTAGTTCCATCGTACGCAACGAACGTCACCACGTTCAGAATGATCAGACTTTCCGACAACTTTGTCCGACCGTGTGTATGCAACACCAGTGTCGGACAAAATCCGTCGGGAAAAATCCGACAAATTTTGTGGTCGGAATTTCCGACCGTGTGTACGGGGCATGAGTCCATAGGGTTCAATATTGAGTTGGCCCACCCTTTGCAGCTATAACAGCTTTAACTCTTCTGGGAAGGCCGTCCACATGGTTTAGGAGTGTGTCTATGGGAATGTTTGACCATTCTTCCAGAAGTGTATTTGTGAGGTCAGGCACTGATGTTGGATGAGAAGACCTGTCTCGCAGTCTCCGCTCTAATTCATCCCAAAGGCATTTTATTGGGTTGAGGTCAGGACTCTGTGCAGACCAGTCAAGTTCCTTGACCCCAAACTCACTCATCTATGTCTTTATGGACCTTGCTTTGTGCACTGGACCAATTCACTTGGTGGAGGGGGGATTATGGTGTGGGGTGTTGTTTTTCAGGGGTTGGGCTTGGCCCCTTATTTCCAGTGAAGGGAACTCTTAAGGCACACCATTTTGGACAATTTCATGCCCCCAACATTGTGGGAACAGTTTGGGGATGGCCCCTTCCTATTCCAACATGACTGTGTACCAGAGCACAAAGCAAGGTCCATAAAGACATGGATGAGCGAGTTTGGGGTGGAGGAACTTTACTCATGTGCGTGTAAAGGCAGGTGTCCCAGTACTTTTGGTTTAAATGGGAAAGCCTCAGTATAGGTTAAATGTAGATAGGGGTGGGTACCATCATCCCATAAATGTTTAGAGAAAACAGGTAGACACTATTCTAAGGGACTACTCCAATAGTACCCTATAGTATCGACTAGTGGGAGAAAAAGGGGGACTATTCCAGTGCCAACAAGATTTATAAAAAAAATATATATTTAGACATATAGTAGAAAAAACATACAAATATAAGCAGCAAAACAATTTTTGTAAATATTTTCTTCTATCTTTTCATGGGACAACACTGAAGAAATGACACTTGTCTACAATGTAAAGTAGTGAGTGTACAGCTTGTATAACAGTGTACATTTGCTGTCCCCTCAAAATAACTCAACACACAGCCATTAATGTCTAAACCGCTGGCAACAAAAGTCAGTACACCCCTAAGTGAAAATGTACAAATTAGGCCCAAAGTGTCAATATTTTGTGTGGCCACCATTATTTTCCAGCACTGCCTTAACCCTCTTGGGCATGGAGTTCATCAGAGTTTCACAGGTTGTCACTGGAGTCCTCTTCCACTCCTCCATGATGACATCACAGGGCTGGTGGATGTTAGAGACCTTGCGCTCATCCACCTTCTGTTTGAGGATGTCCCACAGATGATCAATAGGGTTTAGGTCTGGAGACATGCTTGGCCAGTCCATCACCTTTACCCTCAGCTTCTTTAGCAAGGCAGTGGTCATCTTGGAGGTGTGTTGGGGGTCATTATCATGTTGGAATACTGCCCTGCAGCCCAGTTTCCGAAGGGAGGGGATCATGCTCTGCTTCAGTATGTCACAGTACATGTTGGCATTCATGGTTCCCTCGATGATCTGTAGCTCCCCAGTGCCGGCAGCACTCATACAGCCCCAGACCATGACACTCCCACCACCATGCTTGACTGTAGGCAAGACACACTTGTCTTTGTACTCCTCGTCTGGTTGCCCCCACACACGCTTGTCACCATCTGACACCATATAAGTTTATCTTGGTCTCATCAGAGCTGCCGAGACATTCGTGGAGATCGCTGGACAGAGATAGGGCTCAGGTAAGCATTAGATCGAGGAGGGCGGCTGCACACAGAAGGTTTTTTTTATCTTAATGCATTAAGATAAAAAAAACTTCTGACTGTACAACCACTTTAAAGACTAAGCCTTTTTCTGACACTTGTTGCTTACAAGTTAAAGTCAGTATTTTTGCTAGAAAATTACTTAGAACCCCAAAACATTATTTATATATATATATATATATATATATATATATATATATATATATATATATGTATATATATATATATTTTGCAGAGACCCTAGAGAATAAAATGGCGGTCGTTGCAAGATTTTATGTCATACTGTATTTGCGCAGCAGTCTTCTAAGCGCAATTTTACACTTCAACGAATTTAAAAGAAAACTAAACAGTAAAGTTAGCTCAATTTTTTTGTATAACGTAAAAGAGGATGTTACACTGAGAATCGCGAGAGAATCCTGATTTTTGTTCTAAACAAAAAAAATTGTGATTCTCATTCTATACAGAATCGTGCAGCTTTAATGTGTATGTATGTGTATATATATATATATATATATATATATATATATATATATATATATATATATATATATATATATATATATATATATATATATATATTATTATTTTTTATTTTTATTTTATATATATATATATATATATATATTATTATTATTATTTTTTTTTTTATTTATATATATATATATATATATATATATATATATTATTATTATTATTATATATATATATATATATATATATATATATATATATATATATATATATATATATATATATATATATATATATATATATATATAGAGATATATATATATATATATATATATATATATTTATATTTATATATATATATTTTTTGTATCTCAAGTAAACTATATTTAGTATATAAATCAATATATCTGCACTGAGTAGACAGTGGTTGTTTTTCTACTATGAATATGTTTTTGGTGTGTAATTGTCAGACATGCCTGGGATGAATAATTGATGTCTGTGAAGATTGGAGAGAAGTGTATGGGGGGATCTGGTGACGCACGTTCCTGGATGGAGAGTAGCCCAGCCTCCCACGCCCGCACCTTGTCTTTATATAGAGCCGGGCTGAGCGGCTGTTGCACACACACTGCGATCTTCCTGAGGATCTCCAGCGGTCAGCACCGACAGGGCGGATCTGTACACACCGGGAGCCGGGAAGGAGAAGTCACCGGGGGTTGGGATTGAGGGAGAGATCCTCAGTGTTGTTGCTGAAGACAGACGAGGAGTGTCGGGCAATTGTCGGGTGAAGGATGCTGCCGGTATTGCTGCTGATGAGCCTGTTGATGGGCTCGGTGGAAGGTAAGTGACAGCGGATGGTGGGTCGGGAATGGGACCGCACAGAGCGGAAACATTCAGCACCATGGACAGAACTGTCAGTGCTACATATGCATTTCCATGGACAGAACTGTCAGTGCTACATATGCATTTCCATGGACAGAACTGTCAGTGCTACATATGCATTTCCATGGACAGAACTGTCAGTGCTACATATGCATTCAGTTCCATGGAAAGAACTGTCAGTGCTACATATGCATTTCCATGGACAGAACTGTTAGTGCTACATATGCATTAAGTCCCATGGACAGAACTGTCAGTGCTACATATGCATGTCCATGGACAGAACTGTCAGTGCTACATATGCATTTCCACGGACAGAACTGTCAATGCTACATATGCATTTCAATGGGCAGAACTGTCAGTGCTACATATGCATTTCCATGGATATAACTGTCAGTGCTACATATGCATTCAGTCCCATGGTCAGAACTGTCAGTGCTACAAATGCATCCAGTCCCATGGACAGAACTGTCAATGCTACATATGCATTTCAATGGGCAGAACTGTCAGTGCTACATATGCATTTCCATGGATAGAACTGTCAGTGCTACATATGCATTCAGTCCCATGGTCAGAACTGTCAGTGCTACAAATGCATCCAGTCCCATGGACAGAACTGTCAGTGCTACATATGCATTTACATGGACAGAACTGTCAGTGCTACATATGCATTAAGTCCCATGGACAGAACTGTCAGTGCTACATATGCATTTCCATGGGCAGAACTGTCAGTGCTACATATGCATTTCCATGGATAGAACTGTCAGTGCTACATGTGCATTAAGTCCCAAGAACAGAACTGTCAGTGCTACATATGCATTCAGTGCCATGGACAGAACTGTCAGTGCTACATATGCATTTACATGGACAGAACTGTCAGTGCTACAAGTGCATTAAGTCCCATGGACAGAACTGTCAGTGCTACATATGCATTCAGTGCCATGGACAGAATGGTCAGTACTACAGCATTATTCTAGCAACATGGACAGCATCGGCAGTGCTAAAGCATCATTTCAGTACAACAGTCACAATAGTCAGTACTACAGCACCATTCAAGTTCACGGTCAGCACTAGCACAAGCAACAGCACCACGGACAGCAGTGTCAGTGCTAAAGCACCATGCTTTATTTTAGCACTATAGACAGAACTATCAGTGCTACAGCATCATGAGTGCTGTGCTGATATGATTCTGTAGCACTTACAGCTCTGTTTATGGTGCTAAAATAATGCTGTAGCACTAACAGAACTGTCAGTGCTACATATGCATTCAGCACCATGGTCAAAGATGTCAGTGCTACAGCTACATTCAGCACCATGGTCAGAGATGTCAGTGCCACAGCTACATTCAGCACCATGGTCAGAGATGTCAGTGCTTGGTCAGAGATGTCAGTGTTACAGCTATGTTCAGTACCATGGACAGAGATGTCAGTGCTTGGTCAGAGATATCAGTGTTACAGCTATGTTCAGTACCATGGACAGAGATGTCAGTGCTTGGTCAGAGATGTCAGTGTTACAGCTACATTCAGCACCATGGTCAGAGATGTCAGTGCTTGGTCAGAGATGTCAGTGTTACAGCTACATTCAGTACCATGGTTAGAGATGTCAGTGCTACAGCTACATTCAGCACCATGGTCAGAGATATCAGTGCTACAGCTACATTCAGCACCATGGTCAGAGATGTCAGTGCTACAGCTACATTCAGCACCATGGTCAGAGATGTCAGTGCCACAGCTACATTCAGCACCATGGTCAGAGATGTCAGTGCTACAGCTACATTCAGCACCATGGTCAGAGATAGTTACATAGTAGGTGAGGTTGAAAAAAGACACAAGTCCATCAAGTCCAACCTATGTGTGTGATTATATGTCAGTATTACATTGTATATCCCTGTATGTTGTGGTTCGTTCAGGTGCTTATCTAATAGTTTTTTTTGAAACTATCGATGCCCCCCCGCTGAGACCACCGCCTGTGGAAGGGAATTCCACATCCTTGCCGCTCTTACAGTAAAGAACCCTCTACATAGTTTAAGGTTAAACCTCTTCTCTTCTAATTTTAATGAGTGTCCACGTGTCTTGTTAAACTCCCTTCCGCAAAAAAGTTTTCTCCCTATTGTGGGGTCACCAGTACGGTATTTATAAATTTAAATCATATCCCCTCTCAAGCGTCTCTTCTCCAAAGAGAATATGTTCAGTGCTCGGAACCTTTCCTCATAACTAATATCCTCCAGACCCTTTATTAGCTTTGTTGCCCTTCTTTATACTCGCTCCATTTCCAGTACATCCTTCCTGAGGACTGGTGCCCAGAACTGGACAGCATACTCCAGGTGCGGCCGGACCAGAGTCTTGTAGAGCGGGAGAATTATCGTTTTATCTCTGGAGTTGATCCCCTTTTTAATACATGCCAATATTCTGTTTGCTTTGTTAGCAGCAGCTTGGCATTGCATGCCATTGCTGAGCCTATCATCTACTAGGACCCCCAGGTCCTTTTCCATCCTAGATTACCCCAGAGGTTCTCCCCCCAGTGTATAGATTGCATTCATATTTTTGCCACCCAAATTAATTATTTTACATTTTTATACATTAAACCTCATTTGCCATGTAGTTGCCCACCCCATTAATTTGTTCAGATCTTTTTGCAAGGTTTCCACATCCTGCGGAGAAGTTATTGCCCTGCTTAGCTTAGTATCGTCCGCAAATACAGAGATTGAACTGTTTACCCCATCCTCCAGGTCGTTTATGAACAAATTAAATAGGATTGGTCCCAGCACAGAACCCTGGGGGGCCCCACTACCCACCCCTGACCATTCCGAGTACTCCCCATTTATCACCACCCTCTGAACTCGCCCTTGTAGCCAGTTTTCAATCCATGTACTCACCCTATGGTCCATGCCAACGGACCTTATTTTGTACAGTAAACGTTTATGGGGAACTGTGTCAAATGCTTTTGCAAAATCCAGATACACCACGTCTACGGGCCTTCCTTTATCTAGATGGCAACTCACCTCCTCATAGAAGGTTAATAGATTGGTTTGGCAAGAACGATTCTTCATGAATCCATGCTGATTACTGCTAATGATACCGTTCTCATTACTAAAATCTTGTATATAGTCCCTTATCATCCCCTCCTAGAGCTTGCATACTATTGATGTTAGGCTAACTGGTCTGTAATTCCCAGGGATGCATTTTGGGCCCTTTTTAAATATTGGTGCTACTTTGACTTTTCCCCAATCACCTGGTACCATTCCAGTCAGTAGACTGTCAGTAAAAATTAGGAACAATGGTCTGGCAATAACTTGACTGGGTTCCTAAGTACTCTCAGATGCAAGCCATCTGGTCCCGGTGATTTATTAATGTTAAGTTTCCCAAGTCTAATTTTAATTCTGTCCTCTGTTAACCATGGAGGTGCTTCCTGTGATGTGTCATAAGGATAAACACTGCAGTTTTGGTTACTGAAGCCCCCCTGATTCCCTCGTGAAGACTGAGGAGAAGAATAAATTCAATACCTTCGGCATTTCCCCATCCTTTGTAACCAGATGTCCTTCCTCATTCTTTATGGGGCCAATATGGTCTGTCCTCCCTTTTTTACTGTTTACATACCTAAAGAATTTCTTGGGATTTTTTTTGCTCTCCTCCGCTATGTGTCTTTCGTGTTCTATCTTAGCCACCCTAATTGCACCCTTACATTTCTTGTTGCATTCCTTATAAAGTCTGAATGCTTATGATGATCCCTCAACCTTGTATTTTTTGAAGGCCTTCTCCTTTGCTTTTATATGCATTTTTACATTGGAGTTAAGCCATCCAGGACTTTTGTTCGCTCTTTTAATTTATTACCCAATGGGATGCATTGGCTAATGCCCTTATTTAATATGCTCTTAAAGAAAACCCATCTCCCCTCCGTGTTCTTTGTTCCTAAGATTTTATCCCAATTCATGCCTTCTAACAAGGTTCGTAGGGAAGTTGGCTCTTTTGAAATTCAGTGTCTTTGTATTCCCCTTATGTTTCCTATTTGTGTGATTTATACTGAAGCCAATTGACCTGTGATCGCTGTTTCCTAATTTGCCCCGTATTTCCACATCCGTGATCAGGTCTGTATTGTTTGTAATCAGTAGATCCAGTAACGCTTTATTTCTAGTTGGTGCGTCTACCATCTGAACCATGAAATTGTCCTGCAAGACATTTAGGAACTGGCGAGCCTTAGATGAATGCGTGGTTCCCTCCGCCCAGTCTATGTCTGGATAATTAAAATTCCCCATTATGATAACACTTCCCATCCTTACTGGTAATCCAATTTGTGATAGGAGGTCCGTCTCCCCCTCCTCCCTCAGGTTAGGGGGCCTATAGCATACTCCCAGTATTATTTTCCTCCTTAGCTTCATCCCTTTGGAGCTCTACCCATAAGGATTCCACCTCCTCCCTAGCTCCCTTAGTGATGTCATCTCTCACATTCACTTGTACATTAATCTTGATATATAGGCATCCCCCTATTGACTGCTATGGCTTACTTTTTGTGCTTTAACCACTTCAGCCCCGGGAAGGTTTTACCTCCTTAATGACCAGGCCATTTTTTGCTATACGGCACTGCGTTATTTTAATTGACAACTGCATGGTCGTGCGGCGCTGTGCCCAAATAAAATTGATGTTTTTTTCCCCCCACAAATAGAGCTTTCCTTTGGTGGTATTTGATCACCTCTGCGGTTTTTATTTTTTGTGCTATAAACAAAAAAAATTCTGACAATTTCGGAAAAAAAGAAAAACAATATTTTTTACTTTCTGCTATAAAACATATGCAATAAAAAAATGTAAAAAATCTAATTTCTTCATCAATTTAGGCCAATATGTATTCTGCTGCATATTTTTGGTTAAAAAAAAAATACCAATAAGTGTATATTGATTGGTTTGCGCAAAAGTTATTGCATCTACAAACCATGGGATTTTTTTCATAAAATTTTTATATAATTTAAATTTTTTTTCTTTTTACTAGTAATGGTGGCGATCAGTGATTTTTAGCGTTGAAAATATTTTTTATCGAGATAAAAGTAAAAATATCTAAACAAGTCATTAGAAAGATGGAATAAAATGGTAAGTCAGTTCAATGGCGATCGCCCACAGCATGACTCATACATACTACAAAGCCGTACATGAACCATGATGAGTGTCACTATAGGACACTAAAAACATTGTTCATATGAAAAACAGAACAAAAAGAAGAAGGAAGAGAGAAAAGAAAAAGGAAAGGAAAAAACAGACAGGGGCAACCAGAGAAAACGGGGGAAGGTAAGGAGACAGGGGATAGGAAAAGATAAGGAGAAAAGAAAGGGTGGCTGGGAAAACACTCTGAGAACATTGAGTATTAGTAGTCACAGTTCGTGATCAGCGATTTTTAGCAGGACTGCAACATTGTGGCAGACAAATCAGACACCTAACTGACCAGTGATCAGTGCTAAAAAATATGCACTGTCACTGTGCTAATTACACTGGCAGGGAAGGGGCTAACATCAGGGGTGATCAAAGGGTTAAATATGTCCCTAGGGAGTGCTTGCTAACTGTGTGGGGGTTGCTCTGACTGGTTGAAGACTTAGCAGGAACACAAGATCTCTAGCTTGTCCCCTGTCAGAAGGGCGATCTGCCTTGTTTACATAGGCAGACCGCCATCCGGCCTCTCCGGAGAACGATCGCGGGTGGCCGGCGGACATCAGGTAGTCACAGTTCGCCATCAGCGATTTTTAGCTGGACTGTGACATTGTGGCGGACAAATCAGACACCTAACTGACCAGTGATCAGTGCTAAATAATATGCACTGTCACTGTACTAATGATGCTGGCAGGGAAGGGGCTAACATCAGGGGCTATCAAAGGGTTAAATGTGTCCCTAGGGAGTGCTTGCTAACTGCATGGGGGTTGCTCTGACTGGGTGAAGACTTAGCAGGAACACAAGATCTCTATCTTCTCCCCTGTCAGAACGGCGATCTGCCTTGTTTACATAGGGAGACCACAGTGCTGCCTCTCTGGGGAATGATCGTGGGTGGCCGGCGGAAATCGGGTCCGCCGGACCCACTAATTGGCCCCCCCCCCCTCTGTCCAATCAGTGCGCGATTGCCCCTTCGGTGGTGTGCGCGCGCCCCCTAGTGTCTATTGCACGAAATGACGTACAGGTACATGATTTCAGGCAATAGAGCCACTTTTCCGCAGCACATGTAAGTTACGTGGCCGGCAAGTGGTTAAATCTCTCCTGTACTGGGCTGGGTTGTACGTTGCTGTTGCTGCAAATGCTGATTCATTCATTTTAAGACCCTCAGCCAAAACAAGTATTTTTTTTTTTTATTACAGGTATCTATATATCGTCAGCAATTTATATTCACCTAATCATGTTTAAAATAAATCTTATTTTTTAAGTAATTTTGGTTTCCTTTATTATCTGTTGGCACTTTTATAAGCCAACAGATAACGCACCCCATTTCTCTCTCTATATTTTTATATTCACCTGTACCTGTCCTCTAGGGGCTTACAATCTAAGGTCCTTATCTCACGTACTAGGGCCAATGTATGAGGAAGCTCCCACATGCAGAGGGAGAACATACAAACTCCATGCAGATAGTGTGACTGGGATTTAAACTGAGGACCCCAGCGGTGCAAGGCAGAAGTGCTAACCACTAAGCCACTGTGCAGTTCTGTATGCCTTGTAAGTATGCTGGATGCTTTTCGAAGGTCACTGACATGACCAGAAAGCACGAAAGCCAGAAAAGGAAAAAAAAAGGCAACGCACATCCTCAAAATCATGCCAGCAAAAACAACCTACATGATTCTGCCAGTAAAGTTTTTCTTACCGAGTTGGTAAATAGCACTTCTGAACGGTGAAGATCTGAAGTCTCATAGTTCAGGGACAGATATAATAGACGTGGCACAACCTGTATAGTGCTTTAAGTAACATTCCTGACCGCACTGCTTGTTGTCGTATTCCAGTCTGAGGGGTTTTTTTTCACGGCTGTGTTTCTGCAAAAGAAGTCATAAAATATTCAACGGGAGGCAATTTTCTGACACTTTTGCAGAGTGTTTTGTGCGGAGCCCAGAAGGGAGAAAACTGTTGCTCATCATTGGGACATGGAAATGACTGGCTGTCCTAGTTGCAGACCATAAAAGCTGACATATTGGCCTTGTCTTACATCAGATTTATTATTAAAATGCAGGAGCTTGGGAGCCGTAGTGGAGAAGGATCTGGGGGTTTTGGTAGATCATAAGCTCAATAATAGCATGCAATGCCAAGCTGCGGTTTCCAAAGCGAGCAAAGTCCTTTCTTGTATTAGGAGAGGTATGGACTCCAGAGAGAGAGAGATATCATTTTGCCCCCCTGTACAAATCATTAGTGGAATATGCAGTTCAGTTTTGGGCTCCAGTTCTCAAGAAGGATATCGGGGAACTGGAGAAAGTGCAGAGAAGGGCAACCGAACTGATAAGAGGCATGGAGGAGCTCGGCTATGAGGAAAGATTAGAGGAACTGAATTTATTCTCTCTTGAGAAGAGGAGATTAAAGAGGGAGTCCGATGAAAAGTCAGCAGCTACAAATACTGAAGATGCTGACTTTTAAAATAATGACACTCGTCTGTCACACGGTCCAGTGACGTCAGCACCCGAGGCCGAACCGTCCCTCGGTCCTTGGATGCTGCCGCCGCCATCTTGGTATGGGAATCAGGAAATTAAGCCTTGCGGCTTCACATCCCGGTTCCCTATTGCGCATGCGCGAGTCGCGCAATGCAATAGGAATGCTCCGCGCTGTCTCTGGGACCCTTGTGTGTCTCAGCAGACAGCACGGCGGGACGGGAAGTGGCGTAGACTCCCGTGGGAGTCTATGCCCGGGAAGTGGGTGCAAATACCTGTCTTAGACAGGTATCTGCCCCCCCCCCCCCTGAAAGGTGCCAAATGTGACACCGGAGGGGGCGAGGGTTCCGATGAGTGGAAGTTCCACTTTAACACCATGGGTGTGGTGGGTCAAAGTATATGATAGGTAAAAGTGCTATAACACAAAAATAATGACATTCAAAACCTTGTGAGGATGTGAAAAGTAACACAAAACAATATTGGTGTTTAGTGACTAAAATATAATAAAGTCCAAACACTGAAAAAAGGAATATGAATAAACTTCATAGAAATTGTGTCCAATCAGATGACTGTGATGCGGTCCTCTGTGGCAAATGATGGGATGATGTGGGCAAAGAGATGGCCGTGTGGCACATACAAGACGGGATGGACATTCATCTAATGGAAGGTTGTCGATAAATACTTCTTACCAGAAAAGGTGGACCCACCTGTCATACGACAGTGGGTCAATCGGGCTTATGTTGGCCGAAAGCCAGTTGCGGATCTGTAGTACCCACTCAGAAGTAGACGTAGCCTGTAGAGGGATCACTCTAGAAGAAGACGTTGGATCCATCGGCAATATAGATCCAGATATGGCAATCAAATATCCAGAACTCAAACAGGTCCTCCAAACGGGTAAAGATGGGACCTCGATAGAGGGTCCAAGTAGGGGACCAGTGACAAAATGGAACGTTGCCACATTAAAACCATATTGCCAAAAGGAAAAAGAAAAAAAAGCTCCATGCAGGTCATAAAGAATGAAAGATTTTTAATCTTATAAAAAGTACAAAACATCAATGACAGATGATTGCATTAAAAGTGATCACACAAAAAAAAAGTTAATAAAAGCAATGTGGGAAGCATGTATAGCAAGGCCAACGTGTTTCGCCCTAAAGGCCTTCACAGAAGACAAGGGGGCACTCTTTACGTCTGGAGAAAAAAAGATTACATCTCCAAATACGGAAAGGTTTCTTCATAGTAAGAGCTGTGAAAATGTGGAATAGATTCCCTCCAGAGGTGGTTCTGGCCAGCTCAGTAGATTGCTTTAAGAAAGGCCTGGGTTATTTCCTAAAACCCCTTTCACACTGGGGTGTTTTTCAGGCGTTTTAGCATTAAAAAAAGCGCCTGTAAAGCACCTGAAAGAAGCCGCAACTGCAATCCCAATGTGAAAGACCGAGTGCTTTCACACTGAGACCCCTTTCACACTATGGCATTTTTCAGGCGCTTTAGCGTTAAAATAAGCACCTGTAAAGCGCCAGAAAGAAGCCACAACTGCAATCCCAATGTAAAAGCCTGAGTGCTTTCACACTGAGGCGCTGCGCTGGCAGGGCGTCAAAAAAAGTCCTGCAAGCAGCTTATTTGCAGCGCTTTTGGAGCGGTGAATACACAGCTCCTAAAGTGCCCCTTCCCACTGAAATCAATGGGAAGCGCCTGCAAAACGCCTGAAAAGCGCCTGCAAAGCGCTTTTGCCAGCGGCGATTTGTGGGCGCTTTTAACCCTTAAATTTGGCCACTAGGAGGGGTTAAAAGCGCCCCACTAGTGCTCGAAAAACGCTGGTAAAGCGCCGCTAGTTTAAGCGGCGCTTTACAAGCATTTTTCGGGCGCTGGCAGTGTGAAAGGGCTCTTCAAGCACTTGGGCTTTCACATTGGGATTGACAGGCGCTTTTTTTAACGCTAAAGCGCCTGAAAAACGCCCCAGTGTGAAATGGGTCTAAATGTACATAATATAACTGGGTACTTATAGGTGAAGTTGATCCGGGGAAAATCTGATTGCCTCTCGGGGGATCAGGAAGGAATATTTTTCCCTGCTTTAGCAAATTGGATCATTCTCTGCTGGGGTTTTATCAACTGTGGTTATAGAATTGAATAAATGGGATTGTATGATATTATTTTTTATTTTTTTATTTATTTATTTTTATTGGTTGAACTGGATGGCTTGTGTATTTTTCCAACCTGACTAACTATGTAACTATGGAACATTGAGGAAGTGCATTGGGGTTATGCAGAACATATTTTAATCATAACGGCAACAATTAACGCATGCAGGGTACTGTTTTTGCCTTTTTGTGGTGTATTCCCTAAGATGACCCTATCTTTATAACATACATTATTCACTTTGTGTGTAGGCTGTTAGAAATAAGGCTACCCTGGCAAACAGGTGATTTTTCTAAAGTATTTCAAATGATAATGAAACATTTTTCATTTTTTTTTTGCTTTTTTTTTCTTGTCTATTATCTCAAATTGGACCGCAAAAGTGGAAATATGCTTTCAGGCAAGGGAGTGTCAAGGACTACATAGATGAAGGTTAAATTTAACATGAGTGACATCTAGTGGCTGCTGTCAATTACTACATCCCTATATTAAATTAAAAAAAAAAAAAAGTCCCTTTGGTCTGTTAACCACTTCAGCTCCGGAAGGTTTTAACTCCTTCCTGACCAGGCCATGTTTTGGGTGGCCGTGCGATGTTGTACCCAAATAAAATTGATGTTGAATGTTAAATTTCTTCATCAATTTAGGTCAATTTGTATTCTGCGATACTGTATATTTCTGGTAAAAAATATCCCAAAAAGCGTATATTGATTGGTTTGCACAAAAGTTATAGCGTCTACAAACTTTGGGAAATTTTTAGAGACTTTTTTTTTTATTGTTTTTACTAGTAACAATGGCGATCCGCGATTTTTAGCAGGACTGCGACATTGCGGTGGACAAATCTGACACTAAGTGACACTTTTTGGGGACCAGTGACATCAATACAGTGATCAATGCAAAAACGAATGCACTGATCACTGTATAAATTACAATGGCAGGGAAGGGGTTAACACTAGGGGGCGATCAAGGGGTTAAGTGCATTCCCTGGGTGTGCTTTCTTACTGTGTGGGGGATGGACTGACTGGAGAAAGAGAGATATCTGTGTTCCTGATTAGTAGGAATCGCAGATCTCTCTCTCCCTCTGTGACAGAACAGCGATCTGCCATGTTTACATAGGCAGACCGTCCTTACATTGGTGATCAGTGGGAAGAATGCTCCTTACATTGGTGATCAGTGGAAAGAATGTCCCTTACATTGGTGATCAGTGAGAAGAATTCTCCTTACATTGGTGAGAAGAATGTCCCTTACATTGGTGGTCAGTGGGAAGAATGTTCCTTACATTGGTGATCAGTGGGAAGAATGTCCCTTACATTGGTGATCAGTGGGAAGAATGTCCCTTACATTGGTGATCAGTGGGAAGAATGTTCCTTACATTGGTGATCAGTGGGAAGAATGTTCCTTACATTGGTGATCAGTGGGAAGAATGCTCCTTACATTGGTGATCAGTGGGAAGAATGTTCCTTACATTGGTGATCAGTGGGAAGAATGTTCCTTACATTGGTGATCAGTGGGAAGAATGTTCCTTACATTGGTGATCAGTGGGAAGAATGCTCCTTACATTGGTGATCAGTGGGAAGAATGCTCCTTACATTGGTGATCAGTGGGAAGAATGTTCCTTACATTGGTGATCAGTGGGAAGAATGCTCCTTACCGGCCTGGCTCACATTCTCTGCTCTAATTCAGGTCAGGACTCTGTGTAGGCCAGTCAAGTTGCTCCACCCCATTGGAGCTTGCTTTGTGCACTGGTCCAAATCATTTAGTAGAGGGGGGATTATTATGTGGGGTTGTTTTTCAGGGGTTGGGCTTGGCCCCTTAGTTTCAGTGAAGGGAACTCTTAAAGCGTCAGCATACCAAGACATTTTGGACAATTTCATGCTCCCAACTTTGTGGGAACAGTTTGGGGATGGCCCCTTCCTGTTCCAACATGACTGCGCACCAGTGCACAAAGCAAGGTCCATAAAGACATGGATGAGCGAGTTTGGGGTGGAGGAACTTCACTGGCCTGCACAGAGTCCTGACCTCAATCTGACAGAACACCTTTGGGATGAATTAGGGCGGAGACTGGGAGTCATGCCTTCTCGTCCAACATCAGTGCCTGACCTCACAAATGCACTTCTGGAAGAATGATCAAACATTCCCATAGACACACTCCTAAACCTTGTGGACGGCCTTCCCAGAAGAGTTGAAGCCGTTAAAGGGTGGGCTAACTCAATATTGAACCCTAGGGACATGTGCGTTAAAAGGCAGGTGTCCCAATACTTTTGGTAATAGTGTATATCTGCCTCGGTTCATCTCTATTACACAGAGATGGGGAGATTAATGATTTTAATAGGAAAGATAACATTGTATTATGTGTAGAGGAAAACTCAAATGACAAGGACACTGAAATTCTGGGAAAACCAAAAGGTATTTCCTTCACTTCCTGAATATGAGATTTATTTAGGAAAAGAAGCTTTATACTCATTAATTGATTAAATCAACTGCTGAAAGTGCTTAAAACCGATGGAACTAAGATGGGGTGTGAAAACTATAAGTAATCATTTTCTTGAACAAGAAATAAGTGAAGCTGATAGAAAATCCTCTCCAATGCAACCAAATTGATCTTTTTCTTTGTTGTAGCGAACATTTGCCTTGAGCAAAAGACCGCTTGAAACAATCAAATTTTGGATCGATTTTTTTAGTTTCTCATTACGTATATGGCCTGTATTATTAGAGGGGTTGGATCTGAAGGTGGAGAGAAGAGAACAAAAGAGTGGGGAGGTAGAGGGAGGACAATGCTCACCATACACATAGCAATGTACAGAAGAATTCCAGCTGTGGATATTTTTACATTGTTACATTGGTCCAGCTTGGATAAATGTAACATGTATGTGTCATATCGGCGCAATCCCACTGGAAGCTGGAAATTACTAGACATGTACACTGACGAAAAATTAGTTTGTTTTCGTTTCATTCGTTTTCTTTTGGAAATTCTGAAATTTGAAAATTCAGAATTTTGAAAATTCAGAAATTTGAAAATTCTGAAATTTGAAAATCCTAAAATAAGAAACGAAAATCTGAAAATCAATTTTTTTTTAACTAACTAACTAATAATAACTAACTATTAAATTATAGGTATTGGAATTTCCTTTAAAATTTGGCTGTTGGTGAACGTAACGAACACGAATTTATCTGAAGTTACGAAAAACGATTGCTGCATCTAAACAAATGGAACACAACGAAATAATAATAAATAATAATACGTTATTATTATTATTATTGTTATTTATTATTGATAATTTGTTACGTTCCATTTGTTTAGATACGGCATTCGTTATTACGGATAATTCGTAACCTTGGATAAATTCGTATTCCAATACCTATAATTTAATAGTTAGTAATAGTTATTATTAGTTCATTATTATTTCAGATTTTCGAATTTTCGGTTTTTGAATTTTCGGTTTTTGGTTCTTGTTTTCGGATTTTCATTCTTTTGAATTTTCGGATTTTCATTTTTATTTTTGGATTTCCGAATTTCTGAATTTTCTGAATGTCGAATTTCTGAATTTTCTGAATTTCGAATTTCTGAATTTTCGAAAGTTTCACATTTCTGAATTTTCTGAATTTCGATTTTCCGAATTTTCAAATTTCGGAATTCTCGGAAATTCGAATTTCAAATTGTGGAATTTCCAAATTTCCAAAATTTAGCATTTTCCAATTTCCGAATTGGATGGGGGTTAACATCAGGGGCGATCAAAGGGTTAAGTGTGTGTCCCTAGGGGGTGCTTGCTAGGGACACACTTTGTGCAAAAGTTATAGCATTTTCAAACTATGGGATATTTTTATGGAATTATTTTTTTATATTTTTATTTTTTTTACTAGTAATGGCAGTGATCAGCGATTTTTAGCGGGTCTGCGACATTGCGGAGGAAAGATGGGACACCTAACTGATACTTTTTGGGGACCAGTGACACTAATACAGTGATTAGTGCCAAAAAAAAGCACTGTCACTGTACTAATCACACTGGCAGGGAAGGGGTTAACTAACAATCAAAGGGTTAAGTGTGTCCCTAGGGTGTGCTTTCTAATTGGGGGCTGCTTTGACTGGGGAAAGAAAGAGATCCGTGTTTCTGCTTAGCAGAAACACAAGATCTCTCTCTTTCCCTCTCACAGAATGGTGATCTGCCTTGTTTACATAGGCAGACCGCCGTTCCGCATTTCTTGTGAAAGATCGGCGGGAGCCCCCAGACCTTGCGCACAAAATCACGTACAGGTGCGTGATTTTCGCACAGCCAGGCCGCCCTGCCACAGTATATCTGTGTGGGGTGGTCCGTAAGAGGTTAAGGGAGAAAAAAATCATCCCTTTAAGGCCGAGTGGCGGAAGTGACGCCAGACGTCACTCCGGGTCCTTCAAGGGCATAGAGCCGTGTGGGGGTCCATCTTGCCCTCACTTGGCTTCCTGCCCAGGCATCTGATTGATTGGATCAGCTCCGGGCTTACCGATAGGTTCGGTAAGCTCGGAGACGACCGTGGAAGCGGTGGGAGGGAGGGGGGCTTTGCACCTCTCCCGCCGCTTCTAAAAGTGATCTTATGGCGAATCCGCTGCTGAGACCACTTTTATGTGAAAGAGAATCGCCCACATTACAAAGGGATACTGGGATTGTGGCAGCTAGCTGCTGCCATAACAATGGTATTTAACATCAAAGTAATGGCGTAAATGTACTGTGGGTGTCCGTCAAGTGGTTAAAAGCTAAGTCCATCTTTATGACCAAATTTAGGGTGTAACATGAAACATGGTCACAGCTCCCTGCATCCTAAAATGGCCACCTCCCCTACTTCCAGAATCCGGGGGTTCTTCTCCCCTCTGGCTCCCTTCATCATTTGAATGGGCCATGTCTCTGGTTATTTATTCACAGAAATCTACGAATGTAAAAACGACAAGTCCCACCCGCCGGCGCGTTTCAATTCTCAACAGAGCACAAGTGTGGTGACATCGCTGCAGTTGTAGTCCATTGATGCTCCCCCCCCCCCCCCCCCCCCACCTCTGTAACTGAAGGTCTGCACTGCGGTACAGACATACAGCTGGAGGAATAGTCTACAGGAGCCTGAGCATTGCACCCCCCCCCCCCCCCCGCCATCCACTGATCACAGGTGCAATGCTTTGCGGTCTTAAAGCGGTATTAAACCCAAAAGCAAACATTTATCATATCGCAGCTTACAAATTCTTAGATGTGATGGCTGCATTCATTTTCTTTTTTTTAGACTTTCTTTCTTCTATGTTCTGGTGATCCAGCCAGTACGTCTGCTGTTTTAAGACAAACCATTTAACACTGGCAGAGGTGCTTAACCTCTTCAGCCCCAGAAGGTTTACCCCCCCCTCCCCCCCATGACCAGGCCATTTTTTTGCTATACAGCACTGCGTTACTTTCACTGACTATTGCGCGGTCGTGCAACGCTGTACTCAAATAAAATTGATGTCCTTTTTTTTCCCACAAATAGAGATTTCTTTTGGTGGTATTTGATCATCTCTGTGTTTTTTTATTTTTGCTCTATAAACAAAAAAAGCAAATTTTGAAAAAAAACACAATATATTTTCTATAATAAATATCCCAATTTTCAGTTTAGGCCGATTTGTATTCTTCTACATATTTTTGGTAAAAAAAAATCACAATAAGTGTATATTGATTGGTTTGCGCAAAAGTTATAGCATCTACAAAATAGGGGATCGATTTATAGCATTTTTATTATTATTATTATTTTTTTTTTTTACTAGTAATGGTGGCGATCTGCCATTTTTATCCGGACTGCGACATTATGGCGGACACATCGGACACTTTTGACACATTTTTGGGACCCTTGTCATTTATACAGCGATCAGTGCTATAAAAATGCACTGATTACTGTAAAAATGTCACTGGCAGGGAAATGGGGTTAACACTAGGGGTGCGATCAAGGGGTTAAATGTGTTCCCTGTGTGTGTTTCTAACTGTAGGGGGAGGGGACTGACCTAGAGGAAGTGACGGATCATGATTCCTAGCTATTAAGAACTCATGATCTGTCTCTCCTCACAGTACAGAACAGGGATTTGTGTGTTCACACACACACACGTCCCTGTTCTGCCTGACGTGCTCGCGATCGCTCTTGGCCGGCGGTCATCACGACCGTCGGCCACGAGCATCAGCACCCCTACAGTGCAGCGGCTGCGTGCGCTATCCCGCTTAACCACATGCCGACTGGGCCATAGCCGAAAGACGGCTACAGCGCGGTCGGCTTTTCCTGAGTGGACGTCCTCCCAGAAACTTGCTCCCGCGCGCCCCCTGGGGCACGCACTCGGGAACATCCGTGACCGCCGGGTCCCGAGGACCCGGCGGATCGCGGTAAACGGCCGCTGATAGCGGCCGTTTACCACGTGATTGCTCCGTCAAATGACGAAGCGATCACATGTACACAAACCGGCGTCACGTCATGATGCTGGTTCCTCCCTCCCCTCTCTGTACCGATCGGTACAGTGAGAGGGGAGAAGCGGAAAGGGGGACAGATGGGACCAGCGCTGTGGGCTGGATGTGTAGTGCCCACAGCGCTGATCAGTGACAGCAATACTCTGCCACCACTGTGCAATACACTGCCACCACTGTGCAATACACTGCCACCACTGTGCAATACACTGCCTACACTGCCACCACTGTGCAATACACTGCCTACTCTGCCACCACTGTGCAATACACTGCCTACTCTGCCACCACTGTGCAATACACTGCCACCACTCTGCCACCACTGTGCAATACTCTGCCACCACTGTGCAATACACTGCCTACTCTGCCACCACTGTGCAATGCTCTGCCACCACTGTGCAATACTCGCCAGTACTCTGCAATAAATTTTAATAGAAACAGTTTTTTTTTTTTTTACCGAATTTTCAGTATTTTTTGATTTATAGCGCAAAAATTAAAAAACCCAGCCGTGATTAAATACCACCAAAAAAAAGCTCTATTTGTGTGAAAAAAAAGGACAAAAAATTAATTTGGGTACAGTGTTGCATGACTGAGTAATTGTCGTTCAAAGTGTGAGAGCACCGAAAGCTGAAAATTGGTCTGGTTAGGAAGGGGGTTTAAGTGCCCAGTGGGTAAGTGGTTAAAGGAGCCGTATAATGATGGCGGCTGGTCGGCAAGCGGTTAAAAAAGAACACTAATGCAGCCACCACAGCTAATGATTGGTAAGGTGCAATCTATTCAATATTTGGTTTTGGGTTCAAAAACACTTTAAATGCAGAGAATAATAAATGCCCAATATTATATTAGATCATATGGGGGCATTTATTATGTTTTGGCAAAAAAGTGGAGCTAGTTTTATTATCAATAATAGTTCATTTTCCATTTTCTACACACTGGCAGTGCTTCTGTATGACTGCTACAGTATGTATTTTAATATAATTATATGATTATGCTGCTATTACATAATGACTTTATTCTGTTCTTTTTTTTTTTTTTACTTATAATGTGTATATAATACAGCTTGATACAATACATAATTATTATTATTATATAGGTAGCCCCTGAATCTGTAATTGCAATTCTATAGCATTTTTTCTATCAAAGCCAGCGAATGATTCAATGTAATGTCGCTAAACCCCAGACGGCTCGCTAATTGCGTGTGCTGCTCGGAAACAGAAGTCATTATTACCAGAGGATTCAATGTCACAATGGAATTTTTCATTTCTTTATAATCCGACTGAAATAAGCGCATTATCGTCTTGTGTTTTGTGGCGGCTATTTTGTACGTTGTTGAAGCAGGACTGTGGAAATGTCGGTGTAGCCGAGATACCATTAGCTAAGCATCGCTATGTTTTAAAAAAATAAAATAAAAAAATTTGACGCTAGAGGCATAATATAATGCGTAGCTTCATTCGCTTCATTGTCTGTGCGAGCCTTGGACAGTTTTATTTAGGTTTTAGGAGAATGTAGTAGCAGTCCTAATTTCAACATACCGTATATACTTGAGTATAAGCCGACCCGAATATAAGCCGAGGCACCTAATTTTACCACAAAAAAATGGGAAAATGTATTGACTCGAGTATAAGCCTAGGGTGAGAAATGCGCAGCTACTGTAATGCCCCGTACACACGGTCGGATTTTCCGACGGAAAATGTCCTATCGGACAATGTTGTCGGAAATTCCGACCGTGTGTAGGCTCCATCGGACTTTTTCCGTCGTATTTTCTGAAGGACAAAGTTTTATCTCCTGCTCTCAAATTTTCCGACAACAAAGTCCGACTTTTTCCGATCGTGTGTAGCGAATTCCGACAGACAAAGTGCCACGCATGCTCAGATCACATTAGAAGACCAAAGCTATTGGCTACTAGCCTCTACGTAGTCCTATCGTACGCAACGAACGTCACCACGTTCAGAATGATCGGATTTTCCGACAACTTTGTCCGACCGTGTGTACGCAACACCAGTGTCGGACAAAATCCATCGGAAAAAAATCTGACGGATTTTGTGGTCGGAATTTCCGACCGTGTGTACGGGGCATAAGAGGAAAAGAGGGTCAACAATGCCCACTTGCAGCCTCACTGTGCCCATTTGCAGCCATAGGTCCCCCAAACTTCAAACTTGGTAGTTAAGGGTTCCTAGATGCCCCCCCTAGCTGCAGCCAAAATTTGGGGTCTCTGGAGCCAAAGGGTCCCGAAATGACTTTGCTGTAGATGGACACAGTTGACCGACTTTGGGGCTCTGTATCTCAGGGGCACTTGGTGCTAGGAACCCCAAATTTGGTGTGCAAACCCAGTGGAACCATCAGTACAACATATCCAAGAGATATGGGGCCCCAAAGTCAGTTCAGGAAATGTCAAGCACTTTTCTGCAGCAGAGAATGACATTTTCCGAACTGACTTTGGGGCCCGTATCTTGGTGCTAGGAACCCAATCTTTGGAAATGTTATATCGATGGTTACACTGGATGTCCACTGGATGGTTCCTAGCACCAAGTGGCCCCAAGATACGGGGCCCCAAAGTCGGGTCGGAAAATGTCATTCTCTGCTGCAGAAAAGGGCTTGACTCCAGTATATTTTCAGCACAAAAAAATGTGCTGAAAAACTCGGCTTATGCTCGAGTATATACGATATCCTATATATTTTATTTAATTTCATGTTAATTTTAGTTTATTTAATGATACAGCAAAAAAAAAAAAAAAGACAGCACCTTCCCGCAGCTTGGGTGCCCATCCATGGGCTGTTCTTTGTTAGTAAGCTTTACAGTCTGCATGGATGGGGCTGTGTAGGGGTTCCCTAGGGAATGATAAAGAGTGCTTCTACCATCATAAGCGCTTGCTATTGATCACAGAAGATTTTCCAATTTGTTAGAGAATTCAAGTGTGACCCCCAGGGGCTACTGTATTAAAACTGAAAAAAAAAGCAAATAAAGAGAGATGGGCTGCAGGCTCCCTCCCGCCAGGCCCCCAGCCAGTTTCAGTTCCCTTAACCTCTGACAATGCCTAGTTCCCATAGTGTCCCCCGACCTTCTATAGTGGACCACAGTGCCCGCCAGCACCCACAATGTGCTCCAACCTCCCACAGTGCCACTCAGCATCCCAGAGTTCCCCAACCTTCCATAGTGGACCACAGTGCCCCTCAGCCCCCACTGTGTACTCTCCAAGCTCCCACAGTGCTACTTAGCATCCCAGAGTTCCCCAACCTTCCATAGTGGACCACAGTGCCCCTCAGCCCCCACTGTGTACTCTCCAACCTCCCAGAGTGCCACTCAGCATCGCCCAGTGCCCCCCAACCTTCCATAATGGACCACAGTGCCCCATCAGACCCGACAGTGCTCTCCAACCTCCCACAGTACCACTGAGCCTCCCATAGTGGCCCCCAACCTTCCATAGTGGACCACAGTGCCCTTCAGCCCCCATGGTGCTCCCCATCTTCCCACAGTGTCCTCCAGCCTACTGCTGAGCCTCCAGTCCCCCATAGCACCCCTAACCTAATCAGTGTTCCACACTGCCCCCCAACCTCTCATAGTGCCCCTCCAACCTTCCATAGTGGACCTCGGTGCTCCTCAGCCTCCACAGTGTTAATCAACCTGCCACAATGCCACTCAGCCTCCAACAGTGTCCCTAAAATGTCTATAATGGACCACGGTGCCCTTAAGCCCCCATGGTGCTCTCCAACCTCCCCCAGTGCCACCAGCCTACTGCAGAGCCTCCAGCCACCCATAATGCCTTCAACCTCAACTTATGCTACATTGCCTCAACCTCCCATAAGGCACCCCCCCTCCCCAGCCCCTGCAGTACCCTCCTGTCTAATACAGCCTTCCACAGTGTCCCCCTAACCTTCCATAGTGGACAGCAGTACCCCTCCTCCTCCAACGTACTGCTCAAACTGCCACAGTATCACCTCCCACAGTGTCCCCCAAACTTCTATAATGAATGGCAGTGCTCTTTAGCCCCCACAGTGCTCTCCAACCTCCCACAGTGCCACCCAGCCTACTGTAGAGCCATCCAGCCCTCCACAGTGCACCCAACCTCAACAGTGTTCCACACTGCCTCCGAACCTCGCACAGTGCCCGCCATCCCCACCCAACCCCTGCAGTACCTTTCAGTCTAACACAGTACCCCTACAAAGCCCCTAGCTTCCTCCAGAGATTTCATCCCCCACTGTTTCCCCCAGCCCATTCCAGAGACCTCATTCTATACAGCACCACCAGAGAGCAGCATATCGCCGTGATCTGCGGCTTTCTCAATGCGCCTGCGCACCGCTGTCTACGGCCCATGCGCTGTAGACAGCGGTGCCTGTCTTTTTGTAAATATCTCCTAAACCGTGTAGGTTTAGGAGATATTTATTGGATCTACAGGTAAGCCTTAATCTAGGCTTACCTGTAGGCCAAAGTGGTTTGTAAGGGTTTACAACCACTTTAAACTAGGTATTGGTACTTTTGGCAGTGTGGACAGGTGCCGGGTCCTGTTGGAAAATTAAATTGGCATCTCCATAAAGCTGGTCAGCAGAGGGAAGCATGAAGTGCGCTAGAATCTCCTGGCAGAGGGATGTGCTGACTTTGGACTTGATTAAACACAGTGGACCAACACCAGCAGATGACATGGCTCCCCAAATCATCACCGACTGTGAAAACTTCAAACTAGACCTCATGCAACTTGGATTCTGTGCCTCTCCACTCTTCCTCCAGACTCTGGGACCTTGATTTCCAAATGAAATGCAAAATTTTCCAGTCAGTGATGATTTAAGAATCTCCAAATTGGGCCCAAAGTGTCAATATTTTGTGTGGCCACCATTATTTTCCAGCACTCCCTTAACCCCCTTGGGCATGGAGTTCACCAGAGCTTCACAGGTTGCCACTGGAGTCCTCTTCCACTCCTCCATGATGACATCACGGAGAAGGTGGATTTCAGAGAACTTGCGCTCCACCTTCCATTTGAGGATGCCCCACAGATGCTCAATAGGGTTTAGGTCTGTAGACATGCTTGGCCAGTCCATCACCTTTACCCTCAGTTTCTTTAGCAATGCAGTGGTCGTCATGGAGGTGTGTTTGGGGTCGTTATGTTGGAATACTGCCCTGCGGCCCAGTCTCTGGAGGGAGGGAATCGTGAAGCTCTGCTTCAGTATGTCACAGTACATGTTGGCATTCATGGTTCCCTCAATGAACTGTAGCTCCCCAGTGCCGGCAGCACTCATGCAGCCCCAGAAAATGACACTCCCTCCACCATGCTTGACTGCAGGCAAGACACACTTGTCTTTGTACTCCTCACCTGGTTGCCCCCACACACGCTTGTCACCATCTGAACCAAATAAGTTTATCTTGGTCTCATCAGACCACAGGACATGGTTCCAGTAATCCATGTCCTTAGTCTGCTTGTCTTCAGCAAACTGTTTGCAGGCTTTCTTGTGCATCATCTGTAGAAGAGGCTTCCTTCTGGGACGACAGCCATGAAGACCAATTTGATACAGTGTGCGGCGTATGGTCTGAGCAGTGACTGGTTGACCCCCCACCCCTTCAATCTCTACAGCAATGCACTCCCCAAAGACAACCTCCGGGTATGACGCTGAGCATGTGCACTCAACTTCTTTGGTCGACCATGGCGAGGCCTGTTCTGAGTGGAACCTGTCCTTTTAAATCACTGTATGGTCTTGGCCACCGTGCTGCAGCTCAGTTTCAGGGTCTTAGCAATCTTCTTATAGCCTAGGCCATCTTTATGTAGAGCAATAATTCTTTTTTCAGATCCCCAGAGAGTTCTTTGCCATGAGGTGCCATGTTGAACTTCCAGTGACCAGTATGAGAGAGTGAGAGCGATAATACCAAATTTAACTCACCTGCTCCCCATTCACACCGAGACCTTGTAACACTAACGAGTCACATGACACCAGGGAGGGAAAATGGATAATTGGGCCCAATTTGGACATTTTCACTTAAGAGTGTATTCACTTTTGTGTTGAGTTATTTTTGAGGGGACAGCAAATTTACACTGTTATACAAGCTGTACACTCACTACTTTACATTGTAGCAAAGTGTAATTTCTTCAGTGTTGTCACATGAAAAGATATAATAAAATATTGACAATAATGTGAGGGGTGACGTTTGTGAGATACTGTGTATATATATATATATATATATATATATTTCAAAAAATTATAATTCTGCCCTGACATGCACTTTAGGTAGGTAGGTGGCTCACGATGAATAGAATTCACTCTGTGCCATCTTTTATGTAGGTGGTTAGAAACTGCACATTACCCCTGGCATACCTAGCCCTCCATCATTGTTCACATATGTTTCCATGTGTGCCCACATTCCATCACCACCGCTATTGCTATGGTGGCCGCTGTCCAAAAGCCGCCATCTCCTCTGTACAGAGATACATTGTGTTTTCTATACTCATCTCTTTCTGCAAAACACAATTCCTCCAATTAAATGTACAAATTCTAGCATCATTATGGTCTAGCTGTGCATTCTCTTCACTGGTGAGCTAAATAACAACTCAGCCATTGTCTTAAACTGTAACATAACATTGCTATACTTAAAAAAAATATATAATAAAAAAATGATTTAATTTAAAATAATAACATAAAAATATTTTTTTTAAATAATAAATAAAAATAAAATTTAAAATTTAAAAAACTCTGTCGTGTATTCATTTATATTTTTGTTCCAAATTTTCTTAAAGGTATGCAAAATATAAAATCCCATATTGATTTCCACATTGTATTTCAATTATTTCTAGCCTGCAGCTATCATTCTGAACAATCTTGAAATTTTTAAACTTACTTTGTGAAGATTCTCATACATTTACCTCCTTGATCCCTGTGATACAAAGTCACTATGTCCTGTGGGTAGGCACTGCGGTGTCACACATTTCCGAGAGCCTGCCTTCTGAACTGCAGAGGGGCTGAGAGGAGGAGTTACAGGAGGCGGGGTCAGTACAGGAATCTCTGCTTACAGGCAGCAAGGTACCATGGGATATGTAGTCCTTAGAAATGGAGGAGAAGCTGCAAAGCATGCAGGGAATCCAGGAAGTTGTGCAAAGAGATGGCCAGCAGACAGGCAGCCCTCATGGACAGAGCTGACCAATCATAATCTATCTGGTCTATACTGGCAGCGCTGGACAGAGAGGAGAGAAATCAGCTGGGATGTCAAACCCCTGGACCAGTGGAGCAGCCTGCGGAAGCCTTGACCGCTCAGCATTGTGGGAGGTAAGTACAGTGGGGACCGGGGGAGGGGTCTGGTGTTAGGTCAACTTTACAGATTTGCTGAAAGGTGAACTAATACTTAAAAGAGAAGTTTGGGATTTTTTGGTAAGAATCATACTTACCTAGGTGGATGCAGCATCGGTCTAGTGCTCTATACAGGGGGAGATCTGTACTGGGGGAAAGGAATCGTTATTAGTGGAAGGGGGAGATCTGTACTGGGGATGGGAATCATTATTAGTGGAAGGGGGAGATCTGTATTGGGGATGGGAATCATTATTAGTGGAAGGGGGAGATCTGTACTGGGGGAAGGGAATCATTATAAGTTGAAGGGGGAGATCTGTAGTGGGGAAAAGAATCATTATTAGTGGAAGGGGGAGATCTGTACTGGGGGAAGGGAATCATTATTAGTGGAAGGGGGAGATATGTACTGGGGGAAGGGAATCATTATTAGTGGAAGGGGGAGATCTGTACTGGGGTAAGGAAATCATTATAAGTGGAAGGGGGAGATCTGTACTGGGGGAATGGAATCGTTATTAGTGGAAGGGGGAGATCTGTAGTGGGGGAAGGGAATCATTATTAGTGGAAGGGGGAGATATGTACTGGGGGAAGGGAATCATTAGAAGTGGAAGGGGAGATCTGTACTGGGGGAAAGGAATCATTATAAGTGGAAGGGGGAGATCTGTACTGGGGGAATGGAATCGTTATTAGTGGAAGGGGGAGATCTGTAGTGGGGGAAGGGAATCATTATTAGTGGAAGGGGGAGATATGTACTGGGGGAAGGGAATCATTAGAAGTGGAAGGGGAGATCTGTACTGGGGGAAAGGAATCATTATAAGTGGAAGGGGGAGTTGTGTACTTGGGGAAGGTACTCATCATTAGTGGAAGGGGGAGATCTGTACTGGGGGAAGGAAATCATTATTAGTAGAATGGGAGATCTGTAATTGAGGAAGGGAATCATTATTAGTGAAAGAAGGAGATCTGTACTGGGGTAAGGAAATCATTATAAGTGGAAGGGGGAGATCTGTACTGGGGGAATGGAATCGTTATTAGTGGAAGGGGGAGATCTGTAGTGGGGGAAGGGAATCGTTATTAGTGGAAGGGGGAGATATGTACTGGGGGAAGGGAATCATTAGAAGTGGAAGGGGAGATCTGTACTGGGGGAAAGGAATCATTATAAGTGGAAGGGGGAGTTGTGTACTTGGGGAAGGTACTCATCATTAGTGGAAGGGGGAGATCTGTACTGGGGGAAGGAAATCATTATTAGTAGAATGGGAGATCTGTACTTGAGGAAGGGAATCATTATTAGTGAAAGAAGGAGATCTGTACTGGGGGAAGGGAATCATTATAAGTGGAAGGGGGAGATCTGTACTGGGGGAAGGGAATCGTTATTAGTGGAAGGGGGAGATCTGTACTGGGGAGATTTGACTTAGAGGCAGTTGTTTTTTTATCTAGGTACTCCAGGCTGAATGCCCCCTTTCCCAGAAAAACAATATCTATGGTCCTGAGTATGTAAAGACCTGCATAAATTGTCAGTGCTATATAAATACCTGTAATAAATAAAACTGATTGGTGCCTAGAGGTTACTGCTCTTTGCACACCATCGTTACTTTTGGCATGGTTTAATCCCAAAAGCTGATTTTGCATTATATTTGTGTGGGTGGTTTCAATGCTTTCATTTGACTTCATAGATATAATGCAGTTTGATGTAAAAAATGTTTTATAATGAGTTTCTGAGTCTGTAATGGTGGTTTTCAGCGTTCCTTATATCAAAGTTAAAAAGTAGCGGATAATTTAATGTGTTTCTGCTAGATCCTACACCACGCATTAATTGTATGTTCTAGAAACTGGAATCATTATCGGAGAGCTCAGCCTCAGAATAGAATGCTCATTTATTTTTAATCCAGATGAAATAACCACATCTGAACCACTAAAAAGATATATTCCATAATGAGGAATCTCAGAATGTATAAAAGGGTATCTCTGCTTTGCATCTAGGTGGCCGCCAACAGTTCAAATTTTTGCGCTCATACAGCCACGGGTTTAATAATTGGTTGGCTTTTTTTTAAAGAGAAAGCATGATGGTATCTGGTTAAATTTTATGTTTTATTCTCTGTTATGATATATGCAAATGCTTATGCGAGATTTGGCTTGCAAAGTATGCTTGGTTTTTTTAAAGAGAAAGCCCAGCACTACCTGCACCCCTGTTAACTGCTATTGCAGATTGAAGTCTTCTCTCTGTTATCAAGAGTTGGTATGTAAAAGTTCACAAAACAAATGTTTTATTCTTCATGATAATATCAAAGTTTTATTTTACAAAAAAAAAAACATGTAAATGTTTTTGTGAGATTTGGCTCTAAAGAGAGAACACTACATGTGCATTTCTCGTTGCTTCTGTAGACTGAAGATCAAGATGGTCCCCTCTCTCTGCAGCAGAAGACAGGGAGGGGGGTAAAAGTATACAAAATGTATATTTTATGTTTCATTCTTGTGTCAAATCTTCATTTTAGAAATAAAAATGTATGGTAAATGCTTTTGTGAGAATTAGCTTCAAAAGCATACGTGGCTTTCTAAAGAGAAAGACCAGCACCACCTGTGTACTTGTTGCCTCTGCAGACTGAAGATCAAGGTGGTCATCTCTTTGCAAGCAGAAGAATTTTTTCAAAATGGATATTTTTTTTTACTTTTTTTTACTATGTAAAACCTTTATTCTTAAAATAAACGTATACATGCTTTCGTTAATCTAGCTTTAGGGAGAAAGCCCAGCACTGCCTGTGCAATTCTTGCTGCTTCTTTTTCTTCTGTATGCAGACCTTGATTCCTGGTCATTCTTGGCTTATCTTCATATCCCATGCTGTGCATACCAACTTTAACACCCATACTCTGCATATATGTGCCCATGCATTTCTATGCCCAGGGTGCACTTTCAAAGAGAGCCCCCAGTCTTCAGTTGAATGGAAGCCAGTGAGACTCCCAATCATGTGACCACTATGAGAGCCAATCACAGCGGTCACGAGATTAGGCAGGCCTTCCTACCCCCTGGACATAAGAGTCACACTGAGGCTCAGGCTGGGGAGGAAGGGGTTAAGACAGGAAGGCTTCTTTCAGACAGCTGGCAATGCTTACTGCCCTATGAAAAATGATCCATGGCCAGTAAAGTAGCGGTCGGCAGGTGAACAGGAGGTCTGCTTTTTTTTTTTTCCAAGGAGGAATTAAAGAAATCACACTGCAACCACAGGCTCATGTTCCCATTGAACTTAAAGGAGGAGTTTGACAGGGGGTGGCACCTGTCAAACTCTGCAGCCCAAGTTAAAAATGCCACGGCCACAGCAAGTGTTCATCCCTATCAGGCTGTAATGTTAGCATATGGAGGTGGGGTGCTGAGGAGGGGGTGATAAAACTGCAGCTTAGTTGCCTGTGAAAGAGCCCTAGCTCTAGGTGCACACTTCTGCGCGTGGCTACGGGATTCTCAGTGATTCCCCCACCCGCAGTGAAAATGTACTGCTCTGCAGAAACTCGCGAGGCTGTCATTCATTCTGAATGGCACCCCCGTGCATGTAAAATCGCAGTGCTTGTGCGGGAACCGCAGGGAAATCGCATGGTCAAAAAGACCATGCGATTTCCCTGCGGCCGCATTTTTAAAAAGAGCATGCACCTTTTTTTTGAGGAAACGCAAGCACGACAGCCCATTGAAATAAATGGGCTGTCATGCTCGTGCAAACGCGGCTCGCAAACACGCAGAGATGTGAACCTAGGGTAAGGTCTCGTTCACACCTATGCAGTTTGCTTTTGATCCATTTCTGCAGTTCTTTTTGCGGTGCTTTTTGTGTTTTTGCATTCGCACTGTTGACACGTTTTTCACACGTTTTGCATTTTTATGCTTTTTTTTTTTGTGTTTTTGCATTGCGCTTTTGACACGTTTTTCACACGTTTGTTGATGCGTTTTGCATTTTTATGCTTTTTTTTGGCCAATTTGTTGTGAAGATTAAAAAATGTAAGAAACAGTCCGATGGGAGCTTTTCCGACCGTGTGTATGCCCAACGGTCTTTTTCTGTTGGCATTTCCGACGGACTTTGGATTGAATGAATGAATGAATGAATGATTTGTATAGCGCTGCAACTGCGAACTGAATCGCCTCGAGGCGCTTGACTGCTCATTTTGGGATGCCATGTATTAGAAGAGGTGGGTCTTGAGTTTTTTCCTGAAGGCCTGATGGTTTTCTTCCATGCGGATGTTGTTTGGTAGAGCATTCCATAGCCGGGGTCCCTGTACTGCGAATCTTCGTTCTCCTTTCGATTTGTAGCGGGCTTTGGGGATGAGAAGGCGATTTTGGTTTGTTGATCGAAGTCTGCGATTCGGTATGTATTTTTCTATTTTCTCACAAAGGTATTGAGGCGCATTTCCTTGTGTACATTTGTGGGTGAGGCAGAGGGTCTTGAATGTGATCCTGTCTTTTACCTTGAGCCAATGGAGCATCCTTAGGGATGCGGAGATGGATTCCCAGGGTTTCTTTCCGGTGACTATTCTTGCTGCTGTGTTTTGGACAATTTGAAGGCGCGCAATCTGGTAATCCGGTAATCCTATGTAGAGTGAGTTTGCGTAGTCGAGCCGTGAATTGATGATCGTTCCTACTACTACCGCTTTTTCCTTTTCCGGGATGAAGGGGATGAGTCTGCGTAGCATGCGAAGGAGATGGTGGGATCCGCTGATTACGGATCCTATTTGTGCCTCCATTGTCATCTCTGAATCAAAGATTACTCCGAGGCTTTTGGCTTTGTTGCTTGGAAGGATGGTCTGTCCCAAGATGGTTGGTGGTGTCCAAGGGGTCTTCGTCTTTTTCCTTGAGTTTGCGTCGAGGAGCAGTAATTCTGTTTTTGATCCATTTAGTTTGAGGGAGCTAGTGGTCATCCAGTCATCTATCAATGTGAGACATTTTCCTAGTTCCTGGTATTGGTCTTTTTGTCCGGTGATCCGGAAGTACAGTTGAGTGTCGTCCACGTATGAGTGGAAGCACAGATCCAATTTGCTAATAATTTTGAAGAGTGGTCGGATGTAAATGTTGAACAGTACTGGTGACAATGGTGATCCTTGAGGGACTCCATAAGTGATTGCCCGAGTTTCCGAAGTGAAGGCTCCTAGTTTCACTGTTTGTGACCGGTTTCCTAAGAAGGAAGCAAACCATGGCAGATCTCCATCTGTAACTCCTGCCACTTCCTTGAGGCGGCTGAGAAGCATGTTGTGGTCCACTGTGTCGAACGCCGCACTGAGATCCAGCAATACCAGAAGACACGATTCTCCCTCATCCGCTGCTTCTAGGGCGTCATCCCATATTTTCAGAAGTGCCGTTTCTGTGCCATGGCCTGGGCGGAAGCCCGATTGTAGTGGGTCTAGGAGCTTGTGTGTGTCCAGATGAAGTTGAAGCTGTTGTACTACTACTTTCTCCATGATCTTGGAAATGGTGTTCAGGCTTGTTACCGGTCTGCGATTGTTCGGATCCTTGGGGTCGAGGTTGGGTTTCTTTAGTAATGGTTTGATGATGCCTTGCTTGAAAGAATTCGGAACCAATCCTTCTTTGAACGACTGATTTACTAGGTGTGTGATAGCGGGGGCCAGAATGTCGGAGCATTCTTTCAAGAGTTTTGTGGGGATGATGTCGTTTGGCGAGGTGCTGTCTCGGAGGCTCTTGATGACATTTTTGGTTTCATCCGTTGTGATCGGGGTAAGTGAAAAATGTGGTGCTTGTGCGCTGTGGATGTAAAATTCCTTACCTGGGTTGAGTTGAGTAGAGCTGGTTGTTGTTTTTTTTTTGTTGAATTATTTTCTGAATGTTGTCTATTTTGTTGATGAAAAAATCTGATAATTTGTTGCAGTATTCTTGAGTTTCGTTTCCTAGGGGCTCAAGGCAGGTGGGGTTCATAGTCTGGGCGACTAGTTTGAAAAGTTCCCGTGGTCGGTTTAAGGCTTTTGAGAGGGTGTTTGAGACATGTTCTTTTTTTGCTGTGAAAATTGCTTTATGATATCTCTTGGTGAGTATTCTGTAGTTTGTGTGATTTTCCTTTGTGGTGTTTCTTCTCCAGGCTCTTTCTGCTCTTCTGTGTTCCCGTTTCAGTAGAGTAAGCGTGCCATTAAACCAACCAGAATTTTTCTTGCGGATGGGTACTCGATGTTTCGGGGCGACTGCGTCTGCTGTTTGTAGAAGTGCCTTGTTTATGAAGCTGAGTATTCGTTCTGTTGAGTGGTTTTGATTTAGTGTACCCATTTTGTGTGTTAGTGTGGTTTTGAAGATTTCCGAATGTAGTTTCTTCTGCGATCTAATCCAGTGTGTTGTTGCTGCTGGGTTTGGTTTTTGCAGGGAGATGTTGGTGGCGATCTCAAATTTGATAGCGTGGTGGTCTGACCATGGTAGCGCTATGTTGTCTTGAATGCTGATGTCCGTATTTTGCTTGAAGATGAGGTCCAGGATGTGACCCGACCCATGTGTGGGAGCCTTTACTAGTTGTTGAAGCCCTAGGTCTTCCAGTTGATTGATGCAGGTGGTGGCGATGGGGTCTTCGGTGGAATTCGCCCAGAGGTTGAAATCTCCGAGTACCAGAATCTTGTTGTTTTTCAGGGTGTGTGCCGAGATGAATTCCGTGAGTGGTATCGGTAGATTTGTCTTTGGTCCTGGTGGTCTGTAGCATAGCAGCATGTGGATGGTTTCTTGTGGTGTGGTTTGCATCTGTAGAGTAAGTGTCTCCATAAACGTTGCTTTGTTCTGTACCGTAGGTTTGACGAGCGCTAGATGAGCTTTGAAGATCACTGCTAGGCCTCCTCCTTTTTTTCCTTTCCGATGCTCGGTTAGGATCCTGTAGTTTTCTGGCACTAATTCTGTTAGGATGGTGTTGCAGTCGGGTGTTAGCCAGCTTTCCGTGATGAAGAGGCAATCTATGTTGTTTTGTGTGATGAAGTCATGGATTTCGTGCCTGTGCTTGACTGCCGATCTGGTGTTAATCAAAGCGCATGCTAACTGTTGCGGTTGAGTTGTAGTCTTCTTATGTTTGATCGTTGCTTGTGGATCGATTCTTAGTAGTCGTTCTTTTTGTAATATTTTTTGAATGTCGGTCGGTAGAGTTGCGGTCAAATTTCTTAGTCTGCATAGGGACTCTGCTGAGTATTTGAAATTGCACATGTTGAGGTGCTCCAAAAAAATTCCCTGCTGTGGACGAGATGATGCGTTGAAAAACGCTGATGCTGTTGTTGAGGCGATAACGGTCTTGCGCAGGCTAGTTGAAGATGTTGCGGATCTGTGGGAAAACCCTGTAGACCTACACCCTCCCTCCCGTTGATCCAGAGGAAGGCGAAAAACCCCTACTAGCGCGGCCAATTGCTGTAGCAGAGGAAAAAATTCCTTCCTGACCCCCCGAGGGGCGGTCGGATGTTGGTCCCTGGATCAACTGCTAAGTGGTGGTCCCTGCGTTACTTACCAGAATATTTACCTTACCGGGTGATCCAATGATGGCGATAGGGTGGATCCTGATGTTGATCTCCCTGCACAGGTACTATGACCCCTGTTACAACCTCCTGTTATAAACTCCTGGTTTTAACTCACCACTTAGACAAGTTCCACTTGGACAGAGTTCAACCAGTCTCAAGGATGAGCAGGCTCACGATGAGCTCTACACAAACTTATATAGGCCTGAAACACCTGGGAGCAATTAGGCACTCCCCTTAATTAGTAAGCTGAAGGAAGGAAAGTAAAAAAAAAAAAAAAACTGTTTAAAAAGTGTAAGAAGAAAAGGGTATTAAGAAGATAAAATGGAAAAGGTCCAGAAGAACCTAAAAATGCAATCCAGCAATCACCAGCAGTCAAAAAAGCAAAATTTGTTCACTCTCCACACAGTGTCCTCACTGTTTGGCTTCCAACCAAAATTCTGGATTGAGAACCTGTTCTTATTTTTTCCGACGGAAAACCTTTCTATCGGATTTTTCGATCGTGTGTATGCAATTCCGACACGCAAAATTCCGACGCATGCTCGGAAACAATTCGACGCATGCTCGGAAGCATTAAACTTCCCTTTTATAGTGCAGTCGAACGTGTTGTATGTCGTGGTGTTATTGACCATCGGAATTTGGTGTGACCGTGTGTAGGCAAGACAGTTTGAGCAAAATTCCGTCGGAACCTTTAGAACTTTTTCCGACTAAAATTCCGACCGTGTGTACGCGGCAAAACACATTTTTAATCAATGATGGGAGAAAAATAATCAAAAAATAAATGCGCATAAGCTGTGATCTGGAAAGAAAAGAAGATTCCCGGACACAAAATACATTTTCTGTATTTTCGGTGAAATTAAAGGCTTAGTCAAATTTCAAAATCAATGGTGGTGCTATCGGATCACAAAACACACTGAATTTCTGATTTTGGATCGACAAATCGTTTGGAATTCGACCAGTGTATAGCCTCATACACACGATCGGACCGTGGACCAACTTTCCTGTGGATTTTTGTCCAAAGGGCGTTGGCCCCAAGTTGGTATTGCATACACACGGCAGGACTTTTTCAGCCAACTTTCACCAAATCACTTGGTTTTTCTGCTCTTTACCGCCACCTTTGGTCAACTTCTGTATTGTTGTCTGATCTTTTGCATTGGTTCTGCATTGGTTTGTACAAAAGTCCGTTGGTTTTGTGTACACACGGTCGGACTTTGGTCCATCGGACTTTTGTTGGCAGAAAGTTGGTCCGTTCGCACAGCCAACAAAAGTCCGATGAAACCTGGAAAAAGTTGGTCCGATGGAGCGTACACACGGTCGGATGTTGGTCCAAAACAGCTAATTTGCATGTTGTTTGTCAAAAAGTCCGATCGTGTGTATGGGCCTTATGGCTTGCATAAGAGCAGGACATTATACCCAGTACAGACAAAAAAAAAGGAAAAAACAAACATAAAAACGTGACCAGGTTTTAACTCGTTCCTATCCTTTTCAAAACGGAAAAAAAAAAGTTTTGCTTTTAGATTTAATTATGTGATTTGTGATTTTCAGTGATAAAATCATCTGCTACTTTAAGCCACCATGACTCAGTAATGTACAGGGGAGTTTATATAACCTCACATCAGTCAGATCTAAGGTGCGTATAATACATGGCTGCCTTTGTGCTTATTATAATTAAATATCTACTCCCTGGAACATGTACAGATGTTGTTTGATGGGCTGTAAATAATTGCTGGCCGGCCAGTTGCTGTGTGTACACATGAGCAGATTAAGTAAACCGTAGGGGATCGTTCATATCCTTATAATGCAGTGATTACTTCCTCTACACGGCACAACATTTATATTACTAAGACATCAACGCAGTACTGCTTTTCTGAGATATTAAGAATAACTTGTTTTTTATGCAGTTACTTTATTTATTTATCATATTAAAGAGGATCTGTCTCTTGTAGATGAGCTTAAGCATCATTAGGCTTTATACAATGTATGCAACTTGGTGCATTCCTCAGTGCATATTATGTGCCAGCAGCTTAGAAACAGTTGGCCAAGTGGCCGGTCTACACTTCCCATTTTGGTTTATTCCCTTCTACTCCTTTGCTCTGTTTCAGTCTTCCTAACAGGAGTAAATATAAATCTAATGGGAACTTTTCAGGCCCTGGTTTGCAGTCTCCTCTTTAATTTATCCTAAAGGTGTTCTATCGGGTTGAGGTCAGGACTCTCTGCAGGTCAGTCAAGTTACTCCACCCCAAACTCGCTAATTTATGTCTTTATGGACCTTGCTTTGTGCACTGGTCCAAATCATTTGGTGGAGGGGGGATTATGGTGGGGGGTTGTTCTTCAGGGGTTGGGTTTGACCCCTCAGTTCCAGTGAAGGGAACTCTTAAGGCGTCTGCATACCAAGACATTTTGGACAATTTCATGCTCTCAACTTTGTGGGAACAGTTTTGGGGATGGCCCCTTCCTGTTCCAACATGACTGCACACCGGTGCACAAAGCAAGGTCCATAAAGACATGGATGAGCGAGTTTAGGGTGGAGGAAGTTAACTGGCCTGCCCCAAACCGATGGAACACCTTTGAGATGAATTAGAGTGGAGACTGCGAGCCAGGCTTTTTTGTCCAACATCAGTGCCTGACCTCACAAATGGGCTTCTGGAAGAATGGTCAAACATTCCCATAGACACACTCCTAAACTCGGTGGACAGCCTTCCCAGAAGAGTTGAAGCTGTTATAGCTGCAAAGGGTGGGCCAACTCAATACTGAACCCTACGGACTAAGACTGGGATGCCATTAAAGTTCATGTCCATGTAAAGGCATGTGTCCCAATACTTTTGGTATTATAGCGTATCTCATAAAATATTACACCAGTTTAATTCATACAATAATAATCTTACAGTACAAAGAAACACATATTAAAAAAGTTTGGGGTACATAATCCTGAACACATTTCACCAGTTCGTGGACCAGCTTCATGAGGAGGAGATAAGATGTATGATACAAATGTAGCATGAAAACATGGTGGTGCAGAGGGACCCAATGGGACATGTCTCATAGTACAGTAGAGCAGCCTTTTTCAAGCAGGGTGCCTTCAGGTTTCTTCAGGGGTGCCTTGGCAAAATGCCTAAAAATTGCCCAAAAACTGTATACAAGCCGTTGGGAGGATGAAGCCTTTTAGTTACACAAAGCCACAGGTTTTCATTGTGCACCATTAAAACCTTCTAGCTGAAAGCGCCCTAACAATATCATCCTTGATTGCCCCTCCCCTGCCCCTCTTCGTGAGCACTGGGGTCAGTGAGGGGGAGAAACATTGATCTGGGATCTGGGGGGGTGAACTAACAACAAAATGAACATTTGTAAGGCTTATTAAGAGTGTGTGATATCAATGGACCAGGGAGTCCCCCAGTTTGCACAGAGCCAAAAGCTGAAGGCGAATAAAGATGGCCGCGTCAACATTACGGAAACCATTCTAGTAGTATACGCCAGAAAGGTACTTGTAGTCAGAAGACGAAGGGAGAAGATCACAGTCAGACTAAACTACTGCCAACGTGCCACTATAGGGTCCTAAACCATCAGGGGGAGGTCAACCAAAGTGTAAGCTACCATATTTCTTATATCTCCCAATATCTCCAAGAAAAAACACCTCCCTGCTACACACCTTAAATTCACCTTTTGGAAAAAAAGTTGACCATGTAGTCAGGGGGCCCCGTGGGCAGCTTAGAAAAAATTGAATTGCCATACCTGTAGGCCATGGAAAGCACCTCAAAAACCTGGCCAAAAAAAATGCCCTCTAAGCTCAGCTACTATAGAAAGAGAGAGAGAGAGAGCGCAGTGTGCGTGCCCTAGTTTTGAATGAGGGAGAAATCTCGCTCCAGTGATGGTGAATCCTAGCTTCTAGGCAGGACAGGGCTCATTGTTTACAATGGGAATTTTTTGTCCAGTCTTTAGAGATACCACTCAACGCCTACAGGTATGGTAGCTAAACTAAGCAAATGTTTTCTGCTGGGGCCCATTGACTGCATAGTCAATTTTGTTTAAAAGGACCCTTTACTTCTGCCCTCCCCCACAGTACACACTCAACTTCCCTTTGCTCCCTTGCTGCTCTTTCCAGCTGCCAGAATAGAAGAAAATATCCAGTACTCCCATGTATGGTGGAGCATGTGACTTATGACCAGTGTTGGTCATCTTACTTTAAATAAGTAATTAGTTACAAGTTACAAATTACTTCTCCCAAAAAGTAATTGCATTAGTAACTTGGTTACTACATTGGAAAAGTAATTAGTTACTCAGCAAAGTAACTGTGACAGGGGTGGCAGTGGTGGTGGTGAACTTGGGGGTGTGGCAGTGGTGGTGGTGTACTTGGGGGGGGTGGCAGTGGTGGTGGTGTACAGTTCTTGGGGAGGGGGTGGCAGGCGGCGGTGGTACTTGGGAGGGTGGCAGCGGTGGTGGTACCATCCTCTCCCACCACCACCTCTGCCTCTTAGTAAGAAGCAGAGGTGGTGGAGGACTTGGGATGGATCGATTGCACTGCAATTCGAATTGTCAGACAGTCACTTACTTAAATGCCTCCAGGGATGCCTTTCCTCATGGGGAGAGAGAGAGACCCTCCCCTTCACTCGATTGGTGTCAGATGGTCAGCTGACTTAATTTTTCAGTGTCCGCCCCTCCTCCCTACATTCTCTCTCTCTGGATAGGCGGGGCGGGATGGGGCGGTACAGACAGTCTCTCTGAGTCTCAGCCTCTTCTCAGCTCAGCGGGCGAAAGCCCCCTTCCCCGCGGCGGAACAAATGGCCAGGCAGCGCGGCCACGGCGGGCCTCCCGGGCGGTAGATGTAATTGAGGTAACACCGCCCAAGTAATGGGAACTGAGTTACCATGAGGGGAAGAGTAATCAGTTAGATTACTCGTTACCCTCTAAAGTAACTGCGTTAAGTAACTCCGTTTATTTTAACTGAGTTACTTACATCACTACTCATGCCCCTTCTCCCACATGATAGCGATGGTGCCTGGTGATTGGCCAGCAATGTCCCATGGGGGAGGGGAGAGAGTCCTGAGTCCTGTGTAAGCTCTGACACTGGGATTTCTTTTACTGCTCTCAACAGCCAAACAGAATGGCAGAGGAAGGAGGGAAAGATTCTACTGGGGGGTGGAAAAATAAATTCCTTTATCTTGAGTGGGGAAAGTGGAAAGTGTAATTTATTTTGTGACTTTAGAAGCGCTTTGCACCGATATGCCGTCATATGGACTTCAGATGCAGACACCTGTATCTGTAAAGCACTGAACAGTATTTTGCTAAGCAGTGATGTGTCAGTGTGATACTGCCCACACATAGCCCTTGGCCCATAAAATTAACTGGTATGACCGTGTGTCTAGAATAGAGTTGGCTGATATTACTCACAGTTTCCACAAGAGATTTAAATTGTCTTCATTTCAACAAACTCTTTGCAAATGTTAAGTGGCATAAACCTAAAACTAGAGAATGATGAATGCGGAGACATGATCCAAATGATGCCACCATTTGTGTTAGGCCTATGGAAGCATTCAGGTAGAGGGAGATCCCTTTTTCCCAGGCCTTAGAGCAGTCATTCTCAACCAGGGTTCCTCCAGAGTTTGCTAGGGGATCCTTGAATTGTGGCTGATTGACCTCCCATTTGATGGTGCCTGCATAGTTCTGGGGCCATAGTCACGTGGCAGAGCGAGCAGCATTATACCAATGATATTTTTTTGCTCTCTGCAATACATGCATTCTTCCCACTGGCCACCAATGCAATGAACATTCCCCCCACTAACCCTCGTTGAATTGGTTTTAGCAGGGGTTCCCAGAGACCTCAAAATGATTTAAAGTGTTCCTGTGGGGTAAAAAGCTTGAGAAATGCTGCCCTAAAGAGTGCTGCTGCTGTTTTGCTTCTGGGCACTATATGGTTTCATTTTTAAAACCAATTAATTGTGGTGCTTCTTGAGTCCTCTCAAGTTATGTAATATTGGAGCCCTGAAGAAGGGGGTCTCCGAAAAACATTGGGTGTTTTTTATTGTCCTGCTGAGCAAACACCAACATTAAGCCTGGGTTCACACCTATGCGAATTCGCAGCGGCCTACCATGCTGCGAATTTGCAGGACATTTCAAAATACATTAATTTTAATGAGGCATGTTCACATATCTCCGGTGCATGCGCACTGCGCATTGCAGAAAAAACGTGTGCGATTTTTGGGCAGTGCGGTGCGGCTCAGGTGCGAATTCAGGCTCATTAACTTCTATGGGCACGCATCTGATTCGCAGTTGGCTTGCGTTGTCAACACTAATTCTTTCCTTCTCCTCACTACACCTCCCCCTCTCCCCCCCCTCCCTGCTCACTGATCCGCAGCTAAAACGCTGACAAACCGCAGAACAACTGACGTTTCAGTGCGCAGTCACACCGGACATTAAATTCGCACCGCACTGGTGTGAACCCAGGCTCAAAGATTTTGGACTCTCATTTTATTGGTCTGACACTCTCTCTGGGCTTTGTACACATGGTTTCCAAAGTTAGGGTTTCCCAGTGTTTTCTGTTTGTGAGCAGCCTCACTATAGTCATTGTGCCTCATGGGAATTTGTTTGACCTCCTCAAACTATATGATCCACCCATGATTCAAATACAGCTCTTGAGTTACATAATCCAAGGCCTTAGAAAACATTTTCAATCCCGTCCAATCATTATTCCCCAAAGAAGCCTTGCCCAGTAGTATTGGTGTGCAGCATATGGACTTTATGGCCAGTTATCTAATGTCTATGGTCTTCTTAAAGAGACCCTACAGCAACATCCTATAATGTCAACTCAAACTCATAAGCAATCTGTATTCAGTATATTTACAAAAACCCTGTCTGTTGCAGCAATGTTAGACCTCGGCCAAAGATTGAGAAAAGAAAATCCATTCTTCTGTAGATTACCTCTTGTACTTCCAGCAGAAACACACTGAAGATGCAGGGGCTGGGTCATTGCAGGCAGCCTCAAAGTCTCCAAATCTGACACTCCAGGAAGTGTCAATTTTCTTACCACATTGTACAGTCTATATGGCCTTGGCAAACAAGTCTCAAATTGCAGTAGCAATATAGGAGGGTTGCCTGTTTTTATGTTTTAGATCTAAGATGTGGTTATGGGGTCCACGGCCGGGACAAGGGGTGGGCAGAAGGGGCGCTGCCCTGGGCGCAGTGGGGATTTTGTGGGGTTGTGCTAGAATAGGTGATTTGGAGGGAGGGATTTGCACCAAGAGAGTTGATTTTTGTTAGGAAGGGGTATTTGTGCTAGTAGGGATGATCAAAGGGATTTGTGCTAGGAGGGAAAATTTGGAGGGGAGGATAAGTGGTGGGAGAGGGGATTTGAGGGGCAGAGGAATTGTGCTAGAAGGGGGGATTGTGGAGGGAGATCATTTTGAGCTGGGTGGGGGGATGTGTACTGGAACAGTGGGAATTATGTTGGGGGGGGGGGGGGGGGGGAGAATTTTGGCTTGCAAAGTGAATTTATGTATAGGGGTAAGTGTGAAGATTAGTGCACAATTTTTTTCTTCACACTTTTTTTGGGGGGGGGGGGGGGGCGGGGGGCACTCGTTTGGCATCTTTGCCCTGGGCACTAGATGACCATGTCCCAGTACTGACAGGGTCTCTTTAGGCACAACTTCTTGATGTCAGACTGTATACCACTGAACAAGGCGATATGTTCTCCAGCTTTGGGCAGGATTCATATGAACCATAGTTATTATAAACTGGACTGCATGATTCCAATTGTAATTGGCTATTAAAATCCAGCTCTTGCCTAAATACTGGATCAGATTAAAAGGATAAAAAAATACCAGGTAGACCAACATGTTGATATCTTTTCATTTGTATTCTGTAATATATTCTGTGTAACAATGAATTTTTTTCTAATTTCAGTTAATGCCGCCCCGTTTGATAAAGGAAGCAGACAGGAAGAAATGGTATGTAATCAGACTTCTTCAGGTGTATGTCCTGCTGATATTGTGATGTTACACTTTGGGGGGGGGGGGGGGTTGACGTCTAAAGATTAGAGAGGAAAGATATGATAGCATGGCTGATATATGAGCTATAAAGAGAGATGTTGTTGTGCTGTTAATATTAAATCATTGTTTATCCTACTGATTTATAATATTATATGATACAATTCCACTGTGTTTTAATGTATATCCAGTTCGGCTCAAGAGCAATTTTTTTTTATTAGTCGCATACATGTATAAATCCCCGCCAGAACATTATATATTTTTCTGAAAGCAGAGGCCCCGTAGAATAAAAAAGGTGGTAGTTGCAAATTTTTATGTCACATGATATTTGCGCAACTGTTTATTACCGTATATACTCGAGTATAAGCCGACCCGAATATAAGCCGAGGCACCTAATTTTACCACAAAAAACTGGGAAAACGTATTGACTCGAGTATAAGCCTAGGGTGAGAAATGCGCAGCTACTGTAAGTGAAAAAGAGGGTCAACAATGCCCATTTGCATGTCTCACTGTGCCCATTTGCAGTCATAGGTCCCCTGAACTTCAAACTTGGTAGTTAATGGTTCCTAGATGCCCCCTAGCTGCAGCCAAAATTTGGGGTCTCTGGACCCAAAGGTTCCCGAAATGACATTGCTGCAGATGGACACAGTTGACCGAATTTGGGGCCCTGTATCTCGGGGCCCTTTGGATATGTTGTAGTGTTGGTTCCACTGGGTTTGCACACCAAATTTGGGGTTCCTAGCACCCCCGAGATACGAGGCCCCAAAGTCAGGTCGGAAAATGTCAAGCACTTTTCTGCAGCAGAGAATGACATTTTCTGAGCCGACTTTGGGGCCCCATATCTCGGGGCTACTTACGAGTAAATAGATACCAAACATGAGGAACATAAAAAAGTTTGCAGGTGGTGGGCCTTTTGACGGTTGTTCCCATGGGTACATTAGAGTATATCCATAGCTCCCAACTGTCCCTGATATGGAGGGACTGTCCCTGATTTGGAGCAATGTCCCTCTGTCCCTCATTCCTCCTCATTTGTCCCTCATTTTGTTCTGATCTATATAGATGTATATAAAATGCACTTTTTATCTATCAAAAAGTGTTTTCCAGCGCTAAACCTTTCATCTGATTTCTAAATTGCTGCATTTGTAAATTCCAAAAGCCAATATAAAGGAATAGAAGTGGTAAAAACTTGTGGGTTTAACCAATCTTGTTTTTTTGTACAATTCTCCTTTAAGGGGGCGTGGCAAGGGGTGTGTCCTATGCCTGCATACCTTTGCTGATAGGTGTCCCTCATTCCCATCTCAAAAAGTTGGGAGGTATGCAGGTACTCTTTACGGAGACATTAGGGGTCTAATAGACCCCAATGTCTCCCCTGCCCTTCACACCATCTAACCAAACACAGATCAGCTTGGTTAGATGTTTCTCCTGGCTGTACTGGCAAGGAAATGGTGGATCTGAAACTGGAAGTGATATCACTTCCGGGTTCATTGTTTACATGTGAGGTCAAGGTATGGATTTTTCTCAGTCTCACAGCGATCTTGCTCCTCTAGCCAGTAGTTATGTTCCCAGGCTCCAGTAAACGCGGGAAATCCCGGGAACCATGGGAGGAAGGGGGCTTCGTTCTCACTTAGGTTGTTCCACATCAGTTACCCAACTCCCAGGAGGCCAGAAATGACAGCCCCCCCCCCCCCATATTTCTCAGATCTGATGGTGAGAACTCAGAGATATTAATTTTAATTTCCTCCTGTGTTAGTAGATGTTTCCCTAGCTGCCAAGTCAGAGCAATTTCCTAGTCAGACTTATTGTGAGATATTATTATTTGGACAGCTCTGTAATACACACGATTGGTAGATATCCTCGGAAGGGAATATTTTGGCTCCTGAGTACACTCTGACAACATATTGCCTGCTATTACCTGCATCATCTCCTCAATTAGGTCTCAGGCTGTCAGATGAATGAGTGTTCTGTGTAGCTTAGTAAATGTGGTCCAATATATGTCAGAGTGAAATATTGTCAATTCTCTTTTCCCTCGTGGAACCTTAAATAGACTTCTAATGCAACCGTTTATTGCTTGTTTGCTTTGGTTTGTGCTATGACTGCATCTTACAGAAACAAAACCTGTGGGATGTCATGAAATAAATGTTAGGCCGGGGGTGTCAAACTGGCGGCCCTCCAGCTGTTGCGAAAATACAAGTCCCATGAGGCATTGCAAGGCTGACAGTAATGCCGCGTACACACGATCGGAATTCTCGTCGGAAAAAACTCTGATGGTTTTTCCGACGAAATTCCGCTCAAGCTGTGCTGCCTACACACGATCACACCAAATTCCGACGGTCAATAACAAAGCGGCATAAAACACGTTCGACGGCACTATAAAA